>CM060959.1:72075413-72420048 GCA_030765055.1 Mantis religiosa
ATTTTTTTTTTCTGTTAGTTTTCATGTAGATACCACCATTTTTAAGAAGTGGTAGTGTCAGACCCAAAATTTCTATAAACCTTAATGTCCTAAGGGACACAGTAGCTCGTGGGAGTCGTGCCAGTCCAGAGCACACATACAGAAATACAAACGAGATTAAAATACAGCTTCCAGCGAAAGGAGCACCGCTCGCTGGACACCTGTTCGCTAATCGTCCAATTTCTAGAGTTTTCTCCATCACGACTCGAGCTGTTATTTCCCACGATCTTTGTTCTTCCATTCGGCACGGCTTTTCTATTCTTCCTTTTTACATTTTTGGCGGAAACTATAAAACACACGTGCAGGGCAAATCGGATAACATGTGCAATAAATCACGATGTCATGACCAAATCGAGTTTGTAAACCGCACCAGGAATTTGTTTATAACTAGCATAGTCTTCATTTTGTTTGCATTATGGTGACAAATGTTTATAGTTTAATTTAAAGTTTAATGTAATTTGTTGCTGGGAAAATACTGTAGAAAATAAAAACGAGTTTAATTTCCTACTGAGAAATTAGATGTTCTGCAAATATGTAGAAAAGGTAATATTAGTTACTATGTCGTAATATAAAATGTGTCTTGATAACTATTTTCAGTAAAGGAAATTAAATGTTCTTTCACACTGGCCGTGTGTAGGCTAAAGTATGGAAAGATAGAGTCAGACTGAAAAATTCAATGCCATAGCCGGGATTTGAACCACTGATCTTCTGGTTGCCGTCATGTCGGCACGTTGGCCATAGTAGCTCAAGGGTTAGAGCGACTGGACGGCAACCAGAAGATCCGTGGTTCAAATCTCGGCTATAGCATTGAATTTTTCAGTCTGACTCTATCTTTCCAAACTATGTTCAGTGTTACTTTTGTTCTGAAATTTCAGATATGTATACTTTTCTCAAATAGGAAGTAGGTACTCCATTTTTTACCTCTTGGCTGCCAAAAATTAACAGAATTTCAAAGTCAGTACATCTTAAACGATTTGAATATTGCTTAAGCGTCTGTATGTTGATTTTTTTTTTTTTTCGTTGTATATTGTGTAAGTATAAGAAGAAATGTAACACAATCCATGCAAATGTTCATCTCAAATAAAATGAAATAAATAGATGATTTCCATTTTACCCTTCTCGTATGGAAGACATATATGGTCCCTCCTTAAGAATTACAAGTATGTCTGACAGGGTCACATCCTATCGAGGAGCAAAGGAATTCTGGATTCTGAGAGGATATCCAGATGCGATATCAGCCTGAGGCCTATATAAGGGTAAAGAAGCGGATGATGGAAAATCATTTGCCGTTGGAGTGAGAAGTGGAGGATGGCCATTAGCCCCGAGAAGAGCTCTGCTCTTC
Organism: Mantis religiosa; assembly: GCA_030765055.1. Lineage (NCBI taxonomy): Eukaryota > Metazoa > Arthropoda > Insecta > Mantodea > Mantidae > Mantis > Mantis religiosa. The sequence continues at coordinate 72,076,795 of CM060959.1, forward strand.
TCCTGGCTAAGGTCCGAGCTGGGCGACCGGATTGGTCGCTGAGGTTGAGGCAGAGGCAAATCCCTTGGGTTCCCACTGTCAAATACCTTGGCGTCCACCTCGATCGCGGTCTCACCTACGCAACTCACGTCCGGGTCAAAGCCGGACAAGGGCATGCAGCGCTAACGCAGTTATACCCAATTCTCAAATCCACCATGCCAACGCACCTCAAACTACCCTGTATCGGGCAATTATACCGCCCCTGATTCTGTACGGCTGCGAAGTCTGGGGATCAGCGGCTCCCAGCACTATTCGCAGACTACAGCGCGTCCAGAACAGGGCACTGCGCATGATCTACGATACCGGGCGTAGATTCCCGTCCCACATCCTTCATACCTACTCCGGGGTCCCGTACGTCATGGACGTGGTGCGGGAGAGATCCCGCACCATCTACGATAAGCTGGATTCCCATCCAAACATACTGGTGAACACCCTCGGCCGTTACGACCACAGGGCTCCTCGCCGCCGACCGAGCTACCGGTTGCCCAAAGATGCTTTGGGTAACTAGAACTGAACAGGGCCACATTCCCCTGACTCCAACCCCCCAAGCCCAGAAATGGGCTTGGTAAATTCAATACCTAAACACTGTTCCTTTCCCTCTAACCTGTTAAGCGGACTGTGCTCAGATGCCTCCCAGGCAGGCGGAAGAGCGCAGCCAGCACTGGGCGCATCCCCCCACGGGGCAACAGCGCGCATAAGGCTAGATATTCCACTGCCGAAAACAACCGCCTGAGACAAAAGATGACTCTTTTATACTGCCCAAATAAAGACGCAATAAGCGGCTAGGTGCTGGGCAGCAAACACTCCGTCCAGGTAAACCTGGACGACTCGACTCTTCTGCTGGTTTGCTGATGCAAAATGGCGATGCTTATGGAGCAGCTGATGTAATGAGTGGCGGCTGAAACCGGAGAATTCGGTCGCCCAGCCGCCGCTTCGCCAATTGCAAGCCCTTTAGAATGGAACTCGGGCCGCGTTGGTGAGAGGAGAGGGGTCTTCACTGTAAGCAGAAATATACGCGTTTTTAATAACTTTGTACAAGAGTTGTTAGAAACTCTTGTGTGCACACAAAATTTTTTATTTATTGAAGGGGTCTCAAGAGGTGTGTTTAATTTACAGTAGAACCTCGTTTACCCTGAGCACCTGGGACCAGGGTCGATCCTAGTTACCTAAAATTCTGATTATCCAGGGAATGACGGAAAAACAATAAAAATTACATCAGAAAATATTTTTAATGGAGTTTACTATCGCCACACTTTCACCTGAAAACACATACATTGTATGTATTGTAATAGCATAGATATGAGCACTGTAAACAGTATAGCTATGAATATCGGTAGTAATAAGTCGGTGAGCTTCTGCTGTCTCAGTTTAGTGCATCGCTTACGAACTGCGCGATCTCGCATCGGCTTTAACATCAAAAGTTCATTTAGCAATATTTCGCTTTACTCTCGAAATAAAGAATTAATTTCCTTATGTTTGCTACTGCTTGTGGTGGGTCATAAATACAGCTGGTTCCTCAACACTTTCTTATACTCTTCATTTTCATTTCCAGTAACACTGCATGATGCAATAATGTCTTCCTCTGTAATCGATTGATAACCTCCGTCATTGACAGTGTCTTCATCAACATCGGAACAGCTATATTTTTAAAAATGTGTATAATGTGTATTTTGTCTTCAATACTGTTTTCTGGCAAGTCACACACCGACCAGAAATGTTTCCATGACTATCAAAGTTGCTCTTGCAACCTAGTCCAAAGCAGGTGGGATGAGTGCAATGAATTCTCCTGCTAGTATGAGTGTTCTCTACTGGGAATAGCAATTTACAGAGTGTAAAGCAAGTCTTCATTTACTACCCTAAGTAACATAATTTTGTTTTTCAAAACTGGTTTGGTTTAACGAGGTTTTACTGTATATCTACGAGGGCTGTTCAATAAAGAGTGATCATAATTTTTTACGGTCATAATTTTTTGCACTAAAATTCAATCTTATTACATTCTGTTAGCTTAATGTGAAACAAACACGCCGTACTAGTTTCATTGTTGGTATTCCTAGTTTCCGCCTGTGAGAACCAGGCAAGTTCAGACATGTTCAGTATCGCCTACCGCTGCAATGGAGGTAACATGCAGTTAAAGTTGATGTTAGAGGAAGATCCGGGGTTTATTTCAAACGTAATCGTTGTTGATGAAACTTAGCTACATCATTTTGTTTCTGAGAGGAAACAGCAAAGCTCAGTGTGGAAATCTCCTTCATTACCAACCCCCCAAAAAGCAAAAGTGGTTGCTTCTGCTGGGAAAGTTATGGTCGTCTCATACTTTGATAATTATGGAATATCAGCATGTTGCACCTGCACACACATCAGTAACTGGACAATACTACAGGGATGTCCTGAAAACATTGCAAGTCCATATCAGGCGCGAAAGACCACATTTCCGTGAAGCAGACTGGATGCTGCAACACTTTAATGCGCGGCCGCGTATGCCAATGTTGTTGCTGGATATCTTGCAAAAATCAACGTGAAGTGCATTCCTCACCCTCCCTATAATCCGGATTTAGCCCCATGTGACTTTTTTCTGTTCCGTAAGTTGAAACGCCTTCGTGGGAGGTATTATCAATCATCAGAAGCAGTGGTGAAGGCTGCGGAAGCGATTTTGAAGGATCTCAAAAATGGTTTCCAGCATGTCTTTGAAGACTGGCAGAAATGCTGGGACAAGTGCATCGCATTCAGGGGAGACTATTTTGAGAAGGACCATCAAAATTATGAGCATGGGTAAGGGTACGTTGTGAAAAAAAAAAATTGTGATCATTCTTTATTGAACAACCCTCGTACATGTCTAATTTCTGGGAGTAATGTAATAAATCGTCTACTTGCTATAGGTATACAGTAAAAGTATTTATGCTTCAGTTGCTAAAAGTACAGGGTGAAGAAGATGCATAAAACATCAATGGATACATTGCACATTAGCAAATACGTCATTTTAACTCCTCTAAACGAAGGCAAAATTTTGTTTGAGACAAGCTGATAAATCTCTGACATACTGGAAGTGATGATTCTGTGGGTACCGAGGAGAAATCGACCGAACTAATGTGGAACATTGATTATGTCGGAGAGCTTTTACCGATCCATTTGTTTGTTACACTTCTCCAACTCCTCCCCTTGCATTAAGATTTCCTACGCGGTCACATTAACCGGAAAACACGTGTCCATAAGTCATCTGGACCGTGGCATATCTTGTATCACGATGTTTCCGGAAGAATAAAACGAACCTACGTGGGATTGGTTGAGGTTCAAGCAGGTCACCTGTCAGATCAGTTCAGTTTGGAAAATATTTCTTTTTTGAGGAGAACATATAAGTTTCGGCAGTAACTAGCATAGGATTTTGGTGCTGTTTCTAAATAGAAAAGCGCCAAAACACGGAAACTTACATATTTTACGTCTTGTTAAAAGAAAAGCTAAATTTGGGTGCTAGCAGTAGCATGTAATTTATAAATAATTAACCATTTGTAGTAGAAGCATGCGTTAAACAATTATATTGTTCATTTTATTTAATATTTTATGGTATTAAAGTTAATAGAAAACTGGCCCGTATATCATATCCACACAGACCATTTTTTGCTGAATATAGGCTGATACTACAATTACCTATTCAGTATATTGCCTACCTATATATTCCATAAACTTCGTCGTTGCTCAGGAGAAACAAGATACTTCTTATCTTGTAACTGCTTAAATTGTTGAAAAATAATCTTCGCCCGACATGCATATCAGGTATAACGAAAGTATTTAATAATTTGATATTTATACGAGTTTTTTTTTTTCAGTTATGTTCCAGACGACTGTGTGCTCAATAACATTTTAAATTTATTTAATGAAACTTTGGTACTTCATATGGCCGTTACGAAATATGCTTTTTGACTAATGTAGTACATCAGCCACAATGGATAAACGACAGAGAAAATGAAAATTTTGAGCTCCCTCTTGCTCTTTTTCTTTCTTTGTTTCTTTGTTTGTTCGTTTCTTTCGTTCCTTCCTGTTTTTTTTGGGGTGCTCTTGAATTCAACGAACATCTCATGATATTATTGAAAGTACTGAATATATTATGTTGGTTTTAATTGTGTATAACTAAATGCATTAACATAATATTAGTTATGAATTTATGATGAACTTTGAATATTTCTAAACCTTGATTTCTATTAATGTATGTTAAGCAACAATAGTAAACACCTAATTGTGAAACTAAGTTTTATCACCTTTTTAACATTTCATGAAAAGACTCATACTTCTTAACCGTAAAACAAACATAAAAGCCTCTATGCATTAATAGATTTTCTGATAAATTTTAATTAAGAAACGGTCAGAGAAAACCCAACATGTTGACCTCATTCAGCCACGTTTAATTTACTCAAGGGACGTCTTTAATAGTTTTGAACCGAGCGCTAACAAGCGAGAAGTTGTAAAATTAATCATTCATGTCTTGATGCACACATTGGAAACATTTTCCCTTACAGAATTCCCGTTAAAGGTCCGGACCTCATGTAGGCTGGACATGAACTCCTGACGTTAGCATTGAAGGCAGGCACGTAGTGATGTATGACCACTGGATTTGAATGAAGAACACTCTAGAGTTCATCCATAAAGCACTCATTTCCTTTAAAGTCGTCACGTACGTCTCGTCACTTGTTTTTTTGGCCCATTAATTTTGACAAGTTTATTAAGATTAGAATGATTAATTCACTCCGTTTGTTTCAGGTGAGTCGCTGCGCCCCCCAGGCGGTGAGTACATACAACATTTCCTCTTCATTTGGGACAGAGCTGTAGTTTGTTCACCTTAAATCTGAGGAGTTCACTACAGTACTCCTATTAACGTCTGTCACTTTACACTCCACTTGCCTGTATGCGTGAATCCATTGGGAAGCCACTGTATGTAGATTGCAGAACTGTACAGGGTCATTATAAATTACTTATGTGAAGACATGTGAAGACATGTGAAGACATTATAAACCAAATTTAATCAATGAAGCAAACTCGTAGTAAAAAGTTTCATAAAGAAATATAGATAAACAGATTTTCAACATGACTTCCATATGTATCATGGCGTTTGTCTTATTCGTAAACGAGTTTGTCACATTTGGATCATATGGTGGTTAATGGTTGTTGCATCTTTTATTCAAACTTGACAAGATTATTATAGGATCACTGTGTTCTCAACGTATATTTAACTTTAGGATATGGCAGGATTTTTAAAGGCATTAGATCTTGTCACAACCACCAGTGCTGGGATAGTTTTGTATACTAATTTATAATGACCAGGTACAGGAATTTCTAAGCACTAAAACCATAACAGAAGGAAATAAGATTAAAGCCACATTGGTCTATGGGCTGACGTCGTGGATAAGAAACCCTCCATCCCTAATACATTCCTTTGGTGTTTGCAGACAACATTCGGACCGGTTTTACCTATCCTTCGTTGATCCTTACCCTTTTGCATTCCTTATACAGCAAAGGTTTGAAGAAATCTGCCTAGAAATCCTTATGCAGATAATGACTCTCTGTTTACGATATGAATAAGTCTGTTATTACATATTCGAGGAATATTTTGCAAAGAACAACAAGAGGAAATCGAGATTGTTAGGCGTTTCTGATGCTTGTATGGCATTCCAGGGGTACGGTAACTTGAGCTGAGGCTCTTTCACCCCCACCCACTTATTCCGATGGGTCTTAGCCCCTCGGATGATTTGCTCTTATTGTTTTATTATTTTTACTGCACTGGTACAAACCAGAGAGTAAATATACATATACTCCCTGGTGCAAATAGGATAACTTGTATTTTGGGAACGCGATCATCTCGATTCGCTCGCGATCAGTGAAAGTAAAGTACACTGTGTAAAATATTAAGCCTTAAAATGCTGAAAAATCAAAGCATAACAATAAATATCTAAAAAGCGTGTAAATCTACGAAATCTGAAAGTGCTCGTGACTGATAAAGAATTATAAAGCCTGATTGCTCTGTATTTAAAAACAACTATAAGGGGACATTAATTGCCAATAAAGATAAACGTTTGTAGTATCACATGATGGCGAAAACATGAAAAAAAAGAGACCAAAAATATGAAAATTGTCCTCTATGCCTTTATCGTAGTAAAATTGCAATCATTCGTTAGAATTGGAAATTGGAAATTATTTGTTAGGTATAAAAGACGTATATGAGAGGGATATCCAAAGAGTTGGGCAGAATTATACGACAAAATTAAGAGGACAGTTTGCAAAATGAGTTTTATCCAGAGCAAAATCGTAAATATTAGCAGTGAATTTCGCAGCTGTCTGCTGATTTTGAAACGCTTGACACCGATTTAGATTATTTACTTTGTTTTTACCCACGCGGTCTTTAAAACGCGCCATAAAGAAGAATATTTGGGTCAGCACGATCTTTTGGTTGAACCGTTAATTCCATACAGAAAACATGTATATCTCCAAATATCTGTAAAACAGCTGCGAAACGTTATTCCTGTCGAATCTTATGTAACCGAGGTGAGATAGGAGTAACATGAAAAAAAATATGCAAATCCTACTAAAATAGTTAATTTATATCAAGCGCGTTTTCTGCTTTGAACTAACAGCTTCTGAAACATGTGCTGCTGTACATTAAATATCTTAGAAATTTGGGTGCTCCGTTTATGCAGCGTATTTGCGAAGGTGTTAATGAACTGGTGACTAACCGAACGAAATGTCACAGGTTGTAGTATTCGGAAGCTCTTAGTATCAGATCGAATCGCCAGCCAATCTGACATGTTTTTCAGGTGAATAATTGGATTGGATATTCACTACTCAAAGCGGCATCCAAATATCAAAATAAGTAAGAGTATAGCTATGGAACACCGCTGAAAATTAAGTTTTCTTCCAGTTGAATCTACGGCACAAAACCAAGCGAGGGAGACGACTAAGCAACTGAGGTCGGTAACAGTACGATACTCAGGCGTTCACGGGAAGTCGCATCTAATGCCATCTGTCAACTACGTAGGTACTGAATTCCGAGTATCAAAGAACGTACAAGTGTGGAGGCTCCAGATTGCGCTTTTTTCCCCTTTATTTCATTTCAGGTGTTGAATGTCCGTCTTCGCACACTTGGATATGCAGCGACAATGAATGAAATACTCGAAATAATGCATAAATGAGCCAAAATTCAAAAGCTAAATGAGGATAAAGGAAGCTCCTCGAAAGTCAATATTCGAAATCTGTACCTCCAAATTGGAATGTAGATATGAATGACCGCTTTGTGAACACTTGATTACGTATATAAAACGCGTGTTTTATGCATAAGTGAATATGAATGCATGTACTCGTATATACATATTAAACTCTTGTGTGTATTGATGAAGGTAATCGGGGTAAAGGTATTTTTCACAACACTCGCCACTCCCCCTCCCCCTCCCAAAGCTGCTACTGGTGAAATTTTGGATGTTTGTACTGAAACTCTAATTCCAGATCTGCAGTCCGATATATCACAGCGCTTTAGATTTTGAAATTAGAGCCCTTTTTAAATAATAATGGAAATCCTACTATTCAATATATCCCTACCATTATCACAAAGTCAGAGGTATAATTATTAATTTTTAGATGAGTCGTATTTATTAACATCTAAAAATTAATAATTATTTCGCTTCACTGTGGTGTTCCAATACAGTTATATCTCGATATATCAGAGGTATAAGTTGAATATCTTATGTACCATTTGGAAATAGTTAAATTCTATTTCAAATAAATCTGTAAGAGGATATACCTTACAATATGCAGTAAGCATTAACCCTTTGTTAAAAGAGATGGAGTCCTTTGCTTTTCCACCTGTTTGGAATGTAGTTGATCGGTGTAAAAATTATCAAGAATCGCCCACCAATCATACTTGGACCGTATTTACCCTGGTGTGTAGTTTCCATCGTTGATGGAATCTCTCGCCATGTTCATCACTTACAGAAAGGAGATGGAGGGAACTCAAGGTGAGAATATCAAAAGTACGTTTTAATGAATGGATTCTAGTTCAGCATAATTATCAGCTCGACAAATTTCTAAAATCCTGTTTGCCACAAGTAGATACACATCTCACGCTTCGAGTGCAAGAGCAGTTACTTTTGTCTTGAACATCGGATCTCTGGCCCAATGAAAATTCCTGCCTCCAAATTAGCATCGCTTTTCGTTCTCCTAAAGCCTTCTTTCAAATACCTAAGGTTTTAATTTCATGATTCAGGGCCTGCAGAAAGTTTTTGTGTTCTAATTTCTCTAGAGATGGAATAGTAAAACAATTCTGCAATCAGCACACTGGAATTAGGATTGATACATTGTTTTTGTTCAGTAGCAAAATCACTGTGGACCAGTGTGATCAGGCCTAGGGACACTAATTGGCAGAGGAAGCTGAGTGTTCTGTAGACCGTATTTGGTGTACACAAAATTCAAGCACTATTTATTAGCACAAGGGGTTCTCCCCAAGGGACAGTTTGCGAGTGACAGGTTTTGTCATTTGTCAAAGCAGGCACAAGATGTGGGTCAGTTTCCCACAAGTTAAGAAATTAAACGTGGGACAAACCTAACGCAGTAATTACATGTTACTTAAATGGACTCATTAGTCAACGTAATTTATCTTCACTAAACTTACGTACCACCTTGACATTACACGTCACGGACAACGGTTTGTTTGCGATGTCCACAAGCAAGACAACGGATGGATTGGCTCTACGTCGAGGTCATCTACCAAATTGTTTCCTGCTCAAGAGAGATGCCTTACCGTTGCTACAGCTAGGTGGCTCTTTAGAGGATGCCCCCCATCTGTGAAATTTTAATATAGCAATGTGGGTTTAATGTATAGCTGTACCTACATCAAATTCCAAGCAGATTTTTGAAGTTGGATCTCAGTGTATACGAGCATATGTTTGCAGTTATGAAAAGTTTTTAACATAATAATAATTAATACTTTAATTATAAAATCTTTTATAATATATCAGTATATTGCAGAAATGAATTCTTAACGTAAGTTAATCTTTTTATTCTATTGTTTATAATGCGCTATGCCAACTTTTACTTATACCTGCCAAGAAGTACATTTTCTGGAATAGCTTGAAAGTGAGAATCCTCCTATAAATGAAAACACGAGAAAAAAGCTTAAAAATTAAAACGTTAAAATAACCATTTAAGTTTTTGAAGATTGCTGAACCACCTCTTGAATGTTTTATTTAGTTTAATATATGCAAAGCTTAATCTTTTTTCTTTAATTTTTCTTTTTATGTGAAGCCATGCTTTAAATAGCTACTTATGACATTTTTAAAAATTCGTAGTTATGGAGACTAAATGAACTAATAATGTGCTGCAGATACCTTCCCATACAGGCGAATTCAGCAAATTATTTTCGTTGTACATTTAGCAAAATACAGGGGAGAATTATTACCAGCTTATCTCTTAATATGCCTCTGCTTAAATAGTATGGCAAGTCAAATTTTTACCTGTCATTTAAATTTCCATACTGGTTTATTTATTTATCCTATAGTTTTAGAGATTAATTACCCTGCGTATACTCACCCATAAATCTTCTTGCTTATAATATTAATGTATAGAATATATAGAGCGTTGCTTTTAATTTAACATTTTTGAGGTAGGTGTTATTTTTATTCAAACAAGAAATTTATGCAAATGGAAACACTCGTTTCCACATTCGTACTGCCGGGACTGACTTAGGTCACCCCACCTCCAACTATTTGTTCAGCTGTTTGTATTTTATAAGTCTCTGAATCTTCTATATACCCTTCGGCTACCCTGGACGACTTCCATCCTCTATGTCGTTTGAGCTTTATTCCTTATTTAATTTATTTCTATCTGTTGTAATATCATTAACTAAATATTTATCATATATTAATTTATCTTATCTATAGGATAATATAATGTATTATACAAGTGGACAAATCTCTATTATCCACTCGTAAAAGCTCCCCTTCTGGTCCCGTTTTAAATTGTTCTACTCCTGGATGAACTCTCTGTTTATCCACTTATTATTCATCTGTCAGATTCTAAGGATTGGAATAATGTTGAATAAAGAAATATTCTCATCCAATCTGGAATCGAAACCGGAAACATAGATTTCAAGTCTAGCTTGCTATCCACCAGGCCACTGCGGCAGTCCCTACAAGTTATTATCATTCATATATCGAATAGTTATGAACATGTGACCAACAAAACAAACACTGATTTTAGGGGTTGGACAAATAGAGCACCGTAGCAGTGGTCATTTTGTGAAAATGAAATACATTAACAAATATTTAAGAACACAACTTTATAATATAACTTTTTCCTACATTTCCCATTTTGTAAGTTTACTGGGTTATGTAACATTCAAATGGGACCAAGGAGTCTTCCAGGCACATTACAAGTTAAGTAAAATTTGTCGCCATACCAGTTCCTGATAGTTGAATCAAAACCATTAAGTGGTTTTGAACAATTATTTACAAATAGGTAACGCCTTTTTCCAAGAAACTGGTATTTGTATTGTGGGAATTCTAAAATCAATTTCACTTGCATCCTGAAGACATTTGATTTAAATGCAAAATCGGGTATTTATTTGTTTATTTATTAATTTATTCGCAATTTAGTCAAACATCGTCATATCGGACGATGAATGAAATAGGTGAAATGGTACTAAAAGGAGCCCACGGTCCAGAGAGCTTAGTTACCCGACACCCTTCTTTCAGGATAAAGGAAAACTCCGGAAAAATACCTTATCCAGTTAATTTGCACTGATCAAGATTCGAACGTGAGACAGACACGCTACCATGTACGCCACTCAGGCGGGCAGATTCGGGTATATATATTTTTAATGAAATGCATTTTTAACCAAACTTAATTTGTGCTAACATTTAAACTGCTTTTAAAAGTAACCCAACAGTTTATATTCTAAACAAGTATAAAATGTTCCAAAACAGTACAGCTGAAGATAATAAAAGACTGTCAGGTGCAAATTATCTTCAGGAAATTTTTTCCCCCTTATCGGTTCCTTTGAGCTAGACAACACGTCGATTAAAGTCTACACAACACGTGTGACACGAATTTAACCAATCAGACAACAGTTCTTGAACTTGTATGTATGGCACCTTGGTTTTTGTTCGTCTTATCGATCCTTAGCTGTCATCAATGCCATTCTCCTAATTGCTTCTTTTTTGTTCCGATCGGGAGACACGCGTTTCGCGGCTCAACTTTTATCGCAGCGCTAATCTCGAGAGAGAGGAGAAATAACAAAAGACGGTCGAAGATGTGTCATGTGGTGAATGTTGGCGTACAGATGGCTGATGGGACCTTCACCGCCATGTTAGTTTTATATGTGGCTGTAAAACGGACATGTGTTGCGGAAGATTTAAGCACTGGCACAAATCGCATTGCTCTATGCTTTTACCTGACAGTATTATCGTGGAATACTTTCAACGATTTATTCACTATCTTTATCGATGGTATAACATTCTTGTTTGAATGTTTATAACACCTACACAAAAATGTTAAATTAAAAGTAACTGTCTATATATTCTATAGATAGTTAATAGGGAAGAAAAGTGGTGTATGGGTGAGCATACGTAGTGTAGGTAATCTCTAAAACTACTCAACCGATTTTGGTATTTATTTTACCATTGAAAAGTCCAAGACTTACTGACGAATATGAGGCTACAAAACCCCATTTTTTTCATAAATTATTAAATGTTATAAGCCCTTTTTAATAATAAAACTATGACAGTATATTTGATAATTAATATTCAGCAAACAGAAAGGAAGTTAATTGGTATTTTTAAAACATGGTGCGCAAAAACTAGTAGGTAGCTACAATTTTTTTTTCTCGTATATAAATTTTTTAATCCTATACTCTTTAATTGTAAGAAACGAGATCTGCTGATCTATGAATTCAAAATATAAAGAGAAGCGGCACAGGGAAACTAAAAGAAAAGAAAACCCCTAAATACCCCTCACAAGGTGATAGCACAAATTAGGTATTACCTAAAAAGAAATACGTAAGAGAAGCTTTACCTCTGTTAACGAGAAGTAAATGGAGAAATATTTTGGAGACTGTGCTGAGAAAGTAATGCGATTTAACAAAATATTTTTTAAAGGAATATAAGGAAAGATAAGGCTACCGAGCATAAAGTCGACCGTGTAAAACTTCAATCACCGTCAAATGACTCTAAATATGGCATTGAGCCAAAATCATTTTACTTACAGAGTAGCACATCACCCCAGAAGTTTATTGCTCCTTATTGAATTATTGCACGAATGATACCCTAATTATGTTCAAGAGATGAAGGCAAATGATTGTTTTCGATCATTTAAGCCAAGTAAATATTTATTAATATGACCATTTCATCTGCAGCGAAATGCTATTGCTATTAGTGGATGACCAGGTATTGATATACATGAAAACGAACTGCAGATATCGATGTACCAACTACAACAAATAAGTAGATTTAGAATTTTAATATTTCAGGACATAAAACCAATACAAAGGCTTTGAAATAAAGACAATATAATAACTATTTTAAACCTAGCTGCTATAGAACAAGCTATAAGTACATTTACCTATAAATATATAAATGAAAGCATAAACAAACTCCTTATTCCAGTCGAAATGCAATACAGTTAGAAACTGTTAAAAGCAAAACAAGAAAATACACCTAAATAAATTTTAAGTGTAACAGCACTACAAGTTTCGTTGTATATATCAGAACATGATCTATTACAAGTAGGGATAGGAATACATCACAAGCATCCGAAATGGAGTTTCTAAGGTCGGTTAAAGGTTGAACGAGTAGTATAAATTAGAAATGAAGATATAGGAAATGAACTAGATGTGGTATCGCCGGAAAAAGGAACACGTAATTTTATAAAGAAATTGATAAAACATCTGGAACGATTATTCATTCATTCACAAATTCATTTTTTTCATACTTAGGATCATGTATCTCGAACGAGCAGACCTCTTTGACATTGTTCATGAAACTGAAGTTCATATTTAGCTTCAACTGGTAGAAAATTTATAGATATAAACAATGGCATATTTTACCCAAAACTTGTGTGAAAAAAATTATCAAAAATTGAAATGCAAGAAATTATCTTAATTATAATTGTTAAAGTAAGCAAAGTTTGCCATGTTATGTTAATACTGACTTACTTTGACGTTGCAGTGTATATTTTCAATAAAAATTGTTTCTGAATAGAACGGTGAGTTTATATAGAATTATAATTTATAGAAAATCAATATATTATTAGAATTTAAAATAATTCAAATAGAATAACGACTTAAGAAACCATTCATTGAACAATATTTAATGTCTGCAAAATAACATGTTATATCTTTTATAGCGTGTTTTAAATATAATTTTATACAGTGTCTTTCATATACGATCAAATAAAGCCTCTTTGACCTATAGGTATATTCCTTTTAGATTTATTTAGATATTTTTGTCATTTATTATATAGATTTTATTCCTAAAGTAGTCGTAGTAAAATCACTTAAAACTTTGAACTTGATCAGATAAGCTATTCGATTTATCTTTAAACCTCTTTGACGTTATCAATAATTGTTTCGAGACAGAAGGTCAAAGTATAATTGTTGTGTTTAAGAAATACTATGCCTTTTAAAATAGAATAACATCGAAAAAAACCTAGATGATTTATAGTACTCCATCTGATACGGACATTGCATGAATTATTGGTAATTAAAGCTGTCAACGAGGTGTAAGTTAAAACTTCTGGTGAAAATAAAGTAGCTAGGGACAACAATTAGCTTTGGAGGTGACTTAAAGCTTCACAGAGAAATTGTAAAGTCTATTTGATTTCTGGTTAAGCGCTGCTCTAAATTAAAATAGTTATCTGTGGCTAGGTATGCTGTCCTTTTGTATATTCATTTATTTTTCGTGATTATATGGATTCATATAAGCCAGTTCTCTTAAACATTTGTAAAGGTTTGTCAGTGCAAATGAAATAAATGGAAAAATAAAGTTTTTGTAAAGAAAAGTTTGTAATCACTAATGAATATCTGAGGGTAGAGGAAGTTGTGATTATCTAACACACACAAATATCGAAGTCACGAATAAAATGTATCATAACAAATCTTAACGAGAGGTTATGAATTTATTTGACGAGACTCATTGCTATAAATGGAATTAAGACTTACTTTATAGCAAAATGTAACATATAAATCATATCATTTAATCAGTCAAAATTAAATAACATTGTGTCAGCTGTCACACATATCTGCTAAACAATTAGTAGTCAAATGTGTTATGGAATATAGTTAGCGTTACCAACACTGAGTGAAGAAATAGTTGACCTCAAATTTAAGGTAAGGTAAGGTAAAGTAAATCAGAGCACAATAGACACCTTTTTTCAGAAGCAGGTTTATTTGAAATTGGTACTATTTGGATAAGCATTCATCAAAGACAGAATTTTCAAGAGGATCTGCTGATTTTCGGAATGTCAACTGAAGTTAATTGTTGAGGTAGCAGGATTTTGTAATTTCTCCAGAATGTATGGTTAACTTAAGGTGTTAATCACTCCAAACTGTTATGCTTCAGAAAAAAGCTGAGGTTTCCTCCGATAAAACCATACATTTACAACCAAATAACAAGATAAACGAATGTTGTTGGTGAGCATCATTTGCGCTGCTCATGAGTTGATTTGTGTAGAAATTGGAACCCATATTGCGGTTTTATAAGACTTGCTTTACAATTGAAACAAAGAATATAAACATTTGAATACGTATGGATGTTATTCCGATATAATTCAAATACGTTATGTACTTTTTTACCTTTATTCAGTGCAGTTTTGACATCTTTTTCTTCTCCCTCTGATTTGTACCAGAAGGGGGATTTTTAGAGACGGAAGTTCTAATACATCTAACGCCAGAGTTTAATAATGCTTAAAGCTTGACTGTATTAATAGTTTGATGGGTAATATTTCTATTTGCTTTTTCGGGAGGCATGGTGGATTGGGAAATCAGTATCTATTTATAGTCTGTCTTATTTTCATAAGAAACGTCTTGCAAGTTTATTGCAATAAGAGTTAACACGTGATTCAAAAACAACACTTATTTTTAATTAGACTATTTTGTGTTAAAGTTAATTAAAATTTAACAGATTTAATTATTTCCTAAACAGGCTTGTGGATAATCTAATCTCCTGTATGAATTTCAGTTGCTCAAAATTTGTAATGAGTCATGATCTAAGATAAGTAAACAAACTTAATGATGTAAAAATTGGATTTTTTTTCTAAAATAAACAAACACATGTGTCCTGAAACACATTCTTATAACATTTCTCAAAAATCACAGGAAGAGAATATCTGAGAAGAACTGGTTTCTAGTATTTATTGCTATATTAGGGAACTGATAACACACGCATTCAAAATATTTCAAAGATGGTTTTTACTATTAAAATGTACTCTATTTTTTTTTCGTTTAAGATTTTAAATCTTTACGTCAGGGAAAGTGCATCCGTAAGAGATGTCATGAAATTTGATATCCTGCTTTTCGTGTTATATTTTCGATGGTTAGTGAAAACTTGAAAAATGCGCACATGATCCTAATTTTTTCGACGTTCAGGGTCTCGCAACGTTTTAGGCAAAATCTCGACTTTGAACTTTTTGATGGAATACAATAGTTTCTCAACTAGAAGTGGTCAAGTAACAGAAAAGATTATGACAATACCGTAAATGGCGGCGCTAAATAAACTGAGGATTCTGAAGCTGATAGTCGGCAACGGAGGCTGGAAACAGCCCGGACCTGGGCCACAATCTCCGGTAAAAAGAATACACCCTCCACGTAGTTAGTTCTTGTACGGAAAAGACGCTTAAATTGCTTGTTAGAATGTGCGTTAAAAGATGTAAAATAGTTGCATTCCTATGTATTAGTAACAGCTGAATCAGAATTTAGAAGTAGATATTTAGTCTCGGTTTTAAAATCATTGGACATTTCTCCAATAATTTATAGAAGAATATTCCTTTAAAAGGCATCAAATATCCGTAACTTTTACTATTGCAGATACTGAATGTGAGGTACGTAAAAATACTGCAGTAATGTGACATAAATCATTTGGAACATTTCAATTCAAACGGAAGTTTAATATATAAACTGTTAAAACCCTTGGTAGACTTTATCGTTATTGCTACTAACACATTAAACGTAAATAGATTTATAATATTGACATAGCATAGCTTCAAAATTAAAACCAATATTTAAAAAAAAATACTTTTTTGAATTTATATTTCTTCTGTAGTTTTTATTTGAAACTTGGCTACTTTTTTCTTTCATAAAAGCTCAAAATTTTGCTGTGCAGTTTCAGACATTCTTATATATTAGTTATTTATAATCGTGGAATTCGATTTTGCGAGTGTCCAGATTTCGAAAATAATGTCTAATTCTGCGCAGCTGGTAAGCGTTAGACGTTGGAGGAAAACATACTATTTAAAAACAACTTATTTCAAGTAACTTTCATTGAGGAACAAGCCATTGATAAGGTATCCGTTTATATGGTTGGAATTTTTAATTCCTTTTGAAGTTTTGTTGATATTCAATTGTTTCTTGTAGTTACATGGAGCTCATAACGTCCATAGTTTGACCATAACTGTCCCCTTGGACCTGTAATGATATATATATATATATATATATATATATATATATATCATTACTATTTCTGCAAAGGTTTAGTTCATTATAACACAAAGTAGATCAATTAACTTCCATAAGAATTACTGGTATACTCAAGATTAAACGGCAGAGAAATCATAGAATGTAACACATTTGCTTTTGTCATGAGTGTACATAACTAGATTAGCCATTGTCTTGGGCAATCTGGCAACCAGTTTTGCGGTAAAAATATTTATAATTGCTGTATAAAATGTTTATTTACAAATATACTCTATTTATTACTCCCAGCCATGCACGTTCAGTATTTAAACATGAACAAAAACTTCCTAACGCATTTAAATAGTTTATAGATGTTTAAAAATGTGTGTAGGGGTTTGTCGTTACGGTAACGAAAATCAATAATCTGGTCCTTCTGTAAAAAGACGCCAAAGAGACAAGATGAGTTATTATGTTCTTCTGTAAAAGATGCCAAAAGGGCAAGACGTTTCATATACTAGTAAAAGTATTCAATAATTATATTCTGGGAAAAGACGCTGAAGGAACAAGATGTGTTTTCTAAGTGCTGCTGAAAGAAGCAGAAAAGTATTATTTAAATATGTGAATATGTATTTAATCTATAAATATAAAGAATAAGCGAATTCAGAGTCAAATTAATGATTATTTCGTAAATTCCTTCAAGAAATCCACTTAATTTGAGACCACGACCATGAGTGAAGAAAGCTCACATTTCTATAAAAGCTAGACGAGGCAAAAATTTAGTTCAGCAAAATTTATAATCATAAAATTATTAAAAATTATTAAATTATCTTCATCAATAAAAAGAATAAAAATTGCTATTTTCATATTTTAAAAAATCATACAAGCATCATCTCAACTTGGAACTTCACCTCATCCCACCCGAAATTCTTCTACCGCATTTCTCTATGTGTGATCGTTTTATCGCAGAATAATATAGTGATCTTTAAATGATTAATAAAATGTTCTGCAGTGTGTTAAAACGGCTTTCAATTTCTGTCTGTTGAGCGCTGTACAACGCACTTTGATTTCAAAGTGTTTAAGCAAAGAGTTTGCACTCAATGTAAAGCATTTCTAATTTCCGGGTTAACATCGCGCATCTATCATAATGATGTGGACAGCAGCTAGAGAATTTAGAAACCTACACAAGAGATATTATCCATCACTTGTGTGCAAGAAAGGACAAATGCTGCTTTCTCGACAATGTGAACAACAGAACGTTAAAAAAAGATCCGTTAAGCTGCAACACAGATAATTCATATCGTGAGGAAGACACATTTTCACCATGCGCGTTGGTTTCGACATCTGGCAAGCGGCACTGTGCAGAGAGAACTGTTTGTAACCTTTCAAAGAATGCGGCAGTAGGAGAAAATCACGTGTTTTCATTCATATTGTTCTTTATCCTGGATACTTTTATGGAAAATTTATGGAAACGTGACGTAAAAATTATTAGAGGTAACATCGTGTATAGAGTGCCTTATTTGTTAAATCGTGCCATTCTCCCCTTCTTAATAGTTAATCGGAACATTCAACAACAAAGTATTACTGTTAGTCTGAAGCAAACGAATTAAGTCTTTTTTTTAATAGTGCAGTTCTTGCTGAACAGAAATGATACATTTGTTTACATGGTTGCTGTATTATTTACGGCCTTGAAGGCCTCTTTAATAGGGCGCTATGCCCTTTAAATACCCTCCATGCCTTCTTTTTAATTGATTTTTGTTTTAAAAAGTGTCATATATCTAGCGAAACTTTGAAAGAACACGTAAACATAATGTATGCTTTTATGGACTCATTTGCGTGAAAATATCCATCTTTTTCTTCGTCATATACATTTTTTGTGGACATTTTAATTAAGCTAAGGATGAATTCTAGGTTGCCTATTGGTGAGAATGACTATACTAAATTTGAAAAGTGTATCAGTACGAAGGGCGAAGAGTTTTTAAATCAAGTTATATATGTTTACTAGTTTGCGACATTTAGCACTATTTTACAAAGAACGAGAGTAATATTTTCTGTAATTTTGAGTTAGCATTTCAGAATGAATGAATATTTCCATTGCCCCCGTATATGATGTGGGGTTAGCATTCAAGAGATACAAAATTCCAAAACTGATTTGTTTCTGTAGTGAATAATGCTCGCTTTTACTACATGCGTCACCGCAGGCGGTGACACTGATGATACATGAAATAAAGGAGGACCGGCGGGATGGAGTGGCGGGGGAACCGGAGGACCCGGGGAAAACCCGCCATGACGCCGTTTTGTACATCACAAATCTCACATGGGGTTGCCTGGTATCGTACCCGGACCCCCTTGGTTTAGCCAATCCTGATTGAAGTGAGTTACTTGGATAAGGGGTTT
Source organism: Mantis religiosa (assembly GCA_030765055.1). Taxonomy (NCBI): domain Eukaryota; kingdom Metazoa; phylum Arthropoda; class Insecta; order Mantodea; family Mantidae; genus Mantis; species Mantis religiosa. The sequence goes on from CM060959.1 coordinate 72,095,861, forward strand.
CTTCTAGTATTTTCCCATATTAGTAAATGCATAACTCTATATATCCTGTGTTCGTTTTCAATTCTTTCGCCCGTTTCTTCATTTACCATCTGTAATTACCAATCCGGTTAAATGAGTACAAAAAATCAAGGCTTTGTTAGCGAGGGATTTAGAATTGGTATCCAGTATGAATGCCTTCTTATTTATATTACTTATTGATTCTTTGCAGTACTGTGGCAATTAATGTAGGGTTTTCATAACTAGCTGTTCGTAAAATGCAAAAATTGTTTGCGAGAACCAATATGTGAGAATTGTCAATTCGGGGGAAAAAACACTTATGTACTGCAGTAAATGTTATTGCTTCTAAAACTGTGTAGTAGTACAGATATTAAAGCAGTTAAAACAGTGAGGTAACATATCGTTTGTAAAATTCTTCTTAGCTGCCGATCTAGTAAAGAGCCCTGCTGTAGTCAAACGACTTTAAGGCTGTGCTAGAGTTTTTTTCTTTCTAATTATTGTAGACACGTGCTCAAAGATATTGCTGTATTTTCTAGAACTACAGTCTTCCTGCTGTGGGGTGGAGAAATGATTTCTATCCGAACCAGGTCAACGATGAGCAATCCGTTCCTTTGGATAAGCATTTCCTGTAGCCATAGATGTAGAGACTTCAGCCTGAGACACAATATCCAGCAATAATTACTAACGTAAGGAGAGACTCCTTGTAGCTTTGTGATCATGCGTGGGATTAGCCATAGCAAAGGCAATATGGGTACGACATAACAGAAGAACTATACAGACTTTGCACATCTACTATTAAGTCGATTAAATCTCTGGTTTAGTTTTCTCCTTTATAATTTTATCAATATGTTACTTATTTTGAAACCGAAGAGAGACGTTTACTTGTGTTTTTATGCATGGCAAACATAGAACATTGCCGTATATTTAACAAATTAAAGTGAAAATATAAAAATTCTATAGCAAGGATTCGAACCCAGGTTTTTTCCAGTTAAAACATATAGACTTACCACTTTTCTACTACACATATATTCAAACTGTAAGACAGCTTCCTAGTTATCGTGAATTTTCGAAATGAACGCAAGTAGTACTAAATCGTGTACTGTGAATGCTTCCTCTTTCTGGCTGTTGCTGATTTATTTTGTCTTATGCTGTACATGTTGAAACTTTTTTTTTTTTTTAAGAAAATGAAAATATTTGACAAAGGTGGACAAGATGTTAAAATGTGTATTTACACGTTATCCTTGCCAAACGTAACTTTGCCTTTAGAAAACACTGGCAATTTATTACGTTAAAAATTATTTATTATTTGTGTCACAGTATAACAATTTGCAATGACGTGTTGCTTGTTTCGTCATCTTACATAGCATTTTCAGTATAACTCATGAAATTAGATTACGATTAAGAAATACGAATTGATAGGTTAACTTTGCTGTGTGAATGCATTATTGTAAACTGGATTCGGAAATCTACCTCAAAATTTCTTGTTGTGTCTGTGTTGTCTTCATATTGTGGACATCCACGGAGTCCACAGCGTACAGGAATGGCCAACTTCCGATAACATAATCAGGTAGCTAATGAAACTTTTCGTTTGCATGTTGCAGATTTCTTGAGGCACTGCAAATACTCGCATTTCATTGGCCGAAGCCAATCTAATTATCGGCAAACCTTTGACCGTTCAGAAGGCTGCGCCGTGGCTGAGCGGTTAGACTGCTTGGCGCTCACCAAGGCGGACCGCAGTGAGATTTTTGGTGGACAAACGGTGCTGGCGAGCGTTTTCTCCGGGATCTCCGGTTTCGCCCGCCATCTCATTCTACCGGTGCTCCATCTAATCTCGTGTATCATGTGTCACCGCTTGCGATGCCGTATTTAGTAAAAGCGGGCGTTAAACACTACTCTGTTTCTCACACACACACTTGACTGCTCAGAGCATATAATTTGTTTTCAACACTTTTAAAGTATTTGGCAAGAACATTGTACAACTCTTAGAAAGTGCTGTAAATGCTGAGTTAGATAAAAATATGCTATTGTGTACAGGGAGTTAGTTTTAAGTGGGAGTTAGCCACATCAATACGTGGGCAGAGTCGTCCAATTTCCAGCGTGCTCATTAATCACGATAGGTTTGGGTTGCAGGTGATGGCGGCCAGATAGCAAGTGACGAGTGCATACATTACAAGACCCCTTGCTTCCCCCAAAAAAGAAACAAGGCCCATATAGCAACGTCATCATCCCAGTGTATCTTTCATTAATTGTCCGACTACGTGCACAGCTTTTAAAATAATTATATGGTTAATGATGCCGGAATGAGGGGGTTTTAATCTCGAAAATATTACAACCCGCATCCAGGAGGCACTGAGAACTTAATTGAAATGGAAAGAATTCGGTTCTGTCACTCAGACGACCAAGTGATTGCTTTAGACGTGAAGATGTCCTAATGACACGTCAGTCACAGCTCGGACAAGGTCACAAGGAGAGAAAAGAATTATTATTGTTGAATACCGCGAGTTACTGCACCCACTCTTCTGCAAACAATTTTTACAAAAGCTTTTTAAATTTTTACTTCAAGTTAATCGAGATAAACACGTTTTGTTGTACCTAGATACAAAGGGGTAGTAGGCTGAAGCAATTGTCAGATCGTTAAAAGCAGGTAGCTGTATGCTAGATTTAAAAGTTAATTCTTTCCAAACGAATGGCAGAATGGCCCTAGGAAGTCAGAAGTCAAACCAATAGCATAGAATATACCTATCCGAAGTGGCTAATATTGGAAAACAATTTAGCATCTATCATCTTTTAACGATTTATGGATGTAATCATTTTATCTATTCTCTATGGTCTACCAGTTAGTCAAAATTGTACAAAATTACGAATCTTACAGGCTATTCCGAACACTCGATATATTTATCTATTTTTATGTAAACAATTATGGTGTTAAGTAATCGTATAAGCCACTTTTAGAAAATCAAAACTTCAGAGAAATTTCTATATACTGTGAAATTTGAAAAGAGTAAAGAGTAGTTTGGAGTGTGAGATATTTTTTGTTGTTGAAAATATTGTCATATCGGACGATGAGTGAAGTGGTTGAAATAATGCTCAAATGATCCCAGGGTCCATAGAGCTTAGAGTCACTTGACGACATTCATCGTTAAGGATAAGCGAAAATCCCGGAAAAAAACCTTATTCAAATAACTCAGTGTGGCCGAGATTCAACTCAAGACCTCTTGAACGTGAGTCAGATACGCTACCACTACGCCACAGAGGTAGGTTTACTAAGCTTATTACAGAATTTTTGTTGTAATTTTACGTCCTCCAACGTTGTCAAATCGGACGGTGAATGAAACGGATGAAATGATGCTCAAATTGCCTTAGAGCTACCCGACATTCGTCTTTCAGGATAAGGGAAATCCCCGGAAAAACCTTATCCGTGTAGCTCACCCTGACCGCGATTCGAACTCTGGACCTTTTGAACATGGGACAGACACGCTTCGATCTACGCTACCGAGGCGAGCAAGCTTAGTAGAGATGGTAAAAGGTTGCTTCCATATTACAGGAAGTCTGATAATTTCTTAGGCACCTACTTCATTGAGTTCTTCCAGAAAATCTGCGCGTACGTTACAGTTCCCTAGAACTCATGGCTAGAGAGCATCAGCAACAGCAACCAAGACCTACTACATAATCGCTGCATTGTCTGCCTCCTTCCGTGCAGAACATAAGAGGCAAATGGACTCGCGGAATCCCCCTGCCCAAAAATATTGACAGTGCTGTCCATTATTTGCTGCATCTTTAACTATATTCACATATCTTATTTACCTTTACACAACTTGTTTGTCGTTAAGCATAGGATATCAAACATTTTAGTTTTGTGAAAAATTAATTTCCTATGGATCGGATACTTAACCTTCGATGTATAATCATTAACTTCTCTATGCTAAGCCCTGCAGGTGAAACAAAATGACACCCCTTTTAGTCACACACACACGCTCGTTTTGGTAGGTTGCTGCTTGAGATTGGGCGAGGTATTGTTACTCAGATCTCCTGCAGAGTGCACCCAGCTCGCTGCCGCCCTATGGACTAATAAAATGCACGCCGCAGCATCCCACCTACCCAAAGCTTTTTCAAGAATTCCACTTGTTTCTCCCACGGGTTATTGAACGTTGCCCTGCTAAATGAATTCCCTTAATTACAACTGAACTGGTCATTAATTCTTAACTTCAACCCTCCGAAATTACAATTATTACTCCTGTTGGTCAAAATAAACTTCATTTGTGATAGAAATGCTTTGATAAGGTGTTAAAATTTGCCTTCACTCGTATAGTAGATAAGAGGAAGTATTATATTCCACAAAAACAAATCTCACCATAATTTCACCATAAATAAATGCTTTGAGGCCCCCTCAATCCAAAAGAACTGTTACAAAATCCTCGCGGATGTGTATTAATGGATGGCATAACTTAAAAACGAAAATTTGGATGAAACCGCTTTGCCATCTTCTAAGGATGCGACAGTTTTAGGTATACCCTCTCAGACTATTCTTTACATGCTCTTTTTTTGTTTAATTTAAATTTCAAACTGTCGTTAACTATTTTTATTCTTATGAGACAGGCTTGATATTTTAATAAACTGCATGTCTAGTATTTTATGGCAGTAATAGGCTGTGCAATCCTTTAAATTCAAGTGAATTTTGTATATTTTCTGTATAAATAATTGATAATCTTTAAGAGATAGAAGCTAGCTAGGTACACAAAGATCTCAGTTAAACAATATGTTCTCATTACCTTTTTCAGGCATCGACAATTTTCGAAAAATATTTATTGGAATTACATTTTTAATACTTTTATTTTTTACGGTATCTGCTTTAATGGGCATAATATAAAAAGGACCCTCTGAATCTTATAAAAAGGATGCCACACGAATAGAAAAAAATACCAGATAGACAAAATCCTACATTATATTTTTATTTATTTATTTTTAGTGAACCATTTGGAGCTATTTATGATTATTAGTTTGAATTTTACAATACTTATACTTTTTATCTCTTGGCCATGCGAAGTGAACGGATTTATCAGAGGCGTTACATGACAACCACCTGTACTTTAAGGTCTACTGCATTCCCATATTTTCTTGCACCTCCAAGACAATTGGCAGTAAGATGTTTATCTCAATTTAAAAAAAAAAGTATATAGGTATGAGTAGTTGTAAGAATAGCAGGAGTAAAGACATGCGAGTACTACACATCAGATTTTTTGAAATCAGTTATTTTTTATTTCTCCGCAGTTTGGAGAACTGATCTTCAGCTTCATATATCTCTGTTGCATCGAAAACGACTGTAAATAAATATCGAGGTTAATATGAAACAGGAACAACGGTATACATTTTCAGAATTGTTTCTAGAAACTAACTTTAATGAGGTACACAAAACTGATTTTCTGCTAAAATGGTTCCAGGAATATCCATTTGGGGCAATAAAGTTGACTTTCAGTTAAACAAAAAACTTATTCCATTCACACCGTTTCTCTACTCATTTGCATATCGTTTTACAGATATTCTCACCATCGTTTTACAGATATTCTCACCAAAGCGTATTTTTCGTACGTTAATTAATATAAACATTTGCAGAAATAGGAGACCATTTAAATAATAGAAACATCGCCCCTTATTTTTCTATCGCTCTTACCCTTTTATAACGCGTAAACATTTTCTGAACAAGGGCTTATAAAGGAACTGCACTGGACTACGCTACGGAGGGGTGTGTGTAGTGTTTAACGCCCGCTTTTACTACATACGGCACCGCAGGCGGTGACACTGATGATACATGGGATGAAGATGGAGCACCGGTGGAATGAGATGGCGGGAGAAACCGGAAGTCCCGGAGAAAACCCGCCCAGCGCCGTGTTGTCCACCACAAATCTCACTTTGCAGTCGCCTGGGATCGAACCCGGGCCGCCTTGATGAGAGCCAAGCGTTCTAACCACTGAGCCATGGCGCGGCCACACTACGGAGGGGATTCGAAACGGAGGTCTATTCTACCTGTGCCTCCAAGTGGGGCACCCCCGGGAGAAAGGATGAGGCGAGAGGAGATAGAGGGCGCCCGTTCCATGGAGCTACAAAAGTGCAGAGGGCAGGTTTCCTAACAATTGACAAGTTGGAAACTCAGTATGTACAACTGGCATCCCACCCTTCTGTGGTCCGGAAACGGCCCCACTAAACCGGGTTCGTCGTACCGGAGGAGGACTTGTTTACCAGGAGCATATCATCTTGCCATGCAACACCTGCCGATACTTCTAGCCTGAAAGAGACCATCAAATGAGAGATGATGTGAAGTGCTAATGGAGGTGAAATGGAGAAACAGGAAATTCGGGGGATGTAATTAACCTTCCAGGATCAGGTAGGTCAGTCACGGGAATCGAACTCGGTTCTCCCGAATGCGGGCCACAGACCAAACCACCTGAGCAATCCCACTCGACATATATATGGAACACATCTACTTCGAATCCTTTAATGTATATATTTTGCACCCTGTATACCTAATATCTATACCTAGTTTTAAAATGAGATTTCAAAGACCAGATTTGTTAGAGCTTTTCATGTGCATAATCGTAAGTTGCAGCCATCTACAACGTTTGCCGCTGAACTCAACAATGTTAATGCACTTGTAATATCGTTGTGGGAAACGTCTGTAGTGATTATTTAGTGTCATAAAACTGCAGTCACGGACTAATCCTATTAGTAACCGTATTTCCTCCAACGCTAATTGTCCATACACATCACAGTATAGACGACACTAACGAGTGGCACTGTACATTTTTATGAAAGTCCTGCATTACATAAGCATTAGCGTTATAATCCTGCTTTAGGTACTGTTCCAGGAAATGTGGTTGTATGTCACGAGGTTTCCCCTTCTCTTTACAGACGATGGGATTATTACTCCAGCAGTTTACAAACACTTACCTGCGTCTCTTTAAGTGCTTTCCCTAAAGTGTTGTAGTTTTGTTTCAGCGGTGGAGTATTCTTAAATTCCTATGCTCAGACGTGTTAGTTGAAATGGCTAAAATATAAGTTTGTTCACACAAGTATTTCAAGAATATTTGTATCAAGGTTCAGCACAGCAAGACACTTTTGGGCTTCCTTCTTTTGAATCGCGTTATGATTGTCTATATATATTGAAACATTGGAAAATATCTTTTGCTCTCCTATTCTCTCCTACACAGCTAAAAGCTCAAGGAAATTAGAGGCAAAATGTAGAAGTCGGTTTTATGTAAAGGATATATTACAAAATTAAACGGAATTAGCTATACAATGTAAAAAATGTGAAAGCGCATAATGAATCTCCGATATCATTTTAATATTAGTTTACGGTTTGGCCAATAGTAGGGCCTTTGTAGCTATAATTCATAGAATTTATCTTGAAGGGTCGCCATTGTTTGAGCAAACATCGTGAGATAGAAATGACCAGTATGGAAGGCGGTAGGCCTTAGCTAGTCACGGGTTCTGTGGTTTCAAGATTTACCCTGGTAACGTTAAGGTTAGTGTATAATAGGAACTGGATTCATGTAACGGAATAAAATTAATAACTGGAAATTTATTGCCTTTTAACCTATTCTCGCGGGTTGAAATAATATGTTTGGATTGGCAGTTTCTTCTACACATGCGCAGTATTAAGAAAATGGGATTATTTGTCGACATATCTAACCTGATAATTCTGCTATTTAAGAAAATATCTTATAGTGTGGGGGTGAGAGCCTTCTTAATATTCACATCTCTTAAAGCCACGATTGTGTGCATATTTCTTCCCTAAGTTACTAGTGTTATTTTAATAAAACGAACGGTAGTTGTAGAAGTATTGCCAAATCTCTTAACACGAAACCGAATCTTTAAACACAAATGATATTACCTTTGGTAATCAGGTCTCCTAACCGATTTACTATACTTAGGTATATCTCAATGCAGGTTACATTCAAATAATCCTGTATATGCTGACATCTACATTGAATTTTATCTACGTTTCTAGCCCTCAAAATATCTCATTTTAATCGGCGTTCTTTTTTGTGTAAGCGAGGATTACATAAGTGCTGCCAATGTGCCGAAGTTTTGTTTTCAATGAGATCTTTTACATGCCAGTAGATCACTGATGTGGGGCTGACGCTTTTAAGTGCACTTCAGAACTATCGGTCTGGGCAGGGTCTGAAAACCTGGGATCTTGGGATCACTAGACCAGCGCCTAACCTACTGAGTTAGCCAAAAATATAATTTTCTTAAGCACGCTGTCAATTTTCAGGATATCAACGCTGGTAGTGTACCTGAACTTTATTCCGCAGACGTTCTTTTACGAGGGCTGTTCAATATAGAATGATCACTTTTTTTTTTTTTTTTTTTTTTTTTTTTTTGTAACAACGTACCTTTACTCATCCTCATAATTTTGATGGTCCTTCTCAAAATAGTCTCCCCTGAATGCGATGCATCTGTCCCAGCGTTTCTGCCAGTCTTCGGACATGCTGGAAACCATTTTTTGAAAGATCCTTCAAAATCGCCTCCTCAGCCTTCACCACTGCTTGTGATGGATGCCTCCCGCGAAGGCGTTTCTTCAAGTTAGGGAATAGAAAAAAGGCACATGGGGCTAAATCCGGACTATAGGGAGGCTGAGGGATACACTTCACGTTGATTTTTGAAAGATATTCAGCAACAGCATTGCCAATATGCGGCCGCGCATTATCGTGGTGCAGCATCCAGACTGCTTCACGGAAATGTGGTCTTTTGCGCCTGATATAGACTTGTAATGTTTTCAGGACATCCCTGTAGTATTGTTCAGTTACTGATGTGTGTGCAGGTATAACTTGCTGATGAACCATTCGCATAATATCAAAGAATGAGATGACCATAACTTTACCAGCAGAAGCAACCACTTTTGCTTTTGCAGGTGTTGATGAAGGAGATTTCCACACTGAGGTCTGCTGTTTGCTCTCAGGATCAAAATGATGTAGCCAAGTTTCATCAGCAGTGATTACGTTTGAAAGAAACTCCGGTTCCTCCTCTAACATCAACTTTAACTGCATGCAGACTTGGAACCCATCGCGCACAAACACGTCTCATGTGTAATGTTTCTGTCACCAACGTGTGGAAATGTTCAGTATTTCGGAAAGTAATCTGAAGGTAATTCGTCGATCCTCTCTGACAATGGCAGCAGCAGTGTTGATGGTTTCTTCCGTAAGAGGATTAATGGAGCACCGGGTCCACCTTCCTTTGAAATTGTCTCCCCTCTTTAAACATTTTAAACCACCTTCGAGCTGTGCAGCGGTTGGCGATATTGGACATATCTGAACTTGCCTGGTTCTCACAGGCGAGAACCAGGAGTACAAACAATGAAACTACTACGGCGTGTTTGTTTCACATTAAGTGAAAAATTGTGGGAAAAATTATGACCGTAGAAAAATTATGACCCTTCTTTATTGAACAGTCCTCGTGTATGCCAGTAAATCTACTGACATTGATGCGCACTTAAAAACTGTCGGTCTGGGTCCGTGACCTGGGATCATTAGGCCAGCACCTAGCCGACTGAGCCATTCAGGCCGACATACTCGGAGTAATGAATGCATTTTTTAAAATTTATTTAGCAGTATGGGACTGTAATACTACATGCTCTGTATAAACATATTTTTTACAAATTTATATAATTTCATAAATTATACTTATGCATTCCTTGTTTTTCCTAGGCTATTTACAAACTGTAATAATCATGTAGTTTAGTTCCTAAAGTTACCGTTTTAATATTTACATTCTATTATATTTTTGTAGTACCTGTTATAATTTACACTATTTATCAATAATGTAGATAATTTAATAATATTCTATAACTTTTCTAAATCTATGAAATTAAAATATACTGTCAGTTCTTTTGTACAGTGCTTTATTATTTTCACTTTGTTAAAAGTCCATATTTGATATAATATTCTTAAACAATTGCACAGCATATCTAAGTAACAAATGATCAACTGTCTGTTCATTTCCACGCGTACATGAATCACTAATGCATCAAGATGCAAACAACTGAAAGATATACCTAGCAACGAGGGACATGCCTCTCCTAGTAATTCTCTCCATAAATAACTACGATTTTTTCTCTAACAGTTTGATTATTAATGAACACTTCACCTCAACTTTATATGAAACCTCTTACACCTAACCTAGAAACAGCTCAACAATGGCTAATATATCACACGCCCAATAGCCACTAGGATCACTGAATAGCAGTACTGCTGCCAATCGTTCCTGAAAGTGGGTCGCGGAATCGTTTCTGATTTGTTTTGCTTGTCTTGCATAACCCCAATTATTTTCTGTTTCTAATGAGAATTACAGGTTATTGCGAGTTATGTTTATTCTGAAAGGATTCAAAGTTCCGTATGTGATATGAAGCACAGTCGAGTTCATTGTGAACACGTTTAGTATCTGAAGAGAGTGGTGTAATGTATTATATTATTTGTAAATTGGATTGTATTTTAAGTCCTTCCGCAAGGTGCAGTGCTAGCAGCGTTGCGGGGCGTATACTAGAATAAAATTTTTGTCATGGTTTGTGAGAAATTTTTTACTGGATGCGCTCGGAACCAGGAGAAGAAATACCCTAACAGACGTTCTTTATACTTATTTAACTTTGTATAGGTGCAAACTTTGATCGTTGGTAAAATATATTGAAGTTGAAAGGTTAAAACAGAGTTTTTGTATGTGACATTAATGTCGATACATTATACCGAATACACTAATGGCTGCCTAAAGTATCCGTGAGGAATGCTAATGACAGTTATCAATAAACATATTAAGGTAACTATCTGTATTTCGGGGTTGTAATATATGTCCTGTGCATTTTTCGATATACATTTGAGTATATAATGCATTAGGAAAGGTTTTAAATGGAATATATTGTCGCGGTAACGGGTATTGAAGTTTCGGTGCAAATAGATAATAGAAGGATAGGTTTTATGAGATAACGAACTTGTGTAAACAGATAGTGCCGGCAAGCAAGATAACTGAGGCAAAGGCCTCGCCGGGTAGATTAAGTTACGTTTCTCGAATGTTCGAATTATGTAACTAGATGCTTGTTTTCCAGAAACCTCTAGTGATTGACAGAACAGTCTGGTAATCATGAATGGAGATATAAAAGGGATTGTGACACGCTAGCAGGGCAGTTGTAGTTGTGAAACAGTTGTTGTGAAACCAGACGACTGGAAGTATTATTGTAACGAGAGCTAATGTAATCAGCTGCAAGTGTTTGTGATTGTCCTCGACCTTGGTAGACTGATGGTGTATATAACGTAATGTTTCAGTAATCTATGAGTATTTTTACGAAAATAAAGGATATTTTTAATATCTGCAAGTCGGCCTTTTAATTCTACGAACCCACAAAGTTACAATATGATTAAATGTCGGTCAGATAAATACATAAGAAGCCTTATTCCTACAATTGCTTGCTAGATGCTGAAGCTGGATTTTATAAGATTTTCTATAACAGGTTACAGTAATACATAAGCGGATAAACATATGGCAAATCATTTTCTAAAGTTGCAAGATAAGTGCATAAATTTTACCAATGCCCCATAACGTATAAAGTTTTGTCTAGCAAGTTTAGTTAGATAAAAGTCAAGTTTTGTAATGAGAAATTGATCATAGGATATAAAGTTTTGTTTTTAATTTTAAACACCCTATAATTATTACTGTGGTATAAACTAGAACCGCCACGATTCGTCTAAATCGACCAATCGTATGCTAAGACATGAAAGTATGTAAAAGTTTGATTTTTGGAATTTCTTTTACAGATTTCTCTAATATACGTTTTTGTTAGGCTGTTTACACATACGCAAGTGGGTGTGCGCGGTTTATTTCCGCGTGGTCAACACAAAGCGATGCTAAGGAAAGTGGCCAAAACAATTAACCATTGGGATTCTTAGAGTGAACAGGTGCATGTTTTACCAATGTCCCCTTAATCATTCTTTGGGTGGTATGTCTTTTCAACATTCGCTTTAACGTAGCAAGAAAACAATTGTATCCAAAGTTTACCATAGTTACGTCAACGTCATAGTGATGTTTTGTGTTCTTAGTTTACACCTGCTGAAGACAGCTGGGACAGTACTCTCTTCTTTTTTGGCAATGTTATCTAGATAAGATCTTGTTAATGATGAAGGATTCCAATTTTGTACCTTTTTTATTAACTTTTGTAAGCTTCCTGTATCGCTTGATGAACCCTAGGGACTACGAAGACAAATTTGACACTGTTTTCCGCTTAAACAGCAGCTGTTTGACATGTACTGTCGCCGCAGGAGGCCAAGAAAGCAATAAAACGTATCAAAAACAATACGAAACTAATCATACAGGGAGTTTACCTACAGTAATTTGAATAAATTACATTTTACACGTGTAATTTGGAATATTGCTTGACTTTCATGTAAATATCGATGACCTTTGCATAGAGCCGAGGAGCATTTGCATAGAAAACACCCTGTTTGTTAATGACGCCTTCGAGGCAGGATGCAAGCAGAACAGCTTTCTGTTGCAATTGCCTTCCGCTGCAAGTTGTAAAACAGTTTTACGGTCTTTATAGGCATTAAACTCGTGAATGCGCTTAAGAGAAATATGGGTTAACGTCTTACCCGCTCATTGAAATCTCCGACTCTCATCGCTAATTCCTATCGTTCTTAAACTGCTCTTTGCTCTCGATCTGAGGTCATACTTGATTTTTTGTGTGTTTTCTCCCCTCTCATTTGTTTTAATATCGCTGATCTGTTGGGAAGCCTAAACGTAAAAATACAGAGATACTTTAAACGCATTATGAACATGTATCGCTACAAAGGAAATCGAAAACAAACATACAGCAGATGAATGGAGTAGCTGAAATGCTCAAATGAGCCCAGGGTCCATAGAGCTTAGAGTTGCCCAACATTCGTCTTTCAGGGTAAGGGAAAACTCCGGAAAAGAACTTATCCAGGTAACTCACCCTGACTGAGATACGAACTCGGGACCTCTTGAACGTGAGGCAGACATGCTACCATCACGCTACCGAGGCGGGCATCAGTAATTTCAGAGGTGCATTCACTTTATTCATCCCGTCTATCTATAAACCTGAAACTTACCTATAAGGGTCGCGGGTTCAAACACAGTGGAGGACGATGGATTCGTTTGTTGGGCGTAAAAATGTTTAACTGGGCTTCCTTTGGAAGGGAAGTAAAGATGGGCGTCCCAGGTCGTAGATTTATGGTATGTAAAGAATATCAAGCCTGATACAGGTTTTTTTATGGAATTTTACGTCCTCCAACGTTAAGTCATATCGGACGATGAATGGAATGGGCGAAATGATTCTCAAATGAGCCCAGGGTCCATAGAGCTTAGAGTTACCCGACATTCGTCTTTCAGGATACGAGAAAACCCCGGAAAATCCTTATCCAGGTAACTCACCCTGACCGAGATTCGAACTCGGGATCTCTTGAACGTGAGGCAGACACTCTACCACCACGCTATCGAGGCAGGCGTGATAGAGGGCTGTGAGAAAAATTAAGCGGTCTCTGAAGCCATAGAACGGGACACTAGAACTAAACGTAACACGAAATGTTAAAATTTCTCTCTCGAGATACCTTCCTGCTCCCCCCTCCCTCTTATTTTGTACTTTGGTTAGAGAAAATATTTAATGTTCGCAATTATACTAAGGTATTTCCTAAAACAGATTTTACTTACACTATATTTGTAGTATCATAGGCATTCAAAGCATTGAAGAATCCGAATTAGCTATATGGCAGCCGTAAACAGCATTAGTTAGGGATTATCTGCGCTAGATTGTTGGTATCTAATCATACTATTAATACTAATTAGACTGGTTATTGTATAAAGGACGTAGGTCTGTAAAACCTAATTTAGAAACTTTTTTCTACTTTTTTATCCACTCCCCCTTATGCTATCAGCCTGGGAAAGTGAATTTCCTAGATTCTGTACTTTCATAATCCTCAACTATTAATATCAGTACTTATTATTGCAATTATGGAATAAAATCATATATGACAGCTGGCATGCTCATCCTATGGTCACAGGTTCAAACTCGGTAAAGTCTGATGGTTTTTAAGTGTGCTTAAAAGCGACAACCCCATCCTGCAGGATGAGTTTCCGGCAGACCGCCGGCGTTGATATGATCCTGGCAATTGACAGCGCCTTTAACAAACAATATATATTATACACATTCATTGCAGGCAGCATTTAAATTAACTCGGTGCAAGCAGCCACTTCATCATTAGTTGACTTGGTCAGCAATAACAGGCGTGATTTATCGATCACCATTTCTCGGAGGTTGGCATTTCTTATTCATTATCGTTGAATGTATTACACATGCTTTAAAGTGCCTAAGAAAAACTCGGAAGAAAAAAACAAAAGGAACTTAACTTTGCCTCGTGTGCAAAGAGCACTTATCATATTGCGACAGCAATATAACATTTGTTTTGAGTGGTTAAGCTTAACATTTTAGTCGGTTGTTAATATAAAAACAATGGTTTATGCAAGTGATATGAGATTGAATCGAAGTCCGTTTTTGCAGTCGATTCTGTTTGAATAATGAGGTAACGAAGTCATACACTTACACAGAGGACCCAAACTATTATGTGCATCTAAGATGTATTCCAAATGTATTAGAATCCTTAGGGTGTACGTGAACTGCTACATGCCAAACTGGGCTCTAGCGAAGGCAGCTGCGTTCCTCTCCACCCAAAATTTTCCAAAATTAAACACTGTAGGAATTTGAATAGCGATGGATTTATGGCCTGTAATATGGTTGCGCATTGACTGTGTTTCATTGTTTCCAGGCACACTGTTATTTAATATGAAACATTAAAACGAGCACCGGCACTGGGCCCTCCCACTCAAGTGTTAATAAAGTTTATATATCAATACCTTATTATCGCGTGCCATTATTACGATAGCGCGGCTGACGCGCACAAAGGGACGGATAGTGCAGCGCGGAGATAAGTTTGCCGAAACAGATAGAAACAGATAGCTGACTGGAAGTTTCGATTTCGATTTGTTTGTTAAAGAACATCCCAGAAATGTCTAGAAATATGAGTAGAGGTATATAAGAGAGTGTGATAATTGAAATGGACTCGTGTGCGTACAGCTCTGTTTTGAAAATGAACTATTTGTTTGTGGACGGCGACCTTGCAGATTGTATTGGTGTATGTTATGTAATTCTGCTACTGTAAGGGTTGACCAAAGTGTGTTTCTACGGAAATAAAGATCATTTTGAGTTTCTGCAAATTGTACTTTTAATTTTACGAACTCACAAAGTCACATTATTATAGACAGTAACACAGGTTACTGTACTTTAAAGTAAGAGCTTTTACTTTGCTCAGACTGAATAATTTTGGTACGTAGTTATTTTTTCTCCAGAAAAATTGCAACTTATTCATCCAAAAGTTATGTTTTGAGGGTTTAATAATGTCTCGATGTTTGTATGTGTAGATGTGTGTGTGTGTGTGTGTGAGAGAGAGAGAGAGAGAGAGAGAGAGAGAGAGAGAGAGAGAGAGAGAGAGAGAGAGAGAGAGAGAGAGAGAGAGAGAGAGAGAGAGAGAGAGAGAGAGAGAGAGAGAGAGAGAGAGAGAGAGAGAGAGAGAGAGAGAGAGAGAGAGAGAGAGAGAGACAGAGAGAGAGAGAAGGTCGGATAAATATGAGACCATCATCTTTCAAACATGCAGCATAAATTGACAAATTCTCGGCAGTTCAAACTACTCTTTGTATGAAACATTTACTATGATTTAATTTTTTTGTGTATAATGTATAATTTGGAAGCCAAAAATGATTTACAAACACAACAGAGTAAAATATAGAGTCCATCAAAATATACAAATTTTGCATTATTTCAGTATCAAGAAGCCTGACACTTTCAGGTTTTTTTTTTTTTTTTTTCTTTTCTTTCTTTTCCTGACTACGAGTTTGTACTTATATCTGTATGTTTGTAATTTGTATTTTGGTTAATTTAAAACAAAGACCAAGTGAAATATGTCCCCATATGTGGAATGAATGCTGTAGTATTGTAAGGAACGTGCGTGAATTTGCTACCCATGGCGTCGATATCTAGGTTTATATGCAGAATATTCCATGACGCGAACCGGATCATACACTGCCGTGCCGTAATGACCCCAGCAGTTGGAATTGATACCGCTGGGTGGGTGGGTACGTCCATCCTAGGGATTCTTTGTCTGCCGCCGACTGATTAATGGTGTAGCTGGATTGTCTCCGCGCACATGGGTGTCCGCTCGCTCTGATGGATCGGGTCCAAGGTCGCCATTTTGTTCTGGAATCCCACGGATCTGTAGGTATAGATCCGATACGGCCGCCATTTTTGTCTCCCTCCAAAACTTGGGATGCCAGCAGATTCTGAAGAGCTAATGGTTTGCCGCTTGGAGCACGTTTCATGCTTTCGGGTGTGCATTACCGCCGAGTATTTTAAATCCAATACGAATTTAATGCATTGTTGTCACCATCCACTCTATCTTCACGCCTATTTTGCAAACTCTTTATGTAAAAACTTAATACCCACTGTATGTTATACTTGTAGTAGGACATAAGATTTCTTCCAAATATTCGATATCGTTCCTTTACCTGAAAATGTGCTTTTGTGGGTCCGCTAATCCCGAAAACATATTTGAAAAAGGCCTGAGCTTATGCATCTTTGTCAGCTTTATAACTCAAAAACAAGTGTATAAATACCAATTTGGTATACCAGAGTCGTTTAAGGATGCTACATGTTTTTCCCCTCTTTCCTGAATTTCTCTTTGCATGGAAAGAGTTCTGAAAAACAGTTGCAACGCATGTTAAATGTTCCGAATATTGTTATTTCATTTGTCTTTTGTATATACAATGCAGATGATGCAATTATGCTGTCAGTAACTGAAGATGCCCTTAAGATGTTATTTCATAAATTCAATACAGTTGCAAAAAATATAACATGGAGATTAATATAAAGACAACCACTGTATGAATGTTTGGAAGGAGCCAATTGGATGCAAAATGGAAGTGGAAGGGAATGTAATTAAGTAAATTTCGGCATTCAGTTATTTAGGATCTCATATTACGAAGTACAGAACTCATTATCATGAGGGAAAGAAACAAGCAGATAAGACAGCACAAATATCAGAGTATGTGATATAACCTGAAGAAATAAATATTTAAAGTTGGAAAGTAAAATATGGATTTTAAAACAGTGTAAGGCTGATTTTAGCATACGTAGCAGAAACACGAGCGGATACGAAGTACAAAATAAAAAGAGGATACATGTAACATGAGGGCATTAAGAACAATCCAAGGGAAAATGACATTTGACTGAATATACAATACAGTAACTTAATTAGACAGAAGTGGAACATCATAGCTATTACAAAATGTATCAAAGAACGAAAGAATAAATGGAAGGAGCACATAGAATGGAAAAAGAGCGGTTGGCAAAGAGAGCGAAAGATATTCCATTGAACGGCAAAAGACAGAGGAAGACTTTCGAAAAGATGTTTGGAGCGGGTATTCGTTCACTGAGGAAGAAGCGTGAATGTTGGAAATAACAGAAACGAACCTAACATACATTCAAATATTTCTCCCACGGGAGAAAAGAAAACTCAGTTAACGTTTTCTAAGGCACAAATGAGCTGTTCTTCCTTTTCTTTTTCAGACATAATTTCTTTACTGCGATGGCATCACTTTAACGCTATTTCCACATAGTTAATTTAAAATCATTTTCTAAACGATCCTTTTGTCACGAGTAATGTTTGTTACGGAAGTCACTTTTTATACGAACAATGTAAGATATGGCTGCGAATTTCTTTGGCAGTGTTTGCAAGCTGCGACAAACGATACAAACAGCCCAACGCTATACCTACCCATGCAGTGTACAGAGCTTTCCTATTTTTGTTAATCGATAACTCAGTCTGACAGGAAATTGTTTCCATGAGAGGGGAGACCTTAAAAGGCTTTCTTTATTGCACTACAGGAAATTATACCCAAAGACGCCGAGACGATACAGTGTTGCCAACTTGTCAGCTACTTTAGAACGAGAGACTCTTCAGAAAATTAAGATACACCTATCATTTTCAAAGCTCCATTCCACCAACTAGCTTTTTATAAATCAATTACGCTGTCCTTTGCATCTCAAGCCTTATGATGATCTAAAAGTTATCAGGTTGGGTTCGGATTCCTTTGAAAAATGCTTTGCGGAAAATAAAGACAAAATTAATCTGTAACATTCAGCATTTTATGGATTTTATTTATCATTTAAAAATCTTAAACGTATTGCACTTTAATAATAAACATCAGCGTCGGTGCTGGGGAAAAAATCATGGATATTTTGTTTTTTCAATTTAATGCAAAAATAAAGACGAAAAAAAAATATAAATTTTGGTCTGCAATGTTAGCATAATTTTTGCAGCATGTTGTAGCAATAATGAATAAAAATTTGTTTCGGCCATCTATGATTAGCACGGCACGGCAGCTGCAAAAATCTACTCCCTCCGTTTCACTTACACCTAGGACATACTGGGTTAGCATGTGGACAGCCAAATAAATATGTCATCAGCATATGGCTTACTACATGAGGATTCCGGAACCTTAACTGTTACTATTTCTATAAATGGAGTTCTCAGATAGTCCCAAGGACCTGAGTGCATTCTCTAGCAGACCTTCTAGGAAGGCAAAAGTTCCACATGTCGATACCGGATTGCTTCGCATTAAAGGCAGCAGTGCTTCGTGGAATAAATGATGATTGTAATAATAGCAAAAGTACTCTTATTTAAAATAAAATTAGAACATAGGGCCCGGGCTGGGCCGAAGTTTTGGTCTGTAGTCACTTGTACCGTATAACTAACTACCACTACCTATTGGACAGCTCCTGGTTTATTTCGTTTCAACATCATCTTCGGATCATTTTGTAGCTTATTTCCCACCGAGGGATGAAGGGTGGGGTAATATAATAAAAATAACACTTGCCATTGTAAAGTTTTCTTTAAAAATGCGTAGCTAAAGGCTAATACTGTATGTGTTGCTGAATCAGACACAGTAAAAACTGCTATTTATAAACTGCAATTTACAGGGCAGGATTTCTTAACTCTAACTTGAATTACATCTTGAAATTAGTCATTTACATATTACCGCGGCAGTACATTACGTGATGAAGATGGAATGCTCAGTAATTCTGAGTGTAAACTAGTAATAATCATTAAATGTAGGTAATTTTATCCAATAAATTATCAGTTGCGTAGCATGAGAGTATAAGGCATCAAAGTGTATAGCATTCCCATGTATCTGTACAGGATATCACCTTCGGTACTCGAAATGGATGCTGCATACTTGATACTTTTTTGTATCGCATGATTATATCCAAAAGTTCAAACTCTGGTGTACGGAATGTATACACATGTCTACAGGTGTCTGTTAGGATGTAAGCTAACGTTTCACTTGAACGCCTATCCAGCCTTGGAATCATGGTGTGGGCAGGGTGATGTCTTTGGGGTAAACTTTGAAAAAGCCGGCAAGCTACTATCTGCCCACCACAAGAAGGCAAGGTAGAAGAATGTGTAACGTAATCACTTTCTGTGTTTATGTTTGCTTTCGGGATATGATATGGATGCTAGTTTTGCAGTGTTACGTAACTAACCTAGGAATAATAGCTAACAGTTACTGAAACAAGCATTAGATCTGGCAGCATAGGTGACTCATATGCACTCTTATATACACATTTCGCAGCAAACAGATCCACTAACAGAGCAGATAAATAGTTCAAGCTCCTATCCCCTTCACTCCCCGCTTGCCTTCTTGTGGTGGATAGACAGTACTCTCACATTCCTTTACGCTTCCCCATAGTTTAGGGACGTGTCTGTTTATTGCGAATTTGTGTACAAGGCTATCGTTGCTCATTTCCTTTGGAGGATAGCTACACAAATGATTAAAATATGAAACTACTAAACAGAATAATACGTAAACACTACGGTGGCTATAGGTATAACAAAGGACTGCTATGAATCATGTAATGACTACTGCAGTGTAATTGGTAAACAGCTCTTAACTAATGATATGACGTCTAATGCTTGTCGCGAAACCTTCGGTTTGTTTACTAGTCTTCCCGTTCCCTTTTCCTAGTCTCTTCAGGACATGGGCTTATAAACAAAATACATCACGAACAGATGTAACAACGAGCCTTGTAACTTCATTTACCTGTACTTATAGAACGCCAACGAATATGCATACCAATTCTCCAAAATCATATGCCTCCACCAAGTGAAGGACAGAAATGTTAAAATAAGTTGTTATATTTCATTTCTAATCATCTTTCAATCTAATCCGTAAAGAGGTAATGAGAAGGTGCCAATCATTTCGCACGATGGCGTCAAAATATCCGCAGGCTGCTATCTACGTTTCTTTATATTTGGATGACTCGTCTACAATTGCGAACAGCGTAGACAGCCCATGTCCACAAGAATGTTCGTCATCAACCAATTTTTAAAAATAGGCTCTAAAACTATAAATATAAAAAAATATGCTAACATGTAGACACCTAAAATATTGTTTCCACAAGCTAAACATTTAATTTGTATCTATTATGTATATTTGCTTTCTAAACTTTATAGGTAATTACTAAAACGTAATATGAGGTTATAAATTGTACAAAAAAGGACTAAAATTTCTTGAATAAATTGTAGTGAAAATCAACCATACACTAACCATTCTATAGTGATAAGAAGACAATCCACACCTCGAAATATTATTTGCAAAAAACAGTGCTTTGCTAAGAAAAGCAAGGTAAAGCAATTTTATGAACTACATTTTATAAGCAGAGGTAGAGGGAGGGAGGAAATAAAATGTGAAATGTGCAGTGTTTAACGCCCGCTTTTACTACATACGGCACCGCAGGCGGTGACACTGATGGTACATGAGATGAAGATGGAGCACCGGTGGAATGAGATGAGGTCCCGGAGAAAACCCGTCCCAGCGCCGTGTTGTCCACCACAAATCTCACTTTGCGGTCGCCTGGGATCGAACCCGGGCCGCCTTGGTGAGAGCCAAGCGGTCTAACCACTGAGCCATGGCGCGGCCAGGGAGGTAGGAGCAGAGTAGAGGGAGAAAAGTAAGAAATAAATAATTAAAAACAAACGGGAGAAATCTCGTAAACGTGTGCATATCTACTGTTGCTGAAGGGGAGGTAACAAAAGGGCTGTTCTTGTTTTTATAAGATATTTCTGCCATGCTGCAATCACCTACCAATACACACAGGCTGACGGAGATTTAGTGGGTTGATGAATTTGCATTTCTTTCTATAAAAAGTCTAAGTTCTGAAATAAACCAGCATTTTCCCCGGAATTTCTCATTCCTACAGCCAAACTTTTACATGACCTTCAATAAAAAAAAAGGAAATACTTCATCGTTCTTTGCTGTATGCAATAAAAGAATGAGACAACGCTGATAGTGAAATATGCACTTTTGAGGCTCTAAGATCTTAAACTAGGTATCAGTGGTCAAAATAGACATGTTAGGCACTGCAAAACCCCTTATATACATCCATATTTTAATTAACAAGTGAAGACATTTTAACTATTGAACATAAAATCTGAGGTCTAATTATAGGTATAAGTTGAATAAGATTGTTTGCAACGAAATCGATTGTCAAGGAACCCACACAGATTGCACGTCGTTAATTGTTTAAAGCAAGTGCTGGAATACGTCTTTATCATTTACTTCCCAAGAGGCAAATGCTCCGCTAACTGCAGGGAGCAAAAACAAAGCCATGTTTAATTGAATGGCATGAAATTCTCTTCCTAAGCTGTCTACACTTCTCAGAATTGCAGAGAATAGCCGTCAGCTCATTAACCAGGATGTGAGCTAGTCATTTTAATCAGTCAGCCGGCCATCTGCACTTCACAGTAAATTTTCATTACTGCTAGCAAAAGAATTCATAGCTTAGGAAACGAAATAATTCACTGTAATTAACGCAGAAGTACTTTTGAAGAGCACGTTTAAAATACCAGCTGACAGTCCGCCAAGGAAGAAGTACTCGAACCAATGCACACGTTCTAGGTATTGTTTTTATTACTGGGTTTATTTGCTTCCAGATACGCTCCTTGAATCTCAATGGACCTTTTGCGAACTGGTAAGAGAGGAATAGAAATCCTTACGCAATAGCCATAGTGCACAATATTTGCACTGACATGCCACATGGAAAGAGAAAAATGATTACATATCTACTATCAGTTGATTGAAAACTACATAGGTTGATAACATCGTTATTTGAAGCTGGATAATTACTGACTTCACGGCCATGTAAGCCAAATAAAACACACGGAGGGACTGGAAATTAATCAAGAATCTATAAAAGTAGTACATACAAGTTGCATCCTATTAGATAGGTACTTACCGGCATAGCTGTAGAAAAGTTATTTTTAAGCAACATTTAATATCTTGCTGTCTCCGAAACTGTCAAGTTCTCCAAAATAAGTAAAGTGAAATGTAGGTATAGTGTTTAATGCCCGCTTTTACTACATACGGCACCGCAGGCGATGACACTGATGATGCATGAGATGAAGATGGAGCACCGGTGGAATGAGATGGCGGGGGAAACAGGAGGTCCCGGAGAAAACCTGCCCCAGCGCCGTGTTTTCCACCACAAATCTCACTTTGCGGTCGCCTGGGATCGAACCCGGGCCGTCTTGGTGAGAGCCAAGCGGTCTAACCACTGAGCCACGGCGTGGCCAATAAGTAAAGTGCCTTCATAGGTAGGTACTACTTATGGATTAACGTAACAGCAAAATACTTTTTCGTACTTGTCTTAGTCAAATATTTTGCATTTGTGTTGGAGGAGGAATTTCAATAGCAAAATACTCTTTTGTAGTTTGCGCGTGTTAGGTTTTTGATTAACTAGTGATTCTTTGTCCCACTCTAAGAATATTGGAGGGCGAATTCCAATTAGTTTATTTTCTTTTATTTACATTATTTAGAAGAAATATGAACATAACAATGGTTAAATAGTTGGACAATTTTGTTCTAAGTATTTTATTAAGGTGAAACACTGATATATTACTAAATATCGAGCCCTTCATGTAGTGCATGTACCCTGGTTTGGAACTTGGAAGCACTGAAGTACGGACCATCCCATTTGTAGCATATATAGCAGCTTCTTTGACATTGTCAAATTTAAATAAACATTTTCAAAATGTATTAATTATACATTTACACTTGTCACTGTCTCTCTTTCTCTTAAAAATTATTTACAAATAAATCGCAGCAGTAACACCAGGAAATGCAGCTACGAGTATCTATTTGGTTCCCATAGCAACGTTAAATAAGAAGTTGATAGGTGGTACAATCGTACACAATAATGTGTCATTTAAAAATGATTCCGATGGCTTCATGGATATGTAAACTTTAAGAAATTGGTGGGGGGCATGGGTGACAGAATATCTTGTGTGCCCTGAGGAATTACTTTATTCTGAAATAAAATTGGTTTGTGCTGCATAATATCCCCGCAGTGTGTAATAAGCCAAATTTTCTTTGCAGAAATCTTTAATATTGAGCTTTTAAGACCATTTTCAAGAAACCATTAGATAGCAAGGGTACTTTCAACAGAATAGCTCTAGATCCGTACCTTAAGGGAATCCATGACTCCGATTCACAACTCCTTCGAACATATTGCCATCTCCAAAGACTTGTGGCCTCTTAGACGTCATTGGATTACTTTTTATAGGATTTCTGAAGGACAGAGTCTAGAAATAGTGTACGTATATCCAGGATCTCCGGCTAAACATCATACGTGTATCCTACAAAATGGTGAAGCCCGCCTCGGTAGCGTAGATGGTAGCATGTCCGCCTCACGTTCAAGAGGTCTCGAGTTCGAGTCTCGGTTATGGTGAGTTACCTGGATAAGGTTTTTTCCGGGGTTTTCGGTTATCCTAAAAGACAAATTTCGGATAACTCTAAGCTCCATGGATCCTGGGCCCATTTGAGCATAATTTCACCTATTCCATTCATCGTCCGATATGACTTAAAAAAAGTTGAAAACGTAAATTTAAAAAAACAAAAACATGGTGGAGTGGACAAGAATGTGTATTCGGGAAGATGGGAGGACATTTCCAGGATATCTTGCATCGGACAGATAACCCCACATTGTTATTTGGTTTTGTTCACGCACTGTTTAGTTATTTATTCATATAATAGAGAACTTCAATATGTGGACGTCCCAATGAAACATCCGGTACTATTATCATTATAATAAGGCGTGAAAGAATGTCTTCGAACAGCGTAACTCAAAATGAATAGCCGAATAAACACAACAGGAGGAGCGAAATGAATTCTACCGAATCCCAACTCTTTACGTGTGCTTTTCTCATCACGACATTTGCAGCTCATTCACAATGTTTGATCGGTAAGTCATGCTTCATTATTGTTTCCTTAGTGGTGAAATATCAGGTTACTGGAGGAAAGAAGGAATTGGATTCACTTTCCTCAAAAAGAACTTTGAGAATGGTAAAATTGTATAAGCTACAGGACCGTATGTATATTTCTCAAATAGATCAGCATCCTCACTACCTCTTCAGATCAGCATCCTCTTCAGAGAGAACTCAAGCGTTTCAGGTGCAATAGTAAATTCATTTCCACAAATTACAGGTAATTTCGTTTTTGTGTAAACAGCCATGAATTACCCCTCTTGTGCAGTAAAACCGCTTAGATTAAAATAAATGACTATCGTTGCTTAAGCCTGTGCAGGTTCATAAATACGCAATTACTAGCTGGGATGAATAATTGCGGTGTACGGAAGCCACTCCGAGAGACGGCAGCTTTTTTTTTGTCATAATACCATGTTCTTAACGTACATGATTTACAGACTAGGCATAAAACTTCGTTAGAGTAATTGCACTGGGGCTATGTCACGACCATTCGTTTGCTAGACATTTAATGAGATTGGAAAGCTGTGCCTACGTGCTTTCTCTTCAAGCTGCAATGTGCTTAAGAGACACTCGACGAAATTACTTGGCTAGTATCTAATTCGTATTAGAGCTTCGACAAGTACCGTCTCGGAAAGGCGCTTTTTAACACTATAACTAAGGAATAAAGTAAATATAATTAAAGTTACTTTTTACTGTTAATTCCATCATAAAATTGCATACTGAAATTTCAATGGAATTGCGTTTGAGATAAGTACCACTATTTTCCAGTGATGCAACACATAGGTGCAACAACCCAAATTACCCTTTAAATGGAACATTTTTCGAAGTTATTTCCTCGAAAATAGTTGTAAGGATATTGGCAATCGCTATTCAGTTTCTTCTCACCATTTCATGGAAATAATAAAATTTCAATTTTGGCGACTCAGTTTTAAGCATCTTACTCGATTCGGCTGTGTTCCTCTTGTAGACTACTTACAACGAAATGTGTAGGTAATAGCATTATTTCTGCAAATGGTTTCTAGTTTTTGTAAGAATAGGCTGTGGATGTTATATATAAATGATAGTGGATAGAGAGTCATGTGATAGTAATATATAATTGTTAAATCTGTTGTTCATTTAGGTGTGAAATGATTATAACAACTTGTGTAACCAGAACTGCAAGTGTTTCCCTAGCAGCTTACCTTAGCTTTTCTATTTGTCAAAATGTTTGTAACTAACTTAAAAGTAAATTTGGGACAAAATATCACCATGAGAAACCGTTGTAACAGTTCTTAACAACTGTTGCATAGCAGCTATAGGTATGCCATTTCTAAACGAAAAGGTTCCTCTTGAATAAACATAGTTGATTTTAAATGGAGTACTTTTTACATTAAATGATTTAATAGGTTATTTTGAAAGCGTTTTGGTCATGCATGCCGTTCTCGTTCTTAACGAAATTATAAGAAACCGAAGCTAATGAACGGATCATTAGGGATAATCGATTCCTGTATTACATCAGATATTGCACCGAAACGTTGCGAACCGTGGACTTCCAGTAATACGCTTGAGTGATATCGCAGACGCAAGAGATATACTTACATGGCATCATTTACAGTTTATGGATTTTTATGCTTCCACCTATCCGTACATGTGAAATAAGCTACGAACCAGTACATGTTCAGAATTTGAACAATTGGATCCAAAATGTTATTAAAATCTGTTGAAAACGAAGGTGAGTTTATGTGGTGATCTTTAAAATGTAGCACTAAAGGCTGGAGTATAAACCGGGAATTGACGCAGTACCCTCTAGGGTCATATATTATGAAAAAAATTGAAAATATTAATCATAAATCAAGTTAAGGTATGAATTCCTCTTATAAACATTTCTGTGTAGGATGGAATGATTTTAATGACCTCAAAGGTGGTGTCTGTACAACGAAAGAAAAAGTACAGGTATTGCACACGGTGAACGCTTATTTCAGCAATAGAGTGCCATACACCGAGAGACCTAAAAACATCCGAACCGGCTGCGCGGTGCTTTGCCTGTTCGCACCTCGGCGCTCGTAGCAGTCTGCCGCTCTCATTGAAGGGCGCGGATGAAACCATGCAACATTTCCCGCTTCTAAACAGCAAGTTTGCGACTGAAAATATGGGTGAATATCCTGAGGAAATTTCAGTGTAAACCAGAAGCATTGAGTCAAAGCAGCTTATAGCAAAATCTCGGCACCAGAATTGTATTTAAAGACTGTTGCAGTGTTTCTCTTTTGAACACAGACATTTTTACTTGTCACGTAGATTTTTGTCCAGGCGGCTCATGTTACTATCCTTCGGCCTGTCAACAATCCGAGAAGCAGCTGTTTAAAAGAGCGTTGTACTAAAACACGTAATACAAAGGAGTAATTCTCTGATACAACGTTTCTATGCCTTTCTAAATGCAATTTAAAGTACTATTATTAAAAGTTACCCGGTAGATCATAAAATGCAAGAACAGTTATGAAAACAGTGTAAAATATTAACAGTTCCAAAGTTGTTGCAAGTGCACATCACAACAGCAATGTTAACAACCATCTGATGCCAAAGGAAGAAAAAAAAAAAAAAAAAAAAAACACGTGTTACAAGATACAGAATGCGGGAGCATGGAGGTCAGGGATTTGCCTGTCAGAGTTCACATTTCCGCACGAGGTGTCACTTGCTCGTCGTAATCAGTTGCGATTGTTTCCTGGACAGGTGTCAGTCTTGCATCTCGATGTTTAATCATGTTTCAGTGATAGAATGTAACTGTACAGTTGATCAGTCTACGTATGTAACCTTGAGTACCCTGCTATTTGTTTTATTTTTTAGGAAGGGTTATCGTAGATAGATGCCATCTTGCCGGAAGAGTTAGGGGTAATTGAGACTCCAAGCAACTTTGCATATTTAGTAATACACAAATATTTATTAGCTCTTTTTTAGCTGTATGGAAATGTAATGCTAATTTCAGTGTAAAGCTTTTTATATACATATAGACATTTCACTATACGTTTTGAGCTCCTCTGCATTTACATATAATTTAAATAACTGGCATATAACTTATTCTATATTCAAGGATCGATACGAAGATTTCCAAGTAATTCGTGTTACTCTATATGCCATTTGAATGGAACATCTTAAAAATCGAAGTTTGTAATTGTGATTTTCTCATAAATAGCTCTGACAATTTTGATTAAAATGCCTTATGTTGTAAGATATTTTATGACATAAAATGTACTTATATATTTAATTTTCTTGGAATAGTCTCTTAAAGTTCCACTTTGTTCTGAATTAGATAACTGGTAAAGCGAAAGAGAGAGAATCTTAATACAAATAAATAACTAAATAAACCTTAAATCTGGCCGAATCCAATTTTTCCGAATAATTTTTTAAATTTATTTCCCTGACATTTCTTTCGTTTGAACTTTTAAATGATTCTCTTTTCTCAAATAGTTTTCTACTTTCTCTGCTACATAGTTCAGAGGAAGTATTGTATTTCACCCAAAATGCAGTACTGACAGTTCACTGAAAATGTAACACTCACCAAGGCATGTGGGATTGTGGTGGACAAGGCGCAGGGGCGAGTTTTCTCCGGGATCTCCGGTTTCCCCAGCTATCATTCCACCAATTGCTCTATTATTGCCTTTCCTATCACCCATGATCGACATGTACTATACTTAAAAAGAATGGAGCGTGTCAGTAAATAATAATAATAATAATAATAATAATAATAATAATAATAATAATAATAATAATAATAATAATAATAATAATAATAATAAATATGTTCCACCCTCAAAGTGGGTTTAATGTCTGTGGGTGCGTTCGCGCACTCCCTTGCCTGTGTGTCTGCGAAAAGTGGGTTAAAAAACAAATCTGGTATTTAAGATCAGCATATCTTAAGAATGCAACAAGATTTTCAAGAAATCGTGCTACGCCGTACCACTCTTTACAAGAAAGATAATTTGAAAATTTTAAGTTTCTCAAAACTGACGGCCGCGCTGTGGCTCAGTGGTTAGACCGCTTGGCTCTCACCAAGGCGGCCCGGGTTCGATCCCAGGCGACCGCAAAGTGAGATTTGTGGTGGACAACACAGCGCTGGGGCGGGTTTTCTCCGGGATCTCCGGTTTCCCCCGCCATCTCATTCCACCGGTGCTCCATCCTCATCTCATGTATCATCAGTGTCACCGCCTGCGGTGCCGTATGTAGTAAAAGCGGGCGTTAAACACTACACATTCATTCATTCATTCATTCATTCATTCAAAACTGACTATACAAATTGATTTTGAAAGACTGACGATTTTGAATAAATTACCATATATTTAAGATATTTTTATGATAAACTAATTTTTTTGTAATAGCCCCTGACTTTTGTCTGATATATAGTAAGGAAAAAAACATAATCTTGCAACAGAAAGTATAGATCTCGTTAAAGCACTTAATTTATATCACATCCTTTTTTTCCCCTCCTGGTTTGAAACATTTTCGAAGTATTCACTGATGTTGCTGTTCACTTCAAACCTGCTTTTGAAAATAACTAATCCAATTGCTATTTTATCTTTTAGCTATGCGACTAAAAAAATATCCTGTCTCTTAAACCTAATTTTTCCAGTGTATCTACAGGAAATATGTAATAAACCATTTGTACAAATGTCTAGATTAGATAGAATGATTTTTTTTTGCAAGAACGAGTAGAGGACCGCGCCGTGGCCGAGCGGTTAGACGCTTGACTCATCAAGGCGACCGTAAATTAAGATTTGTGGTGGGGACGGGTTTTCTCCAGGACCTCCGGTTTCCCTCGCTATCATTCCACAAATTCCCTCATTATCTTATCGTTTGTTATATCCCTCACTCTCATTCCGGGCTGATCAAGGACCATAAATGAACAGGAAAGTATCCTGTACCAAGAGAAGAAGAAAAAGGAGTAGAGAACGTTATATGAGTGCAACACTTTTTTTTGTGGTCATGCAGAGAGCATGGAATTTGAAAAGTATTACAGCGACAGGTCCTAAATCATACTACATCGCACAAAATTTGTAAATGTAAATTGAAACAAAGTAATAGGCTTAGTTTGTAGAAGAGAGAATAGTCATGTGAATACCATGATTATCATTTAATGTGCAGGGGAAAAGCACGATGTTAAAGTTGGCATTTTTTTTAGATTTTTTAATTCTATTGTTTCTAGTTTTTTAAAAGAATTGTATAGATTTTTAAACTGCCTAATGACTCGATTTTAAGTGTACACATAGCGTTACATTTTAGATGCCTCAAATAAACAGCATTACTACCGGTTTTCAAAACAACACATGACGTGTACATTGTATAGGCAAAATGAAATGAGCTGTATTAGGGGGAAGGAAGTATGCAAGGAGCGGAGAGAGTGTGTATCTCTGCAGTTATAATCGATGCTGCGAGTTTTACTAATTCTACATTAATTTTATAAGTTTCTTTCAGTATTATCGAGTTTTCGTAAACTGGTTTGCAAAAATCACTGATATATGCACGGAAAGGGTTTGTGTAATCTTGGATAAGTAAGACAAAAGAATCATGTAAAGTTTGCAAGGGTAGTATGTTTGTATAGCCAGTTTCATTCCCGCATTGGCACGAGGTATTTTATTGTGGACTTTCTGAGACACAGAACAGGTTGTGAGGTAAATGGAGAGGGAAGCAAAAGGCGGCATATTTTTGTGAAACTCGGGGTGAAGGGACATTTCCTGCATCATCACAGCGAGAGACGTGGACCATTAGTGAAGAACCGGTGCACTGTGTTTACAGATAGGGCGTGTATTCCAAAACCCTCCCAGATTTATGGCAGAGAAAGCTAGCACCTTGCGGTTTGTAGTGTGACAAGAAAGGGTTGGTTAGGATGCGGTTTGTTAGGGTGACCACAGCTGGTCAGTGAGGAAAGTCCGGTGCTCCCGTCAGGAACATGCTGTCGCCTACAGGTAAGAACTGTTTGTTATCCTTAACAACCCTCAGGAATAGATCGAATCGAGGTGAACATTCCCTACATCACAGGGAAGAAGCCAGACTGCCACCTCCCATCTTTGAACTTTTCTAAATTAATTCTTGCAGGCAGGGTATCATTACTTTCTTTACCACTTAACTGTAAGGTAAATAGAAGTAGTATTCACCGGAAATATGCTTTTTAAACTCTCTGAATCTTACGCCTCTCAGAAAAAAAGTAGAATATCCCACGAGTATGTTCGTCCATGAATCTGTCTGAACAGTAAAACTAATAAAACAAAATAAAAACTTGGTGAAATACCGAACTTAATATTTAGCTTCATTATTCTTCAAGAATGCGACACGAGTATTTTCAAGAAAATTGCCAACCCAATTGCCTTCACATAGAAAAAATTTTCATCCCCCCCTTCCTCAAATATCACTTAAGGATTTCTGTCAATAGTACATTTTGTACGAGAAACAAAATGTGTGTTTTTAACTGTATGCGAATAGCATGTGAAGTCCCCTTCATTTGGGTTGCATTTTGTTTACTATAAGTATATAATTAACAAACCAAAAGAGAGAGTTATTCTTTGAACACAAATATCGTAGTTACCTTTAAATAATAATTTTCGATATGTTAAATACAGTTACTTTTTTTGAAGTGCAAAGTCGCCATTAGTTTGTTTCTTGTGGTCGTACAAATAGTTGAATTTCAAAGTCGGCACAACGAATTTCTTTTTAAAGATTCCATTGTCGCTTGCTATCCTGTATTTCCCTTGTACCTATAACGAAATATGAAATGAAACAGTTACCAACACGTTTATCTCAATGTGAAGAAGTAGACTGAAAAATATATTTTTCATTAGATTAGTTTTTGGAAAGAACAGTAACGTGAATGTAACACGCGAGATCTTATGCACACTGAAGCATGCATTTTTTTTTACGTCCTCCAACGTTGTCATATCGGACGATGAATGGAATGGGTGAAATGATGTTCAAATGTGTCCAGGGTCCATATAACGTAGTTACCCGACATTCCATTCGTCTTTCAGGATAAGGGAAAACCCTGTAAAAAACCTTATCCAGATAACTCACCCTGACCGAGATTCGAACTCGGAACCTCTTGAACGTGAGGCAGACATGCTGCCATCTACGCTACCGAGGCGGGCAAGGATGCAATGCTCAAGTAGAATAACATATAGGTAACGCAAATCTTGTATTGGAATTGAATTGCTCATTAAACCAATGAAGTAATGACATCTCCGCGGTATTGTTTTTATTATTATTATTATTTAAAACTCTTTTTCGGAGCATCTTTGAGATACTTATTATTGTAAAATATTATTCAGTTTTAATTTTAAATATTACAGTATTCTCTGCCGTGTGGAGGGATACATGTATTGTGAAAAATGCTTATTGCAACGGGAAGTTGCATTTTCCAGACGGTCTATAATATCCAAACATACACCTTAAAGAGGTTTGTAGACAGGTTAATTTTATAGAGAAATCTATTAACGGTTCTTTAACACTGGTGAAATTAAATGTTATGTTTCTACATGTTACGCAAGCTTTAATAATCAGTAAGTAATGTTAAATAATACCCTGACTTTTTTAACAGTCAAAAAGAACGTCATTTTAGAATGTAAGATATATTCAGATTCCTGATCGGTAATACCAAAACGTAGATTTTCTCTTAAGAACTATTTATTTTGGTTGTAGTTAATAAATGACTTGTCAGCAACCTTGTAACAAGCTTACAAACCAGATGTTGCACAGATAAGTTTTTAGATCTTTATATCTATTAATTTAATTGCGTTTACCTCCTTCTATATTCCTAAAGAAATTATTGTAACAGGTGCCTGAATAAGTTTATGGCAAATGTTTCTCCTTATTCCATATAACTGCAGTTTAATACCCTGTAATTAGACACAGACATTCGCCAAAAATGAACTTATAAATATTCCCCACCAAAATATGAAATATATAATGGAAAGCCAAAATATAATTTAAAGATTTGCAGCAGATTTGATTGAAGGGCATTGCCAAAAATTAAGTTTGATAGATTTTGATAACCTTTAATAAAGAAAATGTAAGATTAAATTCAATTACATGAAGTTAACAGATTTTAATAGAAAATAAATGACGTTAATGGTTCCTTTGTGGTTGCTTATTCTTGTTTAATACATTGTTACTTAAGTCTCCATTCGCGAACAAACTGTTCAGGAGGTGGTGGGCGTTTGGTTTCGCACGCTGAGGAATTACTATAACAGCATCGGTTTAAAAGCGATAAATGCTGAAACTTACAAAATATAAAAATTATGTCTTATAAAATTGAAGATTTTACCGATATCTTTTATAGTATGGCATTTTTGTCACACATTGAAGTATACACACAACAAAACGTAAAACACGGATATATAATGACCTGTTTGTAATATACAAGGAATACCCTGATATTTACGTAATGTTCCTGTTACTTCGATGGATGCTGTATTGTTTATTTTATGATCCTCGCTGATGGCCTTCTAAATTTTAGAAATCTTGTATAGCCAACCAGTAAATATATAACGGTGAAATGATCAGTACAGTGGTTTTAGATAAAACATATTTACATGACATTTTATACTTTTGTACATTTTGCTTGGTCTGTTATTAAAATAAAGAC
This sequence comes from Mantis religiosa, assembly GCA_030765055.1. NCBI lineage: Eukaryota > Metazoa > Arthropoda > Insecta > Mantodea > Mantidae > Mantis > Mantis religiosa. The sequence goes on from CM060959.1 coordinate 72,128,882, forward strand.
TAAGTGTTTCATTTAATACTGAAACCTCTGACATGATTCTGCCAGATGTGTTTAGTATGAAGATCTTCATCACAAGCCAGTATTTTAACATTATGATTTAAGACTGCAGCCGAGAAAAACGATATTCTTATACATTTCGGTTGAGCGCGTCTAATGTTATTCTGCATGCAATTTCTCTCTTATATAATTATTTAGCATATGCTGGCAATAAACTTATTACAGCATACAGAAGTGCACAAACATTTCGTACATAAGGTTTTAAAAATGATTTAGCATATCACACACGTCATATCGTTATTCTGCTCAACCATTTCAAGTGGACCATGGATGATGACCACGCAGTAAAAACCGAAGATCGCTTGCCACTGAAATACAAATCCTCAGCGAAGGAAAATATGTTTCGCGAAGTTGCCGAAAGAAGGTTTCGAAATTGGCGAGGCTCTGGGCAGTGAGAGGTGCGTTATATTTTGATAGAAGAGTTAGACATGAAAACATCGGCAAGATGGGTGTAACGATAGCTGATTCCTGATCAAGAGCAAATCTCTGGACTGAGTGTGGTTCTTTCAGATAGATTCCTTCACACATCGATTTGTGACACATGCACACTTGAAACAAAACCAGCCTGAGCACTGGACGATTCTCTACCAGTGAAGGCAAAGCGTGCATTGCGCTATTGTATAAAATGCCTCACTAGATCTTGAAAATTGGAGGATTGTGTGTGATAAGCGGTAGAAAAATGACTCACTGTATTTTAATGAAATATATGTTGCTTGTTCGGGTGTTAAAGATTTTTACTGCGCCTCTGGCGCCACTATTTCGCCGGCAACTCTGAATTCTCTATCGCAGTGCAAAGAGTCTGCGAGTTGGTTACCGTGTATTTTGATGAGCGTATTATACTCACCTTCGGGACCATTTGAAGATCAAAATCACGAGAAAATTTCAGCCTTTGCATAGAAGAGTCATCTTCAGCAATACACATACATACGTTACAACGGTGAAAATGCATTGCGATTGGTTGCCTCATACACTATATTTCGGCGACTTCCTTGTTTGTAATCATCAGATGAGGAATTTTATCACTGATGACATTTTGCAGGTTTAGTGGTATCTTGACTTTTGGAGTAAGATAGAGGTTATGGAGCAATGCTGGACTAAGTGTTATGGAGCCAAGAGAAGCTTAAGTTGAAAACTAAGAGCAGTTTTAAACATTTGTAGCATCCTTTTTTGCTTCATTCCCAGTACTTTTCAAACCAATGCGTATAAACATAAAACTGTGAAAGAAAAAAGTCGAAAACAGTGATTATAGCACCGTATTCACGGCCCTATCTAGTGAGGTTCAAACTTAAACGTGTGTTTACCATTAATAAAGCAATCCCAATTACTCAGCTAAATTAAATGTTTCATAAATGCATTGTATTTAAAGCTTGGTATTTGTTGGCAAGTGGGAAGACGCCATTAGGCCGTTGCTCCTCTCTGTATAAGTGGGCGCTATTCCAATGTGTTGAGCACAAAGACGTAATTGCATCTCATCGCATTATATTGTAAATAGCTGCAGCGTGTTGTAAGTAGGGCGTATGCAGTACATCGGATATCAGGCCCGCCTTGATCCTTTAGCCGTGTGGGCTGCCGACCTTCGTCCATGGGGGATGCTGCATGCTGTGCACTCAGGAGCACGATTTGCAGTCGCAAATCCAACGATCCTATAGTAGCCAAGGTAGCATTGTGTCCACCCATAAATAGTATAAGGAGCAATTGTACAAATGAGGGAGGTGAAAAAATGATAGGTAATGTTTAACGAAACTGATGTGAATGTAACACATGCCCACGTCATGTTTGTTCGTCTGAATAGCAAGTAAAACATCCTTTTTTTCTGTTTCAAAAGTATTTTCTCTTTGTAGCTCTTGTCAAATTGTTGAAGATTCCCCAAAAATTAGTTTCAGTAATCCAAATGCATCAAACATTGCTATACTTTCTTCAAAATATACAACGAGAAATGGGGAAATAGACCATGCTGAGTTGAAATTTAAAAACTGAAAATTGGTATCAAAATATGTTCCACTTAAGTTTCTCTGCACAGAAGGCTGCTGGAGCTATAAGCTGACATTACTTTCTGTTATCTTTACAGTTACAGAAATTTGGAAAATAAATTTGGCCCATAGTTTTAAAATGATAGTTTTCACAGATTCTTTATTTGCGCTCTTTATCTCACATACCTACACATACACAAAGCAGGTGCAATTCATTTTTCGCTGCTTTCTCAAAAACTGTTCGACAGTGATATGTCAATGCAAATAAAATGTATATTCTGAGTTTTCATTTTATCACCTGTAAGCTTATCTTGATTCTCATCGAAGATGAGATGTTAAACGTCAAGAAATGACCATAAATTGATCTATATGAGAGCCTATTAAAATATGCCTTTAAAGTTTTTCAGCTTTACTTCCATTTTTGGCCAGTAATTAGTGTTTTCTATACAATTTGTTGAATGTATGTGAAAGTTTTTCCAGGATGGCGTGATAGCATCTTCCATTACAAATGCATTTCGCAACTTCATAGGCCTAATAGCCACTTTGTCCACCCGTATGCGTCAAAACACCTCAACCGTTGCAAGTACGGAATTGAGACTATATATAGGATGATACATGCACTGTTGTTTTACATATATGTGTTGGTTGAAGTTGGAGAGGTAAAATAAGCCTGACAATGCCACAGTTGGGATTTGAACCACTAATCTTCTGCTTACTGTGTTGCTCCTCTGACCTACTGAGCTATCACAGCAACATTCCGGCATATTGCATTCGCTATCTGTTTTATGCTTATGTGTAGGAGTTGAGAATTTGTCTGCGAATATTTTTCGAAGTTCCTGAAAGATGGGTACATTACGATATATATATATATATATATATATATATATATATATTTCGCTCGTAATAAAAAATCAACATGGTTATCAACAATTGAGTTGTTTTGGTATTTGTATGCAATTAATTAAATCATTTATAGCAAACAGTGTGATTATACTATCCATATTAAATTTAATTTAAAGTATAGGCTTGATTGCTCTGGTTATATTCTAAATCTTACCACAGAAAGGGCTTTTAAAAGCTGTGAAAAACTCAAATGAAATTAACACTGTCAGAAAGACAATTCTGCCGATGTTGAGCATTGAGAATGGCAACTACGGTTGTCTGTTTTTGCATCAGCGGTACTTTTGGGGGAGTACTTTTATTTTTGGGTTGATCTATTTAGCACAGGCGGCCTCTTTCTTCGTTACTGGTCAAAAAAATCTCCGGAACTGGGGACTCAAAAACATCGTTAGCAAATCTGGATGCTCGGGCACCTCCGCAGCCGTTCGTGCGTTAATTTATTGGTTAAATGTTTCGAGTGCCACATTTGAAACAAAGAATTTTTGATCCGGCTCCTTGGCACAAAAATGGCGAGAAATGAAGCGTAGCTCATGCACGAGTGGTTGCCTTGAACTTGTTCATCCAACTGCTGAAACTGCAATAGACGCAGTTGGTCTACGGAACTCCCATACGCAAGTATTCGGCATTTATGGTCGGACAGAGAATTTGTCCCTTCAAAATATTACTTTCTACAACACCTCTGCATTCCACGGAGAAATTTTATATCAAGATTGCAACCAAAATACTTTTTGGAGACGCACTGAATGAACGTACTACAGAAAAATGACACATTCCTGTGCGCGTATGTTGGTGAACACTTAATCTAAAAACTAAAACTAGAGGTGCCGAATTTCGTATTTAAATTTACCATCTCCCAAAGGATGCGACATGTTTTTCAATAAATTCCTGCCACGTATACCATATCCCCTTAACATCGAACATTTGTTTGTTGTTTTTTTCCTCATAAACGAATTTTAAGGCAAGTGCATTAAAAATAAACTATGTTGCTTACATTTTATGGCAGTAGAACTTAAGTCATCCTTCAGATTGCAGTTTATTTTACTGGTCAACCATTAGAGATAGACAAAACTAACTGCATGAAACCTGTGGATTTCGATATTTCTACACAGCTTGAGTGACATTACTGGCCATTAGTACTGTTTGTTATTAGTTTGAACTTTTCTAATACTTTATGAATATCTCACTGGCTATTCGACCCCCCCCCCCCCAAATACATTTTGCTGGCTGGACAACTAAACCGATGGTATTTTTAATAAAAAGAATTAGCTATTTTTGAGATAACAAAAAATAGTTAAAACTTTTATATAAAGGATGATGTGGTGGGAGATTATATAGCGTCTTTGGAAGATGAGCTTAAATGTTACTTGGAAGAGATAGCACTGCGTTTGTTTATTTGCTGCCAACGGAGGAACTGCACCGTCTCAGCGACGTACTCACGTTAATAGCGCATTTACCCGACATTTTATTATTCAGTTATACTGTTTACACGCACGTCCCTCCCCCTTTTTTGTTCACTGTACCTCAAAACATGTATTTAAGGTGAAGCCTCCACATTGATTTTTGGTGGCATACAAACTTTTTCCAATGTTAATAGGCGTGCAGTAATTAGAAACAAGCTAGATCTTTATATTTTAACACCCAAGACGAGTGATGTAGAACATTATAAAGGTTACAAATTCGTATTCCTGTTAATGGGAAACTATTGAGTTACGATATTATCAGTAACAACATTGCGGCACAGCAGATCTCTGCGGCCCGTCTCGTTAGCGTAGATGGTAGCGTCTGTCTCACGTTCAAGGGGTCCCGAGTTCGAATCTAGATTAAGGTGAGTTACCTGGATAAGGTTTTTCCTGGGTTTTCCCTTATCCTGAAAGACGAATGTCTGGTAACTCTAAGCTTTATGGATCCTGGGCTCATTTGAGCATCATTCATCGTCCGATATGACTTAACGTTGGAGGACGTCAATTAAAATAAATACCTCTCCGGGCTAAGGCTTACCGCCTGGCCGCTATTTCTCCGTCTCTGTCCACTACAGCGTCTTGGATTGGGGTGCAGTACTGGAGGGTGGGACGTCAACACTGCGGTCTTCCCAACTGGGGTTCGCTGATTCCCAATAAGTAGCTCCATAGTTGGCTTCTCAGGGACCTAACGAGGTTAAATGAACCCCAGATAGGTCTCCCAGTAGGAGAAAATTACCGTCTCGATACAGGAATCAAACCAGAATCGATTCACAGCGCGTTGAGACAACCTTAATAATACAATGCTGAAAGTCCACAACAAATGATTGATTTTATGAAATAGTTTTTATAAATATTATAATGCACATTTCAATACTTTCACTACTACCCACTTAATACAAGTATGGCAATTATTGTATTCCACCAAAAAATTCTATACATTTCATTAGCAATGAATATTTTGACTCCCTGATTTCGAGGAAATTTTTTTTTAGCAAAGTGTGAATTTAGCTATTTCTCAGATATTGCTAATTGGTTTAAATTTTCCAAATCTTATACTCTTCTCAATATGAAATTCTTTTTCCCTTCTATTCATGCAAAGACAGTCATTTCAAAACCATCACATAGCGGCAAGCTCTTAAAAGATTTAAGTATTGCTTAAATGTGATATTCTTCAATTCCCTTGGCACATACAAGAAAATGTATAAAAAAAGTCTACAAATTCTGTTTCGAATAGTGTGAAGTAGAATTAAAAAAGCATTGTGAAGAACATGTAAAATGACTAAAGAAAATCGTATAAAGGCATTTATTTTGCATTGTTACTGCGTTTAGAATACGATTGTCTTATTTATTTCTTTGCTTAATACCATTAAGATCGATTATCCAACGAAAATTTGTTATCCGAGACAGCTGTCTGCTTTTTCGGGAGACTTCTGTACTAATGCAGATCAGGCGATAGTTCTGTGTATTTCAGTGGAAGTGTTTATCTAACTGGTCTTTCAAACCACTGCTTTATAATGGCTGTTTATGTATCTTTTACTAGGTCATAAGCTCACATTACAAGGTTGTTACTTAATGCGACTTTATTAGTTATTGATTTACTGATACCTATATTTGGAAAAACATAAAAATGAACTTACGTAATTATGTACGTAAGTAAAGTATGACTCATGACGATAAATACGGCAAACACGTAAATGTGCAAGAGACGACTTATCAGGTGGTAGGGAGTATTAGAGCGATAAATGGATATGACTGATAAGGGAGCGTGTGTCTGCAGCTCCGTGTGGGAATTCTCAGAAGTGGCCGTAAATTCGTCGCTGGTTGTGGCACAGCGTTTCCCGCCGTTGCCGCCGCGGCTTCCAGCGGCTGAGAGGTGCGTAACAAATGACTCATTAGTTTTCCGATGGAGATTGAAACTGTGGTTAAAAGTGTTAAAATTATGGTTGTTTTGTTCTGTTTATAAGTTGTACTTTATGCTACAGTTTTTAAAATATCAATATTTTAATTGGTCCTTTACCATTTAGTTAAAGCACCTCTTGAACAGTTCGTTCTTTTCCACGTTTTTCAGTATTCAAAATATTCATTGAACCACAGGACGTCCATTATTAGCTTCTCACACACTCACTGACTCTCTTGACATTTTGAGGATTTCTTTACGAATTACGGATGTATAAATTATGGTGCAATAATAAAATAATTAAATGATTCAGTTGAAAGAATTTGTATTCTACAACTCAAGTGAATAAGTGGACAAATTCAATAACATGTTTCTCTCTTAAACTAGTAAAAAAATTGAGAAATAACTGCATGAACTTTAAGTAAATAACTAAGCATAAATAGGGTAATTTGGAGTAGTATAATAAACTGTAGAGACCAACGAAGATTTCCTATTAGCTATCACGGAGTGACTAATTATGAATTTAAAAGAAAATTATGAGAAATATTTCACATTTTGCGTTAAAGTTTAGTGTGCATTTTATTTCATTGTTTGTATCATTTTGTTGCTCATTACTTCATTAGTAAATTCTTTTAATCTGCTGCTATGTTGAAGGAAAGAACAGCTAGGCTGACTCCGTAGCTAAGTCGCTAGAGCACCTCCCTGCCGTGCTATGCATCCCGGGTTCGATTCCCGCCGGTGGGGTGGTGATTTTTTTTCGACCAAGATAATTCCCCATCTTCTACAGAGTCCGGAGGTATGAATGAGAGCGCAAATGTGTGCGTGATCCAATGATTAAACCCCAACGAATACGAGTTGACACCCTATTGTTTTATGTACCGCTTATGTGATAAAAAAGTGGAAGAAATCAGAACACTGTGGATTTTTGGATTTTTTCATGTACATTGCATTAAGCAATGACGCGGTAACACTTTATTTATTCTTTATAAATACAAATACTCTGTTACAATAAAATATAATCATTCGAGACTAGCTTCACTTATCTACCTGTTTAAAAAATTATTTCAAAAAAGTTATATATATATATATATATATATATATATATAATTTATTTTTAATTTATACTTTTATATATATAATTTATTTTTAATTTATACTTTGGAAGAATTTATAATTTTTTAAACAAACAAGTGAAGTTTATCACCAGTTATTATATTTTATTGTAATGTTTTTATTGCTTCATTGTCAGTAGCTTTAGTTTTTGCGTAAAAATTCCCTTTTTCTTTTTTCTTTTTGTGAGATATCTTTCTGCTTTCCTGTTTTCTTATGAGTTATAATTTAAAACTTATCTTGGGTGTCCTGTTTTATTATTTGAGATTCTGTCCAGGTGTGACTTCCAATTGTTTACATGTCTTTATTAAATTATTTAATTCTTCTACTTTTAGTTCTTCGTGAAAGTTTATATTGGTATTTTTGTCCAGTTTTGTGTGTCCCGGTCGAATTTTATTTCTGCTGTTTGTAATTTTCTTTTTCAAATACTAATTTCTATTGCTCCATGTTTCGAATCCGTATCTGAGAAAGAATTGTCATAAATTTTATCTGTTTCTTATGTGCATCTTAACTTCTCAGTAATATAGCTAAATTTGTTTGTATTTCCATGTATATCTGCTTCGTAATATATAACAATAAAGAACATTAAATATTGACATTTGTTCAAAATCGTATTTTTCAATAGTAGATGTCTTTTAACAGTTATAAAAGGGTATACAGGAAATTGCAACTAAAGAGTTCTTTTGTTAAAGCGGATAGTAGCATTTTTGTTAAAATTAGGTTAGTTCTATCTCTCTTAATATTAATGATGATAATACGTCAAAAAAACCTTTCAACATTTATTCCTGAGATCCAGCTTTAACATTCCTTAGAAACAAAATAGGAAGATGTAGTAACTTATTGCATATTGTTTTTGTCACCCCTTATCAAACACAGAAAGATAATAAAGGAGTTAGTAATTAATGAAGTGTTCAGTACAGTCCGGAGTTCATAGAGCTGAGAGGAAGCCTATCATCTGCATTTGCAGAATAAGGGATGAATGTGGGAAACGAAAACATGAGTAGTGTGCACCTAACTTTGCATTTCAGATGCTTCTAGCATTACATTCCATTAAAAAAATTCACTGTAGAGAGTTTACCTGAATTGCATGTTTTGAAGTCCTCTGAATAATGAGGACTCCATAGGCTATTCCCTGAGCATTCAACGTAGGTATATATTCTTTGTCTTGTAGATATATTTAATGTAGATATAGTATTTTAATCAAATATGCAGAATCATTATTAAGAAAGGTGAACATTTTGGAAAATGTTGAATATTCTGAGCTTAAAATTGCTTGTTCTGAATTCATGGGTTTTCAAACGTCTATTTTCAGTTAAATATCGGTGCGGTATTTTTGGATGGAATTAATTTTGTTGTTGTAATTTTACGTCCTCCAACGTTAAGTCATATCGGACGAGGAACGGAATGGGTGAAATGACGTTCAAATGAGCCCAGGGTCCATAGAGCTTAGTTACCCGACATTCGTCTTTCAGGATAAGGGAAAACCCTGAAAAAAACCTTACCCAGGTAACTCACCCGGACCGAGATTCGAACTCGGAACCTCTTGAACGTGAGGCAAACTCGCTACCACCACGCTACCGAGGCGGGCTATTGGATGGAATTGGTGGTAGTATAATAAATGTACTTCAGTTGTATTTTTATGCTAATATGGAGTTATAATCTGAAATATTCCTTGTATAGATATCAGCAGCGGCCTGTGAGGTATTCTATTGGCGGTGCCATAAATAAATAATATATATAATAAATGAATAAATAAATACTGAATGAATAAATAAATAAAAAATAAATAAGAGTTGTTAAAATATAAATGTGTACCAATTTCGAACGATTTAGGTAATCTTATCAATAATCCATCCTATTTTATAATATACTGTACCAAACAGAACGTACAGGGAAACGGAAATATTTATTACATCCGTACTCATGTTACGCAAGGTGTAACGAGTACAGCAAAAGTTTGATAATACAATTCATGGAGAATGTGGTATGAAGCGTTCGTGTACGATTTCGCGACAGAGAGACAGGTATCTTAAGTCCCGTGCTTTACTGAACTCTAGCGGATAAAGCGTAAGTTATGCGCCAGAGAAATCTCGGCACTACCTTCTCCCATAAGAAGCCGTGTATAAGCAGATATTCTAGCCCTTAACACACTCTTATGAGCGTAGATGGTGTCGTTCTGGAATCGGCACTAAGCCACGGAAAAGTCAGGACAGAGAGCTTACGTTTAACGCGCCTATTCACACGAGGGAGCATATACTCAGAAACAATATTTTTGCGCAATTCCTATACACTTCTCTTTCTTTCGTTTTCATACAAATGGTGCCATGGCACAGCGGCACTACCTTAGAAGCCGTCCTTGATAGATATGTTTATTAATATGTATAGTGAATGACAGTTATTAAAGCTTAATGTTAAATTTCTGCAAACTTTTATTAGTTCGGTAACATGCGAATAGTAACATTTTGTTAAGACATTTTTAAAAGATTGCTAAACAGATTTTTTAGTGTATTTATTACAACTTGCTTGTAATTAACCATAAAATGCGTTTCATGGTAAAACTACCGTATTGTGGAAACATATGTAGTTACTATACCTACATATTCAGAATATCTAAAACTATTAATAATGAAATGCATCAATAATAATTAATAAAACATGAGTATATTGTGGTGCTAAGTAAGTTACAATATATAAATTGTTCGGGGCCACATTTGTAAGCAGCGTGTGCCTAGCATTGCTCTTTTTAACGGATCAGATAAATTGTTTAGATGACGTGAGAGAGAGATGTGCATAATGGCGAACCGTCCTTAATTAGATGCATACAGGTGGTCATGCAAGAAAGCTTGTTTGATATACTCCGACTGTGGCGAATGTCTTCCTCACGCACAATGCATCCACCATTTTTATTTCTAGCAGTTGCGCCTTTGATGCCTTAATCATGTTTGGGAGCACATACTGGAAGAAATACCTCGATAGAAATATCCATAATAATTGGTATAGTCATTTGTATGTGTTGCTTGCACACTAGAACCACTATCAAGAGATTTCGCGGTGAAGAAAGAAAGAAAATACTTATTTTTCTATCTGCTTTGTGTTGTTTGGTGAAATGGTCTTATTACATATTTCCGCATAGGTGCAATGGGAATAGGGCAATACAATAGGCTTAAGAGATACAGTGAAACCTCTCTATAGACGTGTGCAAATTATTAAGACTCAATGGTGCAATGTTTAACATATATCCTTTATTTTCTATTTATTTAACAGAAATAATATTACAAAATATTTTTTTCAACTTTTAGTATTTTGTATGCATTCCTTCAGCCGTTATTACCATTTTGATGCGTTTAGGCATGCTCTCTACAAGGGTGGAGCACCTTTCCTTTATTTCTTCATCTCTGTGCCAAATGCTTATTAGGCTCTCAATAAGCTGAACTTCTGTCGTCACAGATTCTCTATTGGATTTAAATCAGGGCTATTCTCCGGCCATGGTAGTACTTTTACATTGTTTTCTTTGAGGAACTGGGTTACAGATTTTGCTCTATGGCAGGGAGCACTGTCGTGCATGAACACAAAACCACCATTTGGTAACCATTCTTTACTTTGCGGAAATAGTCTTGTTTCTAGTACACTTTTATACTGTTTCTGCTCCATAGATCCCACAACTATGTATAATCTTCCATGTCCATGGACAGACATACAGCTCCAGACCATTTTTGATGTTGGGTGCTTTACTCTTTGATCGACACACTGAGGGGAAAATGCTTCTTTATCTGTCCTTCTCACATACTTCAAACACGGATTCATCTGAGAAAATTATCTGAAACAATAAAAACCTCTATTAATATTAAACAGTTTTAAAATTGCTCAAAGATAGTACAACAAAACCAGCAATGAGAGAAACAAAGTTTAGGCTATTTAGTTCATTTCCATAAAATTTACATATACATATTTTAATTTTATGCTATATACAATTTTCATACTATTTACCTTTCTCCAAAATTCCATTGGATGTTACCGCATCTCTTTGGACCATTCTAAACGTTTTTTTTGCCATTGCAGGTGTCAGTTTATCCTTTTTACGAGGCCTGCGTGCTGGTAAACCTGCTTCACATAATCTGCGAACTACTAAGGCAGATATTTCTGTACCGTACTGCTTTATTTGATTACTGAGGTCAATGCTGGTTACTCTTCTATTTTGTTTTGCCGCCTGCACAAGTTTTCTTTGCAACCTTGGTGATAGCTTTCTTTTCCTCCCGCATTTCCCATCCCTTTGTGAGGTCAACGTCTCACCGAATGTTAAAGCTTGATTAATGCGACTAACAGATTTTTGTGAAATACACAATTTCTTAGCTATTTCACGTTGTGAATAAAGAGTTTCCTTCAAAAGGCTCTCAGTTACAGCTACCTTCCTTGTGGATAAGTCAGCAGTTTTAACCATAACCTCACTTTTGAATCAATGTGAATGCTAAGGATAAGATACACGATGTTACCTAGCTTGAGATCAATTAATAATAAATACTGAGGATATATTAGCCATAAAACACAATAAAGGCAAATATTAACAAACTTCAGTTACTACATTCACCAAATGAAAGCAATATCACCAGCAGTTGGATAAACAGACATGAAGAAAATGGCCTCTCTTAATTCAGAGCTACCACCATATTACTATAAGTAAAAGAAAAGTTCCCCAGCTATTATTAAGAGAGAAATTTCATCGAATATGCTTCATATTATAGCAAGGAAAAAATTACGACAAATTGAAATAGGTTACGGTGGTAAATAACTATTATTTTGAATGTTAAACTGAAGCAAAGTGAAAAAAAAAAAAAAAAAAAAAGAGTCTAATAATTTGCACAGGTCTGTAAAACGGAACGCTATCGTTCTGGTATTTATTTTCCATCTACACAGCTTACTGTTTCAGAGGGTTGCCTTTGAATACAAAAAAGAAAAAGAAAAGAAATAGTCGCACAGGTTTACAGTAAAGGAATAATATAAAAGAAGTGTAAATAATAATAGTAATAATAACAATAATAGCCTGATATGTACTGTGTAGCATATTTTCAACTTACACACAGTAATTGTAGTTTATCGCTTAGTTTCTCCGTCTGTTTTCTATTTTCCCTTTCCAATCTGCAATTCTCTGCATATCAACATCATTTGCTTCAACACACACAGCATTCAAAACAATGTTGTGGGGATGTTTGAAACTCTCAAGCCATCTATTGTCTTTGCCTAATTTTCTTGCTGTATCTAAAGCTTGCGTCTGAAGCAATGGTCTAGAAATCAAATCACTCGAACACAGCACGATTTAGCTCGTCATACTCTGTACATGTTGTGATGCGTTTCGCATGCCCTGCTGTTCCCTTTAGCAACTTGTTTCTAATTTTTATTTTGTTTTTAAAAATCTCATAAGTCTGAGTTTTCCACACTTTAAACAAGTTACTTCTTTATCTGGAAGTTTCTTCTTTTTGTTATCTTCAACAAACTTGATTTGTTTTTCCTCCAGTGATAATGTCTTATGCTTAGAACTCATTTTACAGAATTTGTGTATATACAAACTGTGTTTTTAAAAATCACCAGAGTTAAGCGTTTTCTTCCACCCGTACTTGATCACTTGTAACAACGAAACTGGGAATGAACATATGCAAAACAGTTGTGCCATGCGTGTTGGAAGAGAGTTGAAAGAGCTTACGTTTTTTTTCTCCCCCCGAAGGATTACAGTTAATGACTTTATGGTTCATGGAAATTCAGTGCAAGCACAGTCGCCCTTAAAATTATTGCACTTTTACAAATACTTGCGTTGTAACCCGTTACACATAAAGTAATCCGTTTTGATCAGATTATTTACGAAGACGGTTCTCAAAAAATTCCGTCTCCGCGATAGGTAGTTTTCCAGGTATAATTTTACATAGGAAATAGCTCCGTTCCGAAATTTATTTTCCATCTTTCCAGGTTTCCGGCATATAAGGGGTCCTTTTAGGCAGGTGTAATAGTCTTCGCTATGTGGTGACAAACATCCCATTCTCTTTGTATGTCTAAGACATCGAAAAATGAATATCAACTTCCTAAACACTTTCCATTTGAGAGAAGATAAATATAGAAAAGTTCAAGTAAATAATAAGGGAAGTCTCGAAAATAATTTAAAAAATTGTTTGATTTAAGTTGTATGTTTTAGCGAAATATACATTTTATTTTGTAGAGTAAGATTGTGTCTGTTTTTTAGACACACACACACACACACACACACACACACACACAAACTACAAATATATAGGTCGTTTCAAAAGGACACCTAACGATTATAGCCGTTGCGTAGTTTATATCTTAACTGTCCGAATTTCGGTGTCGCAGCTTCGAAGTTCTGTTAGGTATAATTTTATGTAGCATTAGATATTACATGATGTTGTAATTAGGCAGAGCAGGAACCACTGATGTGCGAACCTCAAAAGTTGTCATTGGGACGCACAGACCACGAAATCAAAAGCATTACTCATTGCTCTTTATCAGTGACCCGAGCCTAGCTTCCAGGTAATAGAGTAAAGGGTAGTTATTAGTGCAAAAGTCAACTAATAACTCGGGACAGTTGCAAGGTTGCTCTTCAGTGTAAAACTACACATTCCGTCCTAACAGGGAGGATTTTGCGCGTACTTAGCAAATCCAAACAATATACGAACGCCGAAATGACGGATATGGTTTTGATGTATAGAAGAGCTGAAGGGAGTTCAATGAACGCATGATTAATTTACTTTCATTAAAAATATGAATTGTAAAAATAGTTACATCAATGCTAATATTTATTTGTTTAACTTCAGAGAATTTTGTTATGATCTTAATTGTACAATACTTTCAACCACTTACTGTAAATATCAACAACTTCCTTTTCAGTTACAAATGCTTTACTTAGTATTATCAAACACGTGAAATATAATGCACGTCTCATTGTATAAGTCATTTAGTTTTGGTTAATTTATCTACAAATCTTTGATGTTGTTTTCTGTTCTGTTTATCATTTAATGCTTCCATCCTCAATCACACTAACATTGACTTCCTTCTAAAAGGTTTAAGTTGCATATGTCCAGCTTATTTGCCATCATTGACTGCTATAACGGAATTTTGGAACACGTTGAATACTCAAGCAATAATTAAGCAATAGTTTTTATTGCGGTTTCATAAGCAAAGAAATTCTTAATAGTAGCAAGCTACTGAGGAGTATGCCGGTATGTTTACAGTCACAGCACGCGTCAAGGCGTGTGACCTATACCTGCGAACTCCAACAGCGCAAGGCACGCGTCGTTGTTCCTCTCACAGCCTAATCCACACTGTTTCTGATGCATTTTTATGCGGCTCTATTGGCGGTAAAAACTATCCATATGTGTCATATAGAAGCAGAGAAACTACCTCTATATGTTCGTTTGGTGTCGTTTTGAAACACCCTGTATAAATTTTCTGCGCTCAAATAAAATAAGCGTATATAACATTTTTGAGTGTCAAATTTTCATAGTAATACTTAATACATGAATTTGTCTGTAACAAAGGGTTTGGTGTAACTCAAATTGTGTACTCTGTTCGCACGAGACTTGGTTAGTAATTACAATTTGGGCATAGGTAAAAATTAAAAAAATGTCAGTATTCATTCTAAGGTCAACCACTGTCAGAAAAAAAAAATATTTCAGAAGGCAAACTGGAATCAGCGAGCTACTTACAAATTTATGCATAATACTTTTATGATCCAGATGTTAAAACGAAAACATATATTGCTTAAAAAAATTAAATCACACTACTTTCTCTATTCATTACCATGTTTTTATTCTTCTTGTGTTACCGTATACATATAAAATGATTAGTGTGCTCATTTACTTTAATCACGATAAAAATGTACTTGTTTATATCACAAGCTCATCTGCTTATTTTCAGATATTTATTTGTAGACAATAGCCAAAGTAAAACTAATCTGCAAAACTGAAAAATAAATCTAAATGCTCTTGAATTCTCTAATGCTACGAAAATGTTTATTGTACATAAATGATGTTTTAATGAAATTTGCACTTTTCCTGCAGCAAGTTTTGGTGATTGTGTTTTCCCCATTGTATTAATTCAAATAGATCAAAAATACTTCCCAGATATTTATGAAAGTGACCAACAACCAGTATTTTCGACCATCTAACTACATATTTCCGGTGATATTTCAGCTTGGAAATTTTAGATGGAATACAATACTTTTTCTTTATCTAGTAAAGAAATTCAAATAGTTTTATGCTGTTGATGTAGGTCTTGAGGCAGTCCTTGCAAGTTCAGAAGCACGTGTTGCCCTTCGTTGTAGTTTCAATGCTATTGGCTTTGTGCCATTCTAGTTATTGCATGTGACCCAGTTTTCTGGCAAAACATGACGACTTCAGATACTGTCATTGGAGTTTCTACCAACAAATTACAGAGAACAGAGGCCAGGTGTTCTACCAGCAGGAAAGATTTATGATCACCTTGAATTATTTAAAAACACCAGGGCACATTCCATTGTCTTCAGATCTAGGCCAGCTTTTGAAGTTAATAAGAGGGAAATCGATAAAAAGTTTGGATACCATGAGAACG
Source organism: Mantis religiosa (assembly GCA_030765055.1). Classification (NCBI taxonomy): domain Eukaryota; kingdom Metazoa; phylum Arthropoda; class Insecta; order Mantodea; family Mantidae; genus Mantis; species Mantis religiosa. The sequence continues at coordinate 72,144,865 of CM060959.1, forward strand.
TAAAGAGATGGAATTATTAATGAATGGAAGAACCCAAGAAACAAGGAAGGAACTCTTATGAAAAGGAACCTCGATTCTAAATATTCTAGAATGATACAGATGGTAGTTCAAGAAGAATTTTTTATGTTCTTTTGAAAACTCCTATATGTAAATAGTTTAACTTCTTCGCTGGAGAAATAAATTGACACGAATGAAACACTGTTGAGCATGAAGTAATACCATGCAGAAATGTGTGTTTAAAGTGTGTTTAATGTGGACTTGTAATTCTATGATGCAAACACCTCTCAAGTGTTGTTGCTCTTGTGATCAAATCCTCGCTTACATCTTTGTCAGTTCTTTTCCAAAAAAATAAAAGCAGGTGCACACTATCTGATGAGCCATTGGAGTCATAAGCTTGAATCTAATGTATAAATCAGCATTTAGTACTAGTTTTAGTATATTATTCTGATTTTATCTGCGTATTTGTTTTGGAAGACATCTGTTTCTTCGTAACTGTCAAGGCGACAGCTTTTGTGTCATCATGGTGAAGTCGTTTGAACATGAGCTCATGGATAATAGATGCATTGAAATTTCTTTTAATATGCTGACAGCTATAAACATGAACTATTTCTACCAATGTCTTAACAGAAAGTTAGCAAACTTCTTTGATTTTGTCCATCTATGGATGAAAAGTGTGAGTTAGTGAGTGATATACAAACTTCGAACATTAGGATGTCCATTTCTGAACCTCACAGAAAGTATTCAACTTAGGAAATGGTGGTCAGAGGTTAAGGTTATTTTGCGATCATTTCATTTTGTCAATACTTTTCATTGCAGAGCATCATTAATTTAAGGCAAAATACAATGATCCAAAGCTTTCTGATGTAGGTAGAAGCGGGTTTCATGAGAGCTGCAGTAGAAATGAGTTCTCGTGCTCCCTTGTGAAACTACATTAATCTGTAATGAACATTTATGATGAATAATGTTTCAGCTTTTTCATTCATGCTGTTTTTAGAATGTTACATCTTACTGAAGTGCTTCAAATGTTTTACTAGCCAGTGAAACAATGTTATGAAGCAAACAATTCATTTATGTTCGTAAACGGAAGGGGTAGCGCAGCGTAAAGTTTTAAAGAAGCCTGACAGATAATTTTGACCACATTTTTACGTGTCTGTTTTTTTGACTTGATGTCTATCACACTGTCTTGAAGTAGGCTATTTGCCGATCCAGAACTAGTTGTTTTAATGAAAGACGATACTACTTGAAAGTGTACTGAAGTAGAACGGGCTATGCTCGATAACGGGTCCCTTGGTCAGTACATAGGTAATAACTGAGGAAGGAATAATGGCTGTTTACATTGTCGGCGCGACGGGCACTCATCAGATCTTAATCGGCGTTGACGTGGAGCTGTTGAATCCTGAATAAGAAACGTACAAACAATACAGGGTGTTCCTCAAGAGAGGCTCTACAAACATTGCATTCTGCTTGCTTTACTCTCGACCAGAGATGCTCGTTGTTGGTGTTCATCGAAGCGTACTTCAGTTGATTTGGTTGAAGAATTCTGTGTTGGGTATGTGCTTTACCACATCGGGATGTCAACAGCTGTGTCGCTTTCTTATCCAAAGATTTCAAATGTTTGCAGCTTGTATTCTTTATCGATAACCAAAATGTGCAAATGTACAAATCGAATACTTCCATTAATATTCATTATGAATTCTGACGAATAAAATTGATAGCAATAATGCCACTTTTTACTTCAAGCACTACATGGTAGCTTATTCTGTCATTATCACCAATTGTGGCATTATAAAGCAGTGTCCAAAACTGAAGAACAAAGTTGGAAACATACGAGTTATAGCGCAAACCACTTGTAAAAAGCAGTGCTTTGTTTTTAGTCTCCCAATTCGGAAACAAGTGACGGGCGATATCACTGCACAAGCATGGAGCCGATACAATTATGCAGTGATAATCGCCTCGTCGTACAATATTTATCCTCTAATCTAGCTCGATGGATTGATATCCAAAGCACTCTTAAATGCAATTCCTCTAACATACTTGCATCATATGAGTTAAGTCATCATGCATGACTCCGGAGTTTTGCATTGATTAATTCGAAAGCTGTAGTCACAGTAGCACCTCTTTAATCCAGAGCTTCAGGTTGACAAACCTGCAGTTGTCATGAGTAGTTAAACATATTTTTACTTTATCTACCTCTTACCTGTAGGCTACAGAAGACCTTTAATCAGAAAAATAATTTAAAAAATGGAAATTTCATCAAAAATCGAGGTTTTATGGACCCTTAAGCATCAGAAGTTGCGTGCAAGCACTTACCCACGGAAAATCGTTTGCATATCAAAATTAATATGTACATACTTTATAGAAGCATTGAAATGTGCATTGTATGCCATTTCGTATACAGTTTTTATCAGGATACTGACAAAAATAAACTTTTTTCTTAAGAAAATAGTGCCTGGAAATGCTTATGTTTAATCTAAAGGACAGATTATTACTCGCATTATGGCTGCATTTATGTTCAACTGCTCTTCTTACCTCAAAATAATAAAGAATTTACTTTTTAAGGGCCCGTCGACAGCTAGGTCATTTGAACCCTGACATTAAAATGTTATACAAAAACTTTTAGACATGTATAGAGCATTTTTAGCAGTTTAAGGTAAAGTTTCTTTGGTCATATTTCAGAAAAAATATAAATTCAGGAGCAAATCGAACTGTAAGAATATTGTTCTTTGAAGATGAGGTTTGAAAGTAATCCACAAATACTTGAACTATTGCCCATTCGATGCGTACCAACCACATGCTAAACGGAGGGTCCTAAATGATTTTGCGAAACACCCATTTGATATTCAAAAAAATACACACATTCCCAGATTTAATCCTAATAAAACCTTTGAGGAGTGGTATTTATTTACATATCATTAACAATGGGCCTATTGTGCAGATCTTTATTATAGACAGACGAACCCTGTTTTCCAAGAGATGGATCTTTAAAATATTTCTTCCTATGTATCACAGAAAATAGAGAAACTCAAACGCCCTGCACATGAAGTTTTAAATATTTTAAGTAATACATTTTGAAGCAATATTTTGTTTCTTAATTCTGTTTCATATGAGCTCATGTAAATACTCATATCGATTGCATCTCCTGTGTCAACGTCATAATGGAACTGATCTTGGCGAATATTCATCGTGGTTAACAAGTAATAGAAAACGACGTGTAGCCTTTATATGATAGGTTGCAGAATAATCAGGAGAATAAAAAAGGTATATGCTTCTTACCCATCAGAATTTTATTCGTAGTATTAGAGGTAGTGTAATTTTGGTTTAGTTTACGCAACTTGCATGTAGAGTACATGGCAAACAAACTAATCTTGACAGCGTACGACATCGCACAAAGATAACCATGTCAGCAACTAGATTATTTCGGACAGAAAATGAAAGAAAAAAGAAGAAACAAACAAATAGAGGCCACATTATTATTCCATTAAAATCCTTTTTAATACAACAGTATATTGGAATATTTCCATCCAATGATAGTTTCGTCTGAAAATTTATAACTTTAAAGAAATTTTTACTTTAAACTGCCTTTAATTTAATATCGATTTCACATAAATTTGAACTACGTAGACATATGTATAAAGATTCAACACCACACATAACGCGGTTCTTAAATGGTTTCATGCGTACAGGCGGCCATGTAGCTCAGTCGGTAGAGAACCTGCCTGCCGTGCTAGGGGTCTCGGTTCCGATTCCCGGAGGTAGGGGTGGGTATTTTTCTCCGACCAAGATAATTTATCTTCCCCAGAGACTGGAAGTATGAATGAGAGTGCCAATGTGTGCGTGATCTAATGATTAAAACCCAGCGAATACGAGTTAACACCTTCGATATCTTCCAAAGGAGAACGGCCGCCGACATGACCATTGGAGTTAAAGGCGGGTATAAATGGAATAAATAAAAAAAGTCCGGAAGAATGCACCTAAAAATCAAGAAGGGTTGAAATATATGACAGTAAAATAATTTTGAAATATAAAATGTACGTATACGAGATACAATTTAAACAGCAGCATTATAAATATGTTATACTTCTAAATCCTTTCGTAAACGTGATTATTCGAAATAGGGATATTTTAAAGTAATTCAGTCATTCTACTGTACTCCGTTCTTTGCTCTTTTGGTTCTTCTGTGTTTCTGCTATCGAACACTTTATTATTATTATTTTTTAAAACTCACGTCCTCCAACATGAACTTATATCGGACGATAAAGAAATGAGTGAAATGTTAAGTCAAATGAGCCCAGGATCCATAGAGCTTATAGTTTCTCGACATTCATCTTTCAGGATAAAGGAAAACCCCGAAAAAACCTTATCCAGATAACTCGCTGAGATTTGAACTTGGGACCTCTTGAACCATCTACGCTACAGAAACGGGCACGTTAATGCTATTTGGTATTAGTCGTTCTAACTACAGAGCTGCCCATTCACCATTTTTTTTTGTTTTTTGTTTTTGTTTTTTGTTTTTGTTTTAGTTACATATCATTTCTCCAATGTTCTGTGTAGCTTTATTTATTGTTCCTGATCTGCTTCAGTATTGAATATGCACGTTGTCAACAATATGTTCCGAGATTCCCTGGGGGTGGAGCGTGTACACGGCACACGGCTCTGTACGTCTATCCGTTCAAAATATTTCTGAACAGAAAATTAAAAAAAAAATGAAAAGTCAAATATCAAACTCATATTTACCAAAGTTCAACATCTTTTGAAGATGTAAGTGAGTTTTTCAAGAAAATAGTTCCATATTACACTTATCTTCACATGTAAAACTGTTTGCTAGTTTTGATTATTCGAAACTTTCAAGTCACCAGTTTAGGATATTTCATGACGAAATTTGTATCTTGAATTTTTCGCGACCAACCTGCGAGGACTCCTTTATTTTGTAGAATGACATTTTTGTGGTGTTTACCACTTTATTGTTTTGTATCTTCAAATACTTAATGTTTATTTTGTCAAGTGTTAACTCATTCGTTTTTCCCCCTTTTGTGGTTATGCAAAGAGCGGATTACAAGATCAGCATATAGGAACCTCCATTTTAAACATTTGCCTATCACTTAGTTCCTGCGCCTTCCTTGCACCTAAACGAAAACTTGATGCAAACATGCATCTCGTGTCACATGAGGTAGACAGTATTATTTATAAAAATGGTTTGTTGGAACTATAGCACAATAAATGCTTTTATGTAGAGGGGGTCATACGGTCGTAACACATTCCATTTTTTGAAGTTGTTACTCTTTGCAGTCCCCTCAAAGTTTGTGATTACAACGTTGGATTTGAGAAAAAGGCAATTGAATTTCAGCTTTATGTTGAAATTTAATCATTTTACCATGAAACACACTCATTGATATACGGATTCTAAAATTTGGATTTGCGGGTAGTAGGAAATAATTCTTAATATAGAAAAATTATCCCTCGCACGGCCTCAGCCGGGAATCAAATTCGATATTTGGGGTTGAGAAGCCGGAACCCTAACATTTCGACCATAGAGCCTCCCTCATCACATTATCCAAAGGATATCGTTGTTTATCTACATATAGTATCCATCTGTTAATGCTTCTTATCCTAGAGCAAGCTGTAGAAATGTGTGCTCCACGACTCCTGCATCATCTGTCTCCATCTATATAGCTCATGATGTACAGAGTGCAGTAGCATTGGAGGTGCACATGATTGCTTGAGTGTGATTTCTGAAACAGGGTACTACGTTTTCATCAATTATTTCCTTAATTTGTCCCTAAGACCCTTGAGACTCTGTATTCCGAAACAAGCTCCCAGGAGGGATAGATTACCATACGTTTACCGCAACACAACCAACAAAGGTACGGGAGCAGCCAGTGCTGGCACTGAAGAAATATAAATCATAATAATATACCCGGAATCTTGATTGAAATCATTTATTCTTTGTTGCGGAAAAAATCCTTTTGCCATCCTCTAATACACACGAGCATTTGGAAGAACAGCCCGCCTCGGTAGCGTAGATGGTAGGGTGTCTGCCTCACGTTCAAGAGGTCCCGGGTTCGAATCTCGGTCAGGGTGAGTTACCTGGATAAGGTTTTTCCTGGGTTTTCCCCTATCCTTCAAGATGAATGTCGGGTAACTGTAAGCTCCATGGACCCTGGACTCATTTGAGCATCATTTCACTCAATTCATTCACCGTCCGATATGACTTAACGTTGGAGGACGTAAATTAAAAAAAAAAAAAAAGAACAGTTAAGCGCAGAGGTTCTACTCCCATTAGTCCTGGACCCGTAGGACCAAGGACCCGGCCCTCCTTCTACCAGGGAGCGATGGATACTCCGGGGCTCTTTCCATAGGGCAATATCTGATTTCTTAAAAAGCACCCCGCTGAGCACGTCAAGACGGGATGGAAGTGGATACGCCATTTGCGTGCGTCAACTCCGCAGGGAAGACTACCGAAAACCTCGGTGGGGCCGCTTGGTGATCTAGCACACCTTCTACTAGCTCTGCAGGCTAGTACCCGGGAATTATGAGGCAACCCTCTACCCCCTCGGGCGGCCGTAGCCTGGCCGGAGGTACCCAATTCCCCGTGGGTGTCGGGAACACACTGCCCCCTCGAGTCCAACGCAATCCGAACAACTCCCCTACGGGAGGGGCTCGGCAGTTCGACACGAATGTCAGGGGTACCACGAGTGCTAAGGCTCCGCAGCGCCCTCACCTCGGCAGCTGAAGGTGATGGATTCCCTCCCCTACGGGACATTTGGAAGAACAGGAAATCATAACAATTTCAGTGCCATTTTTGGTTTTGAGTATGTTTAATACTTTACATTTCTGTATCCATTATGACGAAACGAAGCTGCTTGAAAACCAGTGTGAGCCATTCTCCACAAGGCACGTCTGTTTTGTCATTCTTTAGATTACATGGATGAGAATAACAAATGTTTTCATTTGCTTCACAGTAGCAATATTTTGTGGTTAAAGTTCACTTTTCTGTCACAGGTAAACAAACATTTTGTGTGATGGCTTCTCTTTAGCAAACTGACAATTCCCATGTTTGCTTAATGGCGCTGTAAATTTTGTTGCTTGACATAGATAATGCACTGAACAATGGAGTGGTTTTATGATGCTGTAATCGTGATGCTAAAGTAAGAAAATCCAAGTGTTAGTTTGGGTTTGTTGAAGTGGAAAGTACTTAAGATAGATAAATAAATAGTAAATGTCATCCATAATAACCGAAGATAGAGCCTTGTGCCTCTGAACTTATAAAGAGTTAAGTTTAGAAAGTGGGCAGAGGTTAAATATAAATCTTAAGCATGTTGGAAATGTTATAAACTTTTACCATATTTTTTTCTTAACATATAATGTAATTGATTATGTAGATAGCGAAGTTAATTTTAGTAAATATGTTAGTCTCTTCTACCTATGCTAAAATTGCATATTTCGTGGCTTGACTTTCTCGCTTATACATGTATGTTAATGTTGCTTTCACCAAATTTGTCGATTTATTATTTATTTATTATAGTGGTTTCACTCTGATTAGACCACTCAAGATCACGCACGTAGTGGTTTCATCTCCATTTTCGTTCTATGGTCTCTCTACTTGCAATTCCTCTTGACCTTGCGCTGTTCCTCACTCACTGAGAGGAGTTAGGGAAGCGACGCAAAGAAGGACCTTAGGTGGACTGCTGAAAATGAAAATACTATAGTCTTTTCGTAACTGAATTAAGAAAAGAGTAATACACCTTAAACAGGAGATACCCAAATGTTTTTACTATTTTTACTTAATCTGTCAGATACCTTAGTACCTATGCAAGCTTATTTCATTTCACCCGAAACTTAAATGTTGAGATATCACCCAATATATATATATATATATATATATATATATATATATATATATATATATATATATATATATATGTGTGTGTGTGTGTGTGTGTGTGTGTGTGTGTGTGTGTGTGTGTGTGTGTGTGTGTGTGTGTGTGTATTAGTACCCTGGAAAAAAGGTTCTCTGGACAGAAAGATCTTCAAGAAAATCTATCTAAACTACACTTAACATGTAAAAATGTTCGATACTTTTTTATTTTCTCAAATATGGCTGTAAGCGAGTTTGATTAAAATGCTAGATATGTGACAAAATGTGAACTTGATCTTCTGGGAATAGCCAATGAAGTGATTTTATTGGAAAGTATTTTTGAATAATTTTGTATAATGGGTTACTTGCAAGAGACAAACAACATCCCTTTTTTATGCAGACCTCTTTAGTATGTACAGTTTATTTGAAATGTGATATAAAAGTGTCTGGGATATCCGTTATTATTGGTTTAAAATGTTCAGCAATTTGTCATTCTTAAACCGCTTTCGATATTCAATTGTTTCTCCGAAGTGGTATGAGGATTACAGAATTTCAAGCCAGTTTTTGTGCTCTAGTATTTAAAGATCTTACTATGGAGTCCTTTCCTATATTCCCATTGTACCTACAACAACAAATTTATAATGAAGCTGTTTCTACAAAAGTTGTTTCTATTAACATAAAATAGAAACATAAGAATTCTTAAGAATATTATGTAAAAGCTATTTAAAAATAAACCATTGTGGGTATCGAAAGTCATGTTAATGTGGCACACAAGATTATATTTTTCTCGCAATTTTGCTAAGGATAAGACGTCTTAAGCAGAACATCCAAATCCTTTTTATTATATATATATTGTGACTTTGTGGGTTCGTGGAATAAAAAGTCCAATTACACCACTCAACAATGTTCTTTATTTCCACCGACTTACAGTTTAACACTTGCCAATTACACAAAATTACTTGCTGCACACAATTACAATTTACCCGTTCGTCCGTTACAACTTCACTTGTACTCGCGATTACATAAACTCCGATACTCATACACAGTTCGTACAGTCTTCCGTTGCACAATCCTTTCGTTCATTAACACGTCACTGACTAACTCTTACACCAAGAACTGCGACTGTCTCACTAACTGACCGACCAACTTAACACAGCACAACAACTGACTAACTAACTCTGTCTGTCCGTAACCCTCTTTATATCGGAATATCGCCGGTTTCTAGTGACCAGGAGACTGTTCCAGTAAACGAAAGATCGAGAAACAGGTGTAGAGAAAACAGGCGACCAGTCATGTTTTCCCCTAACCACAAGCCTGTCACCACTACAAGACAAACGAGGAGAAGGTGTGGCTAACGCGGTCCTCCCCCCTGCCTTCCGTTCGCAGCTGGTACAGGGTGCTCCAGAGGTCCCGTTACACTGCTCCCTCCTCAAAGCTGTTCGCCCTCGAACAGCCCCATCGTAGCGTGCGAGGCGGTCCAGGTGTACCACCAGCATCTGCCCGGAGTCTGAGCCAGAAGTAGCGCTGCCGTAGTTTGTGAATCATTCGGTTCGCTCCCAGGTGTCCTCCTGAAGTACCGGCGTGCACTTCCTCCAAGACTTCCGGGACCTTGCTCCGGGGAAGTACCAACTGTCCTCTCCGCGCCTTCCCATCGGGTGACTCCCATACCCGGAACAGCACGCCCTCTCTGGTCTTCAACGAGTCCCATTGGGCCCGGAGCGACTTGTAGGTGGCGCTCCTCGGTGCGATGTCCTCCCAGGTTGGCCTCGTCCCTGCGTCCACTTCCCTCGAGAGTGGCCCCAACTCTGCGTCCGCCAGCTGCTCCCTCCTCAGGCCTGCGCTATCCCAGCCTTCAGCAGGCACTGCCACAACTACTCGGACTGCTGCGGCACGCTTCTTCTCTTCCACTCTTGTGCGCTCATGGCCGTCCTGGATCTGCGGTAGGACACCTCCAATGTAATGGTCACTAGCGTCGGTGTACACAATGAAGGCGCCACCCGGTTGTGGGAAACCCAAAATTGAAGCACTGCACGGGGTCTCCTTCGGGTGCTGGAAAGCGTCTTCGGCGTCCTCCGTCCACACGTAAGGCCGGTTTTCCTCCGTCAGGCGGGCGAGGGGTTTTGCGATGTTGTCGGCCTTTTCCTCTAAATCATTAAGACGGTCGTCTACTTGACCCTTCCGCTCGCCCAGCTCCGTCACGTCATCCCTCACGCCGGCCAACTGTTCTTCAAACTTGGCGGCGAGAGCCTCGTTCGCCACCTTCATTTCGGTAGCCGGACCGTCATTCGCTGCTCTCATTTCCGTGGTTAACTCGGCCTTCACTTGTTCCATCTTCTCGGCGATGTTGTTTGCCGTCTTCATTTGTTTCAACTCTGCGGCGATGTTCTCCCTAGCCGTCCTGATTAGTTTCAGTTCCGCGGCCAGGTTATTTCTAGTCTCCAGCATCTCTGTTAATTCGGCCTGCATTTCCATCATCTTCTCCAAAATTTTTTCCAATGCCGCGTCCATGGTTGTAATTTTCGGTGATGTTATCTTCCCGCTTCCTGACACCAGTGTGACTTTGTGGGTTCGTGGAATAAAAAGTTCAATTACACCACTCAACAATGTTCTTTATTTCCACCGACTTACAGTTTAACACTTGCCAATTACACAAAATTACTTGCTGCACACAATTACAATTTACCCGTTCGTCCGTTACAACTTCACTTGTACTCGCGATTACATAAACTCCGATACTCATACACAGTTCGTACAGTCTTCCGTTGCACAATCCTTTCGTTCATTAACACGTCACTGACTAACTCTTACACCAAGAACTGCGACTGTCTCAATAACTGACCGACCAACTTAACACAGCACAACAACTGACTAACTAACTCTGTCTGTCCGTAACCCTCTTTATATCGGAATATCGCCGGTTTCTAGTGACCAGGAGACTGTTCCAGTAAACGAAAGATCGAGAAACAGGTGTAGAGAAAACAGGCGACCAGTCATGTTTTCCCCTAACCACAAGCCTGTCACCACTACAAGACAAACGAGGAGAAGGTGTGGCTAACGCGGTCCTCCCCCCTGCCTTCCGTTCGCAGCTGGTACAGGGTGCTCCAGAGGTCCCGTTACAATATATATTAGCCACTAAGACTAAGATCAGTTTCAAAAAAGTGAAAATTTAATAATTGGCAAAGAATTGCCTTGTCAGGTTATTAACAGTTTTGTGTCATATGTGGGGAGGGGGGATCTGTCAGATGATAGTGCGACAAATTTGTCAAATATTAAGCCTTACGTTGAAGAGGTCATGATTTCGCATCTCGGTCAGTGTGAGTTATCTAGAGAAGTTTTTCAGGGGCTTTCCCTTTTCCTGAAAGATGAATGTCGAGTAACTCCTAAGCTCTATGGACCCTGGGCTCATTTGAGCATCAGTTCACCTATTTCATTCATCTCGGATATGATCGACGTACGAGGAGGATGTTAAATAAAATCACACCTTACGTTACCCATATGCAATGTTTACAGAAAGTGCATATTTTACTGTATTGTTTGTTATGCTCAGAATTACTTGGAATAATAAATTAGCTGGCAGTAATGAAGGTGACAGCACTAGATGTTCGGGAAGAGTAACTTCAAGGGAAGAGTTAGCCTTAGGTATTCAGCTTTTGTGTCGATTGTGTTCAGCACCAAAATCGATTGTTATTGCTGGTGCATCATACGTTCATCTGAAGTGCAGGAACTACGGGATTTCCACAAAGTATTATGCTCATGAAATGCAATTATAGATTTTAACATAAATGATTCGTGCCAGAAACATGAAATTTTAATTAATATGAAGCAAAATTGTCGAATTTCACGTAAATATCACAATTTTGTAGGCTGTCGAGCTTTATTAGTCACACGTGAGAGTAGCCCGCCTCGGTAACGTAAATGGTAGCGTACGAGGTCCCGAGTTCAATCTCGGTCAGGGTGAGTTACCTGGATAAGGTTTTTTTTCCCCAGGATTTTCCCTTATCCTGAAAGGCGAATGTCGGGTAGCTCTAAGCTCTTTGTACCATGGGCTCATTTGAACATTATTTCACCCATTCCATTCATCGTCCGCTATGAATTAATGTTGAAGAACGCAAAACTAAAAAACTTAAAAAAAAAAAAAAAAAAAAAAAAAAAAAAAAAAAAAAAAAGAGCACCGGGAGGGGGTCAGAGTATCGTAAGTTTTTCCATTCTGTTAGGATTGTGCTTAAGCAAATCTGAACTCTTCTGACAAAACAAAACATAGCAATACATGCACTAGTAAATCCATAGGACCACCTGCATTGCTATATGTTGGGCAAAAGGGGTATAGTAACGTTATATGTTTGAAAATGTGATTGGATACTGAATTGCTTGAATGCGAAAGTGATGTCGAATCTGGGAACATAATGAATTGTACATATTGTTTGCTGACGTTTTGCGGTTGCAGGAGGCGGAGGGGTTAATAGTACCAACATACAGTAATGAGCAATTGAAAACATATCCACAAAATTATCCTTGGAATGAAAACATAGGACTATATTAGCTTTAAAACATAGAAATCGAACTTTGAATTTCACTATCGTGCAAGATATTCATTACAGCGCCACTCTATTCGAATATTTCTTTCATGCCTTTTACGCGCGCTAACTGCTTCTGTTAGTAGTACTGGGAGTCTGTACATCCGGTGTCGTGGTCAGTAAGTTAAAACTGTCTGCTAGCGCCAATCAGCATTGACGCTGCAGGCGTGGCTTCCGAATCCAACACCGTGTTGCCACTATAACTTTGTGTGGGCCACGTGGCTACACTTGCTTTTGGTGCTTGCGCTGGTGAAGTTTGCTATTTTGGGCGTGCGTGAATTCCTATTTTTAGTGTTTGTAAATCCTATTATTAGCTTTTATAGTAATATGGCTACTGGTTCGTGAAATCTGCAAATGCGTGAAATATTTAAAATACGCATTGTTCCTCTGCTTGAAATTCCCGCTAAAGAGCTGGCAACAGACCACTACCCCCTCTCGAGGAATATCAGAGCCAGGGAACGGCGACGGCCGCGCCGTGGCTCAGTGGTTAGACCGCTTGGCTCTCACCAAGGCGGCCCGGGTTCGATCTCAGGCGACCGCAAAGTGAGATTTGTGGTGGACAACACGGCGCTGGGGCGGGTTTTCTCCGGGACCTCCGGTTTCCCCCGCCATCTCATTCCACCGGTGCTCCATCTTCATCTCATGTATCATCAGTGTCACCGCCTGCGGTGCCGTATGTAGTAAAAGCGGGCGTTAAACACTACACATTTCATTTCCGGGGAACGTCCGGTCAAACTGTAGAACCTCCTACTCTCTGCCCACACAAGAAGGCAAAGCAGAGGAATGTGTAACGGTTTGCTATGTTTATGCTCGCCTGGTACATGTAAAATACAGTGTTGTCACATGCATAATACATACACATCTGTGCAGTTACTGAAAAGAACATTAGATCTGGCAGCATGGGTGACTCATTTCGTAGTAAACAGACCCACTACTAGAGCAGATAAACAATTCAAGCATCTCGTCCCTCTTCATGCCCCGCTTGCCTTGTGAGTAGACAGTGCAGGAATGGGACTCACTGTTATATGTTCCAGTGAGGTAAATCAGCATTACAGAGATTACTAGTGCTCAGTGAAGTTTTTATGATGTCTGACTCGTTTTCATTCCACTCGACAGTGTAAACATTTACGAATAGCCATTTTGGTACATGGGGAGGTTGCCAAACTGAATCTTAAGCATTTTATAGTGATTCATGATAGATAATGAATGTAGAAATTACTTAATTTATAAAACGGAGCCCGATGGAACTCAAAATTGTTTACTTAGGACCAATATTGTTAGGAGGTTAACCAAATGAAAGTGGTACTAGGGAAGTGCACACCATTGATACCGTTAACAAAAGCTGCGTACTATATAAATTTAGTATTGTTCGGTTTAATAGAGTTTCGGCTGTCGGTCACGGTTTTTGTAAAGGCGCGACAGACACCGTCGCCGTTACGCACGGCTACCTCCCTGCGACGTAATCGCTCAGGTGTGGCATAGGACCTGCAGTTTCCTCAGTTCCGGGCCAGTGATGACGAGAACGTTAATCCTATAAGACATCTGAGGATGTCTTCACCGTTGTTTCTGGATTCTCAGAATTTTGTCCACTAATGTCGCCAGAGTGTAACACAGCTATGTTCAGAGGATTTAGTTCCAGAAAATCTGCAACATTATGCTGTAAAGTGTAGATGTATCCCATTTGTAAACATGAAATAATTCAGTGTACCAACAGATTTTAAATTTGATTTAATTGGATATTAAATTAAGAGTGATTTTTGTTAAAATGAGGTATTTTCGATCAAACAGCTATTCATATAGGAATTTACATTTTATATACGCTAGTTTGAAGATTTCTCAAATTATTTAAAATTATGGATGAGAGAACCTGCTAAACACGTTTTGTGTTGGAACCTACAACATTATTTTTCCACTTATTGAACGGTTGGAAATACAATAAGTGTCCATATATTCTTTTTATATGAACTGTCTTTATCTTCACATGAAGCAGGACAAATCTCATATCCGTTGCAGTATATACCAAGCTAACTTTTGACTAGGAGTTATTTCAAATCAAGCAATAATGTTGCTTACATAGAACACGCGGAAACAGCGTTCACATGTTTAAACATGTAAGAAAAACAATTTGCAAACGTTTAAGTAGAGTGTCGGATTTTGCACATGCACTGGTAAGGATGCAGCATGGAATATGGAAGCCCACCTCGGTAGCACAGATGGTAACGTGTCTGCCTCACGTTCAAGAGGTCCCAAGTTCGAATCTCGGTGAGGGTGAGTTATCTGGATAAGGGTTTTTCCGTGGTTTTCTCTTATCCTTAAAAGTGAATGTCGGGTAACTCTAAGCTCTATGGACCAGGGACTCATTTGAGCATCATTTCACTCATTTCATTCGTCGTCCAATATGACTTGATGTTGGAGGACGTAAAATGACAAAAAAAGTGGAATATGGAAGGGGGTCGAAAGGCCAACATTACGAAATAAAATTATTTCTCATGGTATATGTATTTCAATTCCGTTGTTTTGTCTTTAACAAGTTTTTGTCAACTCTCATTTTCAAGTAATATAAAATTATAGAAAATTCTGTCCGTATGCTTATTAACATTTCAATATTTTATTAAAAACAGTTTGTGTCAGATTTGGGAGTCAGGAATCAATAACTGGGCAGGATGATTCAGGCTTCACTGGTACATGGATGTCATGGGTTCAAATCCGGTTTTTCCCCCTATGATTGCTCTCAGAAACCAAGTTAAATATCAGATTTGACATTTCATACTTGTCTTCTCCAGTCTCGCGATGCTTCGCCAGTTTTAAGCCAACGTGTGTGCTTAACACATTAGCAGAGAACTATTCAGGGTATGCGTGGGTGTGTAATCAAAGTAAGGATGATACCTTAATCTGAGTTTTAAACATTTTAATACAGAGTGTCCACCCTGAGAAGTTGTCGACCAATGGAAACTAATATATAAATATATGGAGTTAATGTATTTGAATCCAATACCACGCGATTCTATACTTGAGGCACGAATGACGCTACGTCTTGGTCCACCGGCGATTCGAGCAGAAGTATCAAGGATTCTGCCCAGAAAATGTTACTTAGCTACCAAAATTCTCCTTATAACCTCCCCTTTTGCTAATGACTCAAGATTTCCCCCACTACTAGCTTCTAATACAATATTGCCAATTCATTTCTACATTTTCGAAATTTGTTTCTTTCCAATTTACCGTCTCTCTTTAAATTTCTAAGAAATACTCTCACATGTTTCAAGACTTCCAAGCTATCTGCCATACCTAATCTGGCAACTTTCGATACTTTTAACCCTCTCGTCGCCTAACCGATCGAATCACTTCTACGAATTTTCCTGAAAACCAACTCGTAATCTATTGCGAAACGTACAGCCAAAACATTTAAGTTTTACTACATTTCATTGTAGTCTTTTTTAATATAAAAAGGACAAATCTAAGCAACGGCAGTCAGATGATACCCTGTCAACGTTCACGCGAACTATCACACCAATTAATTCACGTGGGCCCTCCCCGTCCTTTACCACAGGCACATTTGACTGCAGTTGTCGAGATTCTAACTCACGACGTTTGGCTTTGAATGGATGGCTAGTCCATTGCGTATCGCTTTAATGACCGTGGCTATTCGAATTGATTGCGTTGAAACTCCACAGAAAGCGATACGAAAGCCTTTTTGTGAATTACAGCAAGTGTGGCATAATTAGACAAATAATTCATGCATTAAAAGGCTAATTTTGTTATAAATATAAATTTAACTAATCAATAATTTCTGTATCACACCACAACCCATAATTTCTCCTTAAGTGAAAAGCAATAAAAATGAAAATAGATGGTAATAATTAATGTTCTGCTATCTGTCAACAGATAATAAAAACTGACTGTTGATCATACTAATGCCATCTGTATAGCACGTTTAAAACCAGAGTTTCAATTTCCTGTGCACTAAGATCTGTATGGACACGTGTTGCAGCTGCCACCTGCTCGTTGCAGAAGCAAAGGTGTATTCAGCAGACCTGTGACGACGTAAGATGGTGTGGTAATAGAAGCTGGCTAATTGTCGGCACACGCCGATCCGCGATGTGTCGCGGATATGAACATCAAACGAATTGCATCATCTGAGGCAATATTAAACAAAATGAAAAAGTTTAATTTGCTGCACTCCTTAAATCTTCTGGTATTAATTATCCACAGTTAACAAAAACATAAGAATGTAAACTAAATTGTTTTTGTTTTCTTTAGTCCTTAAACATTATGATGCAACAATAACAAATTTGCTAGCAACTGATCCCACAGAGACCTTGGCTGGCGCTGCTCTTATCTCTTGGAGAAAAGACCCCACTATTCTCCCAAGAAGTGATAGAGCCATTTGATTCTGACGTCAGTGTGATAAACTGAAATTAGATAAATCCCATACTTTCTCATGGTGGTTGATTTTTCTAAGAGTTATATGAAGTTAAAACGCTGGCAGTAAAGCGAGGTTCTCTTAAACTGGTTGTTCATTGAACGGTGTAAATCTGTTGAATTAAGATTTTAGCAGCCTCAAGTTTTTATTACAATTAGTGATGACTGGTTCAGACATGAAGACATGGATAGATAGGAGTGGAAACGAGGATCCTTATTAATAGCATATGCCCAGTGTTTGAAGTTGACATACAGAAGTGAGTATTCTGACACGTTTTACTTTGTATTCCGGTAATTTAGAGGAAGCATTCTTATTATTAACTTCCTTTAACCGGCTAGGTCATGTCGGACGTTGACTGAAAATGGGTGAAATTATGCTCAAATGAGCCAAGGGTCCATAGAGCTTAGATTTACCTGACATTCATCTTTCAGGATAAGAAAAAACCCTGTAAAAACAACCTTCTGCAGATAACTCGTCCTGAGCGGGTTTTGAACTCGGGACAGACACGCTTCCATCTATGCTATTTTCGGAAGTCCTCTAAACCTTGAAATCGTATGTTACATGAATGTGCCTTTCTCTATTTTAAGTTTAAATATCTTCTACTAATTTCATGTAAAAGCTTCTTTTTCGCGAATAAAGGAGGCTGAAACGATAGCCTTAGCACTTAAAAAATCGCAGACATTTTGAAAACGTGTAACCAATAACAATGGACATCTTAAAAATAATGCCCCCATCAAAAAAAGTGGATTTTACTAGATTTGTATCGATGTTACGTTTAAGGATATTTTAGATTTTATTTCAGCTCTTGTGGTTTGAGTAAAAATTCATTTTGAATGAAGAAAAGACTTCTTAGCTCCATTCGAATTATAAAAAGATATCATGTTTTTTCACTAAACAAGGACAAATGTTTCAAATAGTTATTTTGAGATAGGAGATTTTCTTGAATGTTTTAGTGTCGCATCCTTGATAAATGAACTGAAGAAATATTGGTGTTTGTCAATCTTTTCGCCTTTGAATTGTGCTTTTCAGACCTTTTTCTGAAGATACTTCAGTTTTGTTCAGTGTGCTTGTGTATTCTTTCTTTCTTTCTTTCTTTCTTTCTTTCTTTCTTTCTTTCTTTCTTTCTTTCTTTCTTTCTTTCTTTCTTTCTTTTTAATTTCATTGACGAATTTTTGAGTGAAATGCAATAATTTTTCTACTAGGCGCCAGGGAAAATAAAAGCAGCGAATGCCTTGTGTGTGTGTGTGTGTGTGTGTGTGTGTGTGTGTGTGTGTGTGTGTGTGTGTGTGTGTGTGTGTGTGTGTGTGTGCGCGCGCGCTCCAAGTCCAGAATCTATCAGAGATGAAAAGAAAGATTCTCAAAGATTCTCATTAAATTCCCCTATCCTTTTAAGTCTTCACAGATCTATTTTAATGTCACTTTTGGGCATTTAAATGACCTGAAGGATAACTACACAAATTGATCGTGATTCTGCATTGTCTGAGGTTGTTTAATGTAGAGCATTTAAGTTGAGCAGTGTATATATCATGCTTTACATCTGAGCTCTTTTTTGTTTATGCCAAATTTGAAATAACCTGAGGTAAGTGATAGTTACATGGTATTGTGGATAGGAGCTTACTATAGTTTCCGTCTCAGATACTCACGAGTAAGGACTTGACATCTGTCAAACTTGCCCTCAATTCCATTAGAGGAGTAGTGGAAGAGTTGGCTATTTTACAGCTTCACCTGTGAAGAGGGTCATGCTGGAAATGTCCAGTTGCATTAAAGGCTTGCACTCGAGACTTGAGACCATGTACCGTGACGTACAAACAGACGGAAGTATCTGCAACAACAGCAACGGGAGAAACTTCCAGAGGAAATCGATTTCTCTGTGCACTCGTCGTCAATGATGCATGTTTCGGTACTACCCTTGCAAAACCGTGACCAGCGGATGTTCTGGCTTTCCCTGACTGTAGTCGATCTCTTGTCCTGTCACGAGAATGCCCTGTATCGAACTATGGTTTGTAGATTACCGAGATTTACTTATAGAAATTGACTACGAACATAACCTCAAAAGTATTACAACTTAAAGCAAGTGGAGACGAGCATAAATATAAGATTGGACGATTATTATATTTAATGGAAACATTCACTTAGTCACATACGCAAGAAATTGCAACCTTGCATAAAGGAAGAATTATGCGTTTGTTTTTGCATCTATTGTCAGCTTCTCAAGAGCAAACCATAGTAATGAACGAAATTTGCACTTAAGTATAGTCTCCGTGCATGTTCCAATGTAATCCTTTTTGCACTGTTGTCCACACAGCTCACATTTTCATTCTTCAAGAAATGTCTTGCTTCCACATATTTTGTGGTGAAACTCATGTATCGCGAGTAGGTCTAGGGAGTTGAGGACCTAATGGTGTAAAAAGACCTAAAATATCCCAAAAAGAACCTAAAGATTGGAATAAGGAGATAAAGATGTTCGGCATATTTGCAGCCAGGATTTCTTTCACAAACTCTGAAACTGTAGTGAAACAAATCTACCCACTCCTGCCCTCTGGTCGAGGTTATTATCACGATACTAATAACAAATAATGAGATATTCAAAGAGGGTTTACTAGGTTCGCTGCTGGTAACAATGACTTGAATACAGTAGAAAGGGTCCTCTCACCTGTTGCTTTAACCAGTCTTAGGAGTGCATATCACAAATTGGAATTTAAGTTGGACTCTGTTGAACAGGAAAAAGATAGTCAAAAGAAGTTAAATTTGAAAAAAAAAAAGAAAAAAAAAACACTATTGAACGAAACAAAAATGCTAAAAAAGGAACCTTTAAATAAAAAAATAGCAAAGGACCAATAAAGTCTTCCATTTTATGGCCTATACTGACTCATAATTAACATATGCTGATCCTCATCTTCAGACACTAGAGAATAAAAGGATTATTCCTCAACTTCCTAGGCGAAATCGCGAGTCTTTTTGTGATGTGTCTCTGAGGGTTGCACTCTGGTCCATCTGTCGTGGAGCATGGCTGTCGTGGTATAGAAGCCGAGATTTATTTGTTTCTTCTTCCTGTCTCTGATGCTTAGTAGTTGTTCATGTGGTCCTGTGGATTGTACTTCTATGAAGTAGATCTCCCAACCGAGATGGCGCTGTTTTCTCCGCTCTTGGGATTCTCATTCTTATGAGTCTCTAATCTTCATTTTTTTTTTTCAGATGATCTCTATTCAAGAGCAAACGGTCACAATAGGAGATTTTACGCCTATGTCTGTACGATCATGCTGCTCTTCCATTTGACCGTGTCATACTTTTGAAGTGCAAACACCTTAGGCTGCTCTTTGGTTTGCTGGGTATAATTTCACCATTTGGTGCACTGTTTATTTGTAAGGACTAGACGAGTTTTCTTTTTCGAAATTATTTGGCTGTTTTTCAATTTGAAATTTGCGAATAGAAGTTAGGGATGTCAAATTCTTCTACACTGTGCTTAAGTTCAGCTATGTTAAGTCAAGCCGGTTAATCGCGCCGCTTTTCGGGTTTGCTCATATACATATAATGCACACACCTTTTTTCTATTTTTCATTTGTTTTTAACTTCTTTGATCACATCGGAGGCTTTGATTTGAGAAACAACTGACGGTGTTATTGTTTGTTAAACTGTAAGGTTTCTTGGCGTTGGTTCTTATCATTTTTAAACATTACAATTACTCAAATCCGTTCACAACTTCATATTTTGAGATTCTGTGGACGAATATAATTATTCTGGTTGAGGAAACCAGGCAGGATTCGAACCTGGGACCTCTGGGTTGAAAACTAGAACGTTGACCACTCGACCGCAGAGGCAGTTATGAAATGTCTGCAATCTCGGTAACTTTCTTATAATTACACCTACAGTGGAAATTTACTGTTTATCTTACGTAAAGCAACGTTTTGTATTTTTGTCTATCGCCTATCTATGAAGTACTATGAAGTACCGAAAATTTATATATCAAGAGTTTATGTGAAATGTTTGAAGGCCTCCAAATCCTTGAAATTTTACAAAAGAATCTCTGTATATTTCTTTGTAAAAAACCCTAAATTTTAGGTAACTACCACAAAATTGGTATTTGAAAAGCTACCGAAGTTGCGCAATACATACCCCAAACTACCTTTTATATTTATTTTTCTTTTCATTTATCAAGAATTCATCTATTTTGACTTAAAACAGCGCACATTTAAAATATCTGATAACACAAAATAAGATGTACATTTTGAATTTTCTGCGACAACCTGCATCGTTCTAAGCACTTAGTATTTTGAATATCTGGTGGTTTATAGTTACACGAAACAGAACTAATTCAGATCGTTTTAAGAGATAGGCAAACACTTGCTGTACAAGTTTTTAATGTTCACAATTTATGTATAACGTGATGTTCTTGTGACATATATAAATGCCAAATTTCACGTTTAAGTCCAGTCGTTCTCAACGATTTTCACGTTATCTCCATCTTCCCTACCCCAAACTTGATATGACATATTCATTAGCGTTTGAGATCCTGCCATCCTGTGCTTTGATATTTATAAACTGCAAAATTCCCTTAATCCTTGCTGAATTTTATATGTATGGCTTGGAAACGAAAAGGGATACACAAGGCTTGCTAATGAAAACATACGACTATTTTATTTATTTATTTTTACTTTACCATATACATAGATTAACAATCCACCCAAAAGTCCGATACCAGATTTCACTGGAAATATATGTTTTGAGGTCACATATAAAATAATTAGAAAAAAGCCTGTGTATGTGTTTCTGAACAGTGTAACCCAATAACGAAAAATTGGATGTTTACCAAATTTGATGTTCAGTTTCAGTATTTTCCAAACATGTGATACAAATATTCTCAAGAAACTCCTCCTCGTCTCGTCTAACCTCTACGTGAAAGATTTTTGTACAGTTTTGATTTTCTCAACAACAAAAATGGTGCAACGATTTTGGTTAAACTGCACATTAAAGATAAAACGTATCACTCGAGTTTTCTAGGAATATAGACTTCGTTCGGAAGACATTTTATGTGATATTATTCAGAATATTAAGAACAAAAGAAAACGTGAGGCTCTTTGTAAGCACAATTTATTTAAAATGGCTTCTTATAACGCAATCTTTTTGCTACATTTCCGTTATTAATGCTTAGAGTTTCTCTGTGTTTTTCATTCTTTTTTAGTCCTGTCGAGTTTTAGTTGTTCCTAACAATTGCATAGAAAGATTATGGAGATTAACGATCAGTATATGTATGTGGCTAGTTAAACATTTACTTATAGCAGTTCTCGTTGGATGTATAATGAAATGTAATTTAACTATTTCAGATCAAGGGGATAGAAATACAAGCTTTCGTATAGATATTTGGGAATGACTAATAAGATATAGTAACACGAAATATTTTTTTTCCGGACAGAAGTAGTTGCTTCTGAAATATTTGGGTTTGTTTACATTTCCAAATTACATCCTTTCAAAAACTTGATTAACTTTTTCAACATTTCCTTTCCACGTGGGCCCTCACTGAGACTTAATGTTGACACTTCAATTTTATTTCCTTAACATGGAAATAAAGGGCTAATTGATGGAAATTAATCATTTCTTCACACTGGGTATACGGGATAAGATTTTGGATTGATAGAGTCGACATAAAAAATTCAATGCCACGGCCGGGGTTTGAACCACGGATCTACTGGTTTCCGTCCAGTCGTTCTTACCCATTTGAGCTCTCATGGCCAATTTGCCGTTCGGATGCCAGAGCCCCTAGTGTTTACTGGGGAAATATATGAGTCAATTGGAGAATTTAATGTCATGACGGCGAGCTGGCCATGGTAGCTCAATGGGTAAGAGCGACTGGACGGAAACCAGTAGATCCGTGGTTCAAATCCCGGCCGTGGCATTGATTGTTCATGTCGACTCTATCAATATATAAGGGCGCTCAACTTCATGGTCATACGCGTCCTTTCAAAAACTAAATCATGGCAATAGTCAGAGATAAATTATTATAAAGGTGAAACAACATTGCAATAAAATAAATAACCTCAAATAGGGGGGGGGGGGGGAGTTAAAGAATCCGCTAGCATTTAGCTACCCTATATTGTTCACCTTGAAATCCATTGTAGCCATTTATCTTGAATAATGTAATATGAAGGTTGATGGAAATTAAAAAGTCATGTTTCACTCTGACAGCTTATAGCTATGAAAAATTCCCTTACGTATCGTATGTTTATATAATGCTTCACGAAAGATAGCGAAAGCATTTTTTGAAAATATTCTAGTTTTATCTTTAAACGATGTGGGACATATTTTATAATATTTTTATATATATAAAATAAAAGTGAGTTCACAACACGCCAGATTTTTTTTCTTTTATAAATGCAATTTGTTATTTTTTAAATTCAGGATACCCAAAGGATGTGCTTCCGCTGAAATCTGGATATCAGATTTTTTGGCGGAATGTAGTGTATTTTATCTGCTATATGAAAATGTTAGAGAAAGTAAATGCCAATATGTTTAACGTTATAAGGCATACGTGCAACTTAACATTTTTTGAGAATCTGATATGAGTTTCACACATCAAATGTTTTCCTGCAGATTTCGTTGCAAATACAAAAAGGAAGGGTGACAAAAGAAAAAGAAAAGAAAAGAAGAAAAAAAGAGGTCAATAAGTCACCTGGTTTCTTAATATACAAAGTATAATGTTTTCTTCTGCTAATCTATACTCTTTGATCTAATCTTTCAAAAATGAAAGTGTAATATTCGTTATTTTGCTGTTTAGGAGTAATGGCCGCTTTTAAAAGATTCCAGTCAAGATTTCTTTTGTTGGTTATATAAAGCAATGTTACAACACAGAAAGATAAGATAGACGCGTCTTATCTTCTAATGGTCTGTGTTATCACAAAAATAAGGAATATAAATTTGGATTCACTCCAATCTTTTAGCAAAGTATCTTTAAGGCAAATGATTGCGGATAGGTACGTTCCGGATTGGATACCCTTTTCTTTCTTTCTTTCTTTCTTTATTTTTTCTTTGTAAGTATTTAAATTCATTTTAATAACTCGGGTCTTCAGGGACGAATGAAATTAGGGAAATGATGCTCAATTTGAGACCGGTGTCCCTTGAGCAAAGAGCTACCCATTTCGTCTTATATTGCTAAAGGAAACCTCTGGAAGAGACCCTCACCTCAACCAAGAATCTAACATGGGTCTTCCAAGTTATAAGGCAGATGTACTTCTGTACAACACGCAGGTGGGCTAATTTGTAGTACGAAAGCTAAATTAGAAGTAAAGTTGATGAAATGCTGTTTCTGCGGAATGCGAAAGAATGCACAAGAACAGATAGAATACGAATGAACAAATAAGAGAAAAATTAAACATATACAAATCAGAAGATAAGATTAAAAGAAACAACAAAAATTGGACAGAATACTTAATGAGGATGAGTGAAGAAAGGATACCTAGAAGAACCTTTTTATATTATAACCCAAGAGGAACACGAGATGTTGGCCGACCTCGCAGAAGATGGACTTCACTGATGACTTCTCCGGAACGGGCTGCATAGCCTAAACCATGAAGAAGAAGTAGAAGAAGAAGAAGAAGAAGAAGAAGAAGAAGAAGAAGAAGAAGAAGAAGAAGAAGAAGAAGAAGAAGAACCTTTCCTTAAAAATATCGAGAAAAGTAAAAAACTCAAAGCACTTATTCACTTTTTCTTCTTTATTGATATCAACAGCATGCCCCATTACGTAGTAATTCACTTATTCGGTTAATATATTTGAAAGTTATTTAATTACTGTATACGCTGAACGTGTTCACCTGCCTGGTTGTCGTCAGTTCGATAGCTACTTCAAAACTTTCAGAAAAAAGTATTTGTGTGCATTATAAACGCCATGCATAGAAAAATTCCTTTCAGCTTTTGAAATTGCCACACTTTTGCAATGTTTACATTTTCTTTCATACATTTGGACATTTATATCTGATAGATTCCCAGTAACGTGCTTTCGAAACATTGTAGCAATGAGAAGTGCTTACGGATGACATCCTTTTTGCTTCACGCTTCACCGCACTTTGGGGACTCAGTTGCTTTCTTCTGTATTTAATGTGTTAATGAAAACGTACTTATTTGTCGTGCAGATGTCACTAATTGCGGGTTTTACTTTTCGCTCTGTGAATCTTTGGAAATGAGAGAGTTTAGTACCATCAACGTCTTAAGTTTTTACAGCACCAAAGTTTTTATCACTTTTTTTCCCGAAATTCTTTCTCTTGTATACTACACTGGATTTGGAAGTAGTGGCCGCTTTCAAAAATAACACAGAAATATTAAATATCTTGAGATAAATTACTAAATATTTTGTGATAATTTACCTCTTATAATTTTCCACATATTTCCCTTCGCAGTTTAAATATTGTGCTGTGACAAGGATGAATTTTCTTACAAATTTCTTAATAAGTTCCACTACCAGTCCATTTAATTTATGTGTAACTTGTTTCTGACATGGATGTTTCTGTATCAAAGATGTAATTAGCGCGTCATGTTTCATTGGGGACCGACAGCAGCTGTATTCTGCAATTCTGTGACGTTGATGTTCTGATGTTCACCAAAACGAAGCATTCGTCATCGACGAATTTTCTGAAGTGTTCAGAACTGTTCTTTTCGAGACTATCATAATTGATTTTCAGTCCTTAGTAATGGAGTGGTGGAGGAGATCAGTTATGAAGCTTATACATTGCAACAAGAATCTGGATAAAAAGTACTCCTTGAGGTATATATGGAAACCTATAAAAAAGGGTACCAAATATATTAAATATTTAATTTATCGCAGGTCTTACACCACTATTTAGCCAACTGCAATATTCTGGTAATAAAAATACGTGTTTGTGCATTAGCATGTGTCGAATTTCGTTAATCGTCAGTTTTAGGTGCGTTCGCTACTGCTTTGTCATGAAACAGCTCACATATCCGAATTTACTTGACATCTTATAGGAAAACCTGTAAGATTTGAAGAGAGCATCTGTTAAAACTTCTAAACTTAGTAGACGGTAGTAAAATAATAAGGGTAATTTTTGTGGAAAATGACTTGAGGCACGGCTCTTACCAAATTGAAATAATACACATTGAGCTTAAAAGAAGGTTGGCACAGCTCACACGGATTGAAGTTGGTTCAAAGTTAATGCTAACTTAATAACTATGAAGGACTTGCTAAACGTATGACTACTTGCTTGTCTCTCAAGGGCCAGTATCAGAATGCAATATAGGTACCAAGTACTAACAAACCTGATATTAATTGTTGGATACGTTTACAATGTTATTTACTCTATTGTAACCTCTGCAGTACAAAATTTGAAAACAAAACTAAGAAGCACATTTATGCAGAATGTGATCTCACATTTGAAATTGTTTCAGAAAATGTCAGCACAGGAATATTTCATTTAAATGTATTACTGAGAGGATTCTGGTGTTTAAAAAGAAATTACACATTGTTTTTTCTTTGTTTGCAGGATATGGATCTGATAGAGGTCCTCTGGAAGCAGGATGTAGATCTCGGCTTCTCTTTGGATTTGTTCAATCCACCAAAGTCGGAATCTGGGGACAGCAAAGTTGTCCCTGTAGAAGAAGATGACGTGGAAAAACTGAAGGCACTTGAGGCCCTGAAGAAGGAACCTTCTAATGGCTCCATTAAAGTAAGTACAAAGTGTGTTTTGGGTCACTTTAGTGTACGCTGATGTAAGGGGGACTCCACAATGCTGTTGTTCAGTAGGCTACTAACTTAAGAATTTTGTGTAGTTCTGTTGAAATACAATTTAAATATCTCACTGTAACACCGCCAAGATGCAAAGGGTTTCTCTGTTTCATTCACGTTCACCACGCCGAGTATCAGAGAGCATGCATTACGTACTTGCAATTTGTAATTTTTAACCAATTGTAATTACCAGTATAAGGATTCTTGCCTGGGACTTTCATCGTACATCTTTGTAGAATAGTCAGTCGGGGGTGTTCAGCCAGTGGAACTCGTCACCACATTGGACCATCTCAGTACGCCCATTGTATGTAACGAAATATCAAGGAATGAGCCTATAACTATTCCAGACTCTATCTTTAACTCATAAGTTCCCGAGAACGAGCACCGCCGGAAGCTTATTAGTAGTATTTATTTCCAGGATTTTATTTCTGGTATCACATGTAAACAAAAGCTTTGATGAAAAAGGAAAATGTTGAGAAATGTGTTCCGATCGTACAGAACTCAAGAGCTGCAACAATGCCCCAATGTTTATATAATTATTGGCACAACAGATTTAGACACGCAAAAATCTTAATTGCAGCTACGGAACGAGTAGATCAGAGGCTGTGCAGTCGACTGCATGCTGTGGAGTGCTTGGGACAATCAGTTATACTAGTTATGCACTGCAACACATCTTCATTCCTCCATCTCTGCATCTTGTCTTTCATAAACTCGAAGACACATGCAATTGTTTACTTGCTTTATGTAATTCCTTACCATAACTGTCAAAACGTAAGAGATATATGTAGTTATATGTCGCATGCTATTTTATTCTAAAACAACAACATGGGGAACACGTGCGATGCACTTTTATCATTTGGGTCCTGTACCATACCGCTTACTTCCAGTAAACTAAACATTACTGGGCTCACAGTTGGGTTAAGTTACAATTCCAAAAGTTATAAGCTAAGTGTTAGTAACAATTCAGCTACAAAATATGTTAAAGTACGTATTATTCGAGTATATAAATACAATAATCCTCCAACTTTATGGAAACAGATATACACAAATAACACAAATGTGCAAAATTTAGCTTTTTGTCTGAGTTTTATATTTTAATGTGTCATTACCCCTAATTTGAGCAAGCTGAATCAGAATATGAACATATTTTTTGTACACCACGTACCAATCCTTCACAATAGAAGAAGTAATAAGTAAGAAGTAATAAAACGTGAATTTTGATACTCTGCTCTATCTAATTTAAGTTATATTATTAAATAAAAGTTAATAAATCCACAACTATCAACACAACGCTCTTTATGATAAACTAATATTTCACATCTGTTGTAAGTAATCACATACATTTGAACATCACATTCGTTTTTTTTTTTTTTTTTTTTTTTTTTTTTTTTTTTTTTTTTTTAACACTTTGCCTTGAAAAATAAATCTTTCCATTTCCTTTATGCCATGGTAAAATCGTTCACCCTGTTCCTTGCTAACACAACCGAGATTTTGTGGAAAAATGTCCAAATGAGAGTGCAGGAAATGTATTTTCACACTCATATTGAAACACAGCTTTCGAAATTCCTTAAGCATATCTTCTACAACATTTTTGTAATTTGTATACTTGTAATTTCCCAGAAAGTTTCCAGTGACGCTCTTGTAACCAGTCCATGCCTGTTTTTCATTATCGGTTATCGTCTCTTCAAATAAAGGCATCAGAAATCAACCTCCTAATGTGTACAACAAGTATTTCCTCTTTTAACTTCAGCATCAGATATTTCAGGAACATCTTGATTTATTTGCAGCCTTAACAAATTGCTTCATTAAGCCTAATTTTATGTGTAAAGGTGGTAAGAGAACATTTTTTCGGTTCAAAAGACAGACATGAACGACATTTTTTATTCGTTGCCACGAGACCCTATGCTTCCAATATTTTCTTCTCCAGTGCTCGGATCGGACTCTGCTATCCTATTCATAAATAAAACATGGCATTGTGATATGTTCTGATTGCTGACCGAGTAGCATAACAGTAACTTAAATCTCCACATACTTATGTTCTGCATATTTGACTTTTTCTAGAAGTAACAAGTTTCCTTGAGGTGAACTGAACTGGAACTGATGCATATTTAATGTCCATTATACAGCTTTACACCTTTCAGACTAATTGTAGTATTGTTGTCTGTTACATGTGTCATTGTTGTGAAACATTAATTTCAACAAAGAAATTCGTATTTCTTAGTTCCATGCAATATTCATGCCCATAACTACATTAAAACATGTTAGGTATAACCGCTAATTGTTAAAAAAAATGGTACGTGTTGGAAAAAAAAATGATTTCAGTTTTGGAATCAGCACATAAATGACATATTTTGGAGGAAACCCCAGAATCATGCATATCAGTGTAATTGAGATGACTTGTGTTTATGTTGGTGCCCTGGGTTTGCGCTTTAAAGCTATCCATCCTACCCAGCGTTATTTTGCTTAGAAAGTGCAGCCTTCGTTCTATAAACACGTTAGTATTTGTTACAAGTACGACTTACTTGCTTTAAGCTACGTTTAAATGCAGAGTACACGGTATTGGATGGATTGTTATTTTGATACTTGTGTGCAGGAAAAGCCAGTAAAATGACTGCTCTGGCACTTAATTTTTCTTTCTGATTCTGTCTTTACGTTTTAGCGTACACTCGGCATGTGTGGAACAGCAATTCATTGAGTTGTTAACGGTTAACTATGAAGCCCGGGACAATGTGCTTTTGAGATTGTTAAATGTCATTGGGGTATGTTATCTCAAAACGAACTTGAGAGCCCTTGTGATTGAGTGGGAAAATGGTGTTACTTGGGAATGTAATGTCGTGTCGACCTGTTGCCACGGTAGCTCAGCTGTTAGAGCAACTGCACGAAACGTGGGAGGAAGTGTTTGTCAGCCATGCAGCGCCGAAGACTCCCAACGACACTTCTACCCTCAAAGAGACCACTAGGTGACGGATGATGTGAAATGATAATGGAGATGAAATGGAGGGACAGGTAATTCGGGGTGGGGGTGTTATTAACCCATCCAGCATTCGCCTGGTGACCCGGGAAAAGCCGAAAAACCCATCGGTCAGGTAGGTTGGCCATGGGAATTGAACCCGAGCCTCCCGAATGCCGGCCACAGACGAAACAGCCTGAAGCCATCCCTCTCGGTCTTGCTACCATTACTAAATGCAATTTCCAGACCGGTCTCCATTTTCTGTCTTTCGTTGCATTCACATAGTTTATTTGTCCATTCCATGTAATTTTATAGGCAATTAGAACGTGCCTTGCTTAGCTAGTGATTGATACGCATACAGTGCTGGTACCATTTGCCTTGGGCCGAATGGCAAAAAAATGATATGCCTCCCGTTAATAAACTTCTCCAGAGGCTTCTGATTCCACAAAGGTCTGATGTTTGAGTAGTTGTCCCGAGCCAGCTGGTCGTTCAACAATGCGGCAGACAGGATCCTTATTACTGTACTACTGTTAATGGAGGTGCCTGTCAACATAGCCACACGTGTTTTGCAATCACTTCTACAGAATATCAAAACTTCATGACGTTAAATCCTTCAGGGAGAAGGAATCGTCAAAAAATAATTTTCTCGTATGTTTGTGTAAACTTAACAAAAGATTTACATTATTTCGCGACAGAAAAGGTACACTTAGAACGCATGTGTAGAATGGGTGAACAGTTTGTATACTTCTGTTTAGTTATATGTAAAATAAATTCAAAACTGGACTTCTCTATGTTAACACATCTTCCTTGGTTTTTGGAGTCACAATTATTGACAAGGCATTCACACACACATTCCTATACTCATATGTATCGTACAATTAGCCTCTTCTAAAGAGAATTGTGTGAAGTAGTGAGATCTGGGCTGTTTGTGACATTGTGACAACTCTGAAAGAAGGTTCCCGAGTCAATCGAGGTATACAGTTCATTAGGGCACAATCGTACGCTGGCGGCAAAAGGAGAAGTTGCAGATCTATCTTGAAGTCCCTAACAGGGTCTTAACCTGGACAGCCAGTTACTCCTCCCCCGAAATTTCATCTCTTCCGGTACAATAATAATAAAGTGATTTGGTATAAAAAGCCAATCGAAACATTTTAACTAAAATAACCCCAGGGGGAGGTGTTTCTTCAGAAAGGGAATCTTAATTTTATAAAATGGAAAATTTCTGTCATGTTACAGAGATGACTTTTTTATTGTTTGTTTGTCCTTCTTAAGGTATTTTAACTATTTTACCAGTTTTCGTTGTTTCTGCAGAAAGAACTTCAGGCATTTAAAACACACTTAAGCAGCACATCTGGGCTTGTTTTCCGGTCAGTTCACCATAATATTCATATGTCTAACGATGAAATCATAGATAGGTTTGTAAGTGTTTCAAGAAGACTTGATTTTGTATTGTTAAATGTTTCCAATTAGTATTCTTTCTAAATATATAAATTGAAAACCTATTTAAAAAGTTTAAAAAATCCACAGTGTAGGAATCGGTGGATTTTGTTTGGACATATCACACAGAAGGTGTATAACACTGCATTATGATGTTGCTTTAATATTATGCAGGTTACTTGCCCCCCCCCCCATATAAACTTCAGTATACGCTTATGATCTCTGGAGTTCATGAAACGATCATTCATTAATCATACGCAGATAGGGTTTCTGATTCAAGAGACTGATACCAGAGGTATACAAGCTTCACGCCTGTAAACGCTAGGTAAGCCATCGCCCTGAAAACTAGCAATTCCTAATGGTAAGCCATATATTTTCTGTAGGATATGAAAGGGATATCGTCATGAGAAATCAAGGCCGCCATATGGGAAAATAATATATCATGGAAGTTATACTTGTTGCCAATATCAGGTAGGCTAAGCATTAAAACCACGCGTTGAAACTTAATTTCAGCAAAGTAGTCAAGCAAATCGCAAGTTTGTATCACTCCGCAGCCACGTGTATTCGCAATGACAGAACTGTATCTTTAATAAGGGGTTTTCACCATTAAAAGGATATAATCAGTCGAAATAAAAATAAATAAGATGCAACACACTAGTCACGGATATTAAATGCTACCTACGTCATCTCATCCTTCTAATCTGATCTGAAATTGGTCTCTTCTTATCAGAAGTTCTAACCTCACCTCCAGTGGCTTTTTCTTTGCCTGCGCTGTAAATGCATGAAACTCACCCATCAATAAATTCGGATATTAATTTCACCACTTCATCGATAGGAAGTTGTGGATACTTCTCGCAGAACTTCTTAAACACGTCCAATGTTATTCTCTTTTTACCACTTCGTAACAGTTATCCGTGCTTATGTTTAAGAATACTCTTTCGTTATGCCTTGCTGATACATAGGTATTCTTTTGTTTTTTCTTTGCCCCCCCCCCCCTACCAGTTCCCAATTACGGTGTATGGGTTAGGCTAGTTACAAATTTACTTAGTGTATAGTTTTATAATTTAACTACGGAATAGTTTGTGCATTAGAAGAACTGAAGTAGTACAATTTTACCGAGGGACTATTTAGAGGGCGAAAGCGTCAAGCAAATCCTGAAGGGGCACTGCGGTCCAAGCGCACGTGGTTTGACCTCCTGGTGTACATAGTGTATACTGCTAAATTTCAAGAGCAGAGATATCTGACAATATTGTTACGGACGAAAAAACAATTGAGTTGTTATATTTACGTATGTAAATGTGTAATGTTTAACGCCCGCTTTTACTACATACGGCACCGCAGGCGGTGACACTGATGATACATGAGATGAAGATGGAGTACCGGTGGAATGACATGGCGGGGGAAACCGAAGGTCCCAGAGAAAACCCGCCCCAGCGCCGTGTTGTCCACCACAAATCTCACTTTGCGGTCGCCTGGGATCGAATCCGGGCCGCCATGGTGAGAGCCAAGCTGTCTAACCACTGAGCCACGGCGCGGCCATCCACGTATGTGTTAAATTACGTCAGTATCATCCTTTGATTTTTTTTGTTACGCTCTTACGTCAGCTTGCAGTTATTTTTTCTGTTGTCATTTTCTGATTTATTGGCTATTTGTGTGCTTGCGAGGATATCTCTTAATCAGGTAATCAACTGCTGCACAAGCAATACGCGTGGTTTCCGACCAGTCCGCCAGTCTTTATTACACCTCTCCAAAACATGGGTTGACAATGTTAAGAAAATAGTATACGTCCAGCGTTGCAATATAAATATGTATTGCAGTATCAGTATTTTTGGAACTCATTATTGCTATACACATGTATAGCATGTCATGCTAAGCCATTCTTTCCCAGGTTGCATATGATGTGACAACAGTATGAAGAAGTAGAAAGTGTTTCTGTTGTGCACAAGTCAATTCAAGCTGTAGAAATTACTTCTATCATCGCAAAGCATAAATGATGGAGCACACTTATGATTAGTGCATATAATTGACTAGTAGATTTCTGTTTGGAAAAATCAAAGAAGTAAAAAAATATTGATGAAATGTTTTAAAAACTAGTGTGAAGTGCCAGTACTCCATATTCTTTCCTGTTTTTTACTTTGAATTCTGGTATGTATTTAAGTATTATCTCATTATTAATTATTGATTTCCAATTAACCTAATAGCTATTAAACTGTGATGCCTAGGACTTAAGTACTTAAGTACTTTGAAAACATAATTGAGGTTATGCATAATGTAATTTTAAATAAATCTTTGATTTGATCCCTCCTGCTTTCACAGTGCCCCTTGGGGCAGGTAATGCATGCTGTCTTTAGGACACTTGTATTAAGCTCTTTCATTGGCTAGTGCTTTACAAGTATGAAAAATAGACCTGCAGACAAAAAGCTTATAGCTGCAGCACAGCGTTTGGCCAAGGGCAAGTGACAGGCTCTTGAGTTATAGATACATAGGGAACAACTGTAGAACATGTTAGCAAAAACAGTTTGTGGTAACAGTTACAGTCGCTCGAAGGTGATTCATTCTCACAAAATATGCTAGTATTTCAAACTTCCTGGTAATGTGAAAGTAAAGCTGTATAACTGCACAATGTGTAAGTAAAAAATATGCATTGAAGAGAAATAAACATCTGAAGAGAATCAGTAAGTAAACAAAATTATTTTTGGTAAAAGTGTAGGGTGTAGTATCCGTATAGCATACATTATATTGGAATACTGTCCTCTAGATGCCTTTCCAAACCTTTTAATGCAAATGTATTAATTATTTGGCAAATATGATGAAAATTAAAATTTTTATTAAGTTATCAGGTAGCGCTATTCTGTTCTTGATAGGGAAAGTTCTCTAAACTGATATTGCTTCATTAATGGAGAACTTGATTCTGTCTTCAATTGGTAATATTCCATACTTCTTAAACAAGTGGACAGTTTTGTATGTCTTTTTTCTTATTTTTTTCTTCTGTTCTTTTAGCTTTTTTAAAAAATTATAATTTTCTGCTGCATGATATGTATACTAAAGTAGTCTGCTACAACTGACACATAGTTTTATATTTCTCGAATATTCTGTTATTATTATCACAAAATTATCTGTAGAATAATGATCTTTGAAATAATCATTTGTTGACAACATATTCAGATTCTCCTTCAGACCACTACTTGGCATCACATTTAAACAATGATAACTGGTCACAGAATATTTTCTGTTTTTTTAACATGTTCAAATTTGATTCAGTGTTATTGCATAAATAGATACTAAATATTCATTGCCTTTAATATTACATTTCACTTATTTGTTGAATAGAATGCCATAGTTAATCCACAATTAATTAAAAAAAAATGTGTATAGGTGACAGAAGTACTATCATCCATGTGTTAACATCAGATCACAAAGATATAAGCTCTTATACTATTTGAGAAATATGTACATGCAAATATGGATTTTAAGAAAAATTATTTTAAAAATTTCTCTTAAATTCATCTAAACAGTTGTTAAGGAATGTTAGTTTGTGAGTTCTCACTACCATATTAACAGGGAGGTGATTTTTGCAGTTTCCTGCCTGTAGGTATTTATAAGTATGTCTTTATTATTTAGTACCATATACCTGATTAAGTTATTCCATTTTACTGAACATATATTTTACTTCTTGAAATAATTAAAATGGTTACTTACCTTGTTCCATTATTTGTTGTTCAATGTCTATTTGTTTAACTTATCGGAGAATTTTTAATACCTATAAGCTGTCTTTTTTTTTTAAATTAGCTGCTATTTGCATATTAGATTCCCTTTCTGCTTTATTTCGTTCATAGGTATTTTTCTTGGGAGAAAATCATTTGCCTTTAGAAGCAATGTTAAAAAATTCAATTTATTCCATTTAATGGAATACCAAATCTTAATGTTTAAAAGTGCAATTGCCATTTCCAAATTAGAGATAATACATTTAGTATATAAAATGAAATAAGCAGGGAAAGTCCATGCCTTTCTATGCCTGCATTAGTAATTTCATTTGTAATTGAGTCTTAAGAAGTTTGACTGTGGCTTTTTTATATTTGTTTTCCTAGTGTTTTAATTAGATGACGCTTTGTCTTTCCTAGAATACATTTTTTGTTTTCCTTCAGTTAACTAAAACTTTATTATTGTGATGAAAAGTTACAAGTTATGTGCTCCTTTTCAGAGTATGATAGTTTAAATTACTCAGTGTAGAAGCAAAATCATACCAATTCATAGTGAATATTTTTTTTTTTTTTAAATTCAAGGTGCATCAGATTCTGTTGGACAGAAAAGAACCTTTGTTGTCACTTTGAGAATAGTGAATTGACATCATGCCTTTTCAACAGACACACCTTTAGAGTGGCAGACCACTTGAGCTGGGTAGGAACGGAGTGAA
This sequence comes from Mantis religiosa, assembly GCA_030765055.1. Lineage (NCBI taxonomy): Eukaryota > Metazoa > Arthropoda > Insecta > Mantodea > Mantidae > Mantis > Mantis religiosa. The sequence continues at coordinate 72,180,242 of CM060959.1, forward strand.
AAAGAAATATTTATTGTAAAGAAAAAAAGAAAAGTGCTCCAAAGCAGTTGCTTTTGAAAATTAAGTTTATTTTATGACTGTCACATCAGTGGTTTTCATTGGAGTTCTCGAATATTTTAAATAACTACAAATGACCTTGATTAAAAAAGTGTTATAAAATGATAGTGAAAAACCTTGCTTTTTGGACATTGGAAAAGTTTCAAATTCATACTTACAATTAGTTAAGTAAAATAACTGAAGCTGAAAACAGTGAACTCAGTATTAAGAATAACCAAACACTGTAGCAACACAACCTCACTATTACTTATCATATTTACTATCCTTTGGGACCGGTTTCGAAGCAGCTCTCTTCAGAACTGGTCCCAAAGGTTGGTAAATAAGTAATTGTGAGGTTGTGTTGCTATAGTGTTTAGTTATTCTTCATACTTACAAATTGGCACAGAAATGTATACAAGTTTCAAAACGAATAAAAAAAAGTAAAATGTTAAATACTTAGTTAATAACATTGTTTCTAAAGTTAAAACATTCACAAGACAGTAGAGGTTAAAGGGTGCTATACAAATCAAATAGTGGGGGAAGGATGTGACTACTGGGAAATTAACACATACCTGGAGTAAATATTTGTTATTCCAGATTAACTGTTCCAGCTTTTATTTATGTTATCTAGGCATATTTTGAGGGATAGTGGGGGGTAAGTTTAATATCCTTCAATTGGACACATCCTAGAATTCCAAGATCCACAGAACTCTAAGGATAAGGGAAAACCCTGTAAAAGTCTTACTCGTGTAGTTAACCATGGTAGACCTTCAGAGTCGCTGCCCCCACATTGAGTAGGTAGGCAAAACTTATGTTGGAAATGGAGTAGGTATGCAATCGTTGAGAACATTTTGCTCCTTATACATACTGCTGCCATTTATCTTTGAGTGTCTTATAGATCATAACTCAAGACAGATTTGTTTCTCAGTTTCTGTGTTTGAGATATACATATTGTCTCTAGCACTGGATTAACTATACTAAACATTTTTGTGTTAATATCAGTTTGCCTCACCAGAATGAGATTTTTGAAAATTGTTTTATTGATATAGCTGGCTTTAATTTCATGAGAGTTGAATTTTGAAATAAATTCAAGCATTCATAATAAAATTCACTCTGTTTATAGATTTACTCAGAACATTTAGACACAGGAAATCATCATAGAAAGAGCAGAATTACACCGTTATTGTAGTAAACACATTACTAGTTAGGAGTGTGCAGTCACCAAAGAGCATAGCGAATAATACTTTTTCAATCACTAGAAAGGAAGTTCATGTGATTTAAATTCAAAATTTGTTTAAAGCTGAGAGAGATAAAGAAAAAAGACATTTACCGACATCACTGAAAATCCATTAAGACATCTTTATTTATATATATATATATATATATATATATATATATATATATATAAATAAGAAGAAAGGACATATGGTCACCCTTTACAAAACTCGCTTAGCTACTGATAATTTTATAAGTATGCAATTTTGTCCATGTATTGAAGAAACGTAAATCAAATTGGATCTGCTCACCTGTCTAAATATTAAGCTTCTATGCATTCTTTTCAGTTGTTTTATTGTTAAATATTTTTATAATTACAAACGCCAAAGCTTTAACTATTTATTAGTTTTGTAATTCTCTCTGAATCTCAAATATTTGTTTATGAAGAATGCACTTTTGTAGGAATTTTAGCATTAGATAAAGCTTTCAAACAGATTAGGTTGGATCACAGTGTTTTATCAAACAGAACTGGAAATAGATGTTTTAAAGAAAATCTGTATGAAAGAGAACTGTTTTAATATTTTTGTGGCTGACCGTATGTGCCTTTTATTATTTAGAGTGAAGAGGACAATGAGAGTTCTACTGCTGATGATCCATGGGCTGGTCTTGCATACACCATCGATTTGGAGACAGGTCAGTTGATATTCATATTAGCATCTGCCTTTGTAATATTCACATGCATTTCTGAATGCAAATAGAAGTGTTAAACTTTCTGTAAAACACTTGTGAAGCAACTATTACTATAATACTTTGAACTTCACTAAACAGAATGTCTGCATATATTTACTGTAAAAAGGTGGGGGACATAGAAGGTAAATTGAGAGAAGAAAATGGTTTAAGTATTTAAAAAGAATAGCCACAATTAAATTGGATTAAATAGACTAAAACATTGGTGATTAGGCACTTTTATTATGCTTAACAGCTTCTCTTAGTAAGCTATTTTTTACTGTAACAGTTATTCTGCATATCTATCAAGTATGAAATGGTAATGAAGATTAAAAGAGAAAAAACACAGTGATCACATTCATAAAAGAAAGAGCAATGAAGAATACTTTTAGCCACTCTGTACAATTTACAGAATAATCTTATTAGCAGCTTTCTGAAATTCCATAGCCAACCATCGAAATGTAGAAACAGTAAAGCTAAGATAAAATTTAATTGCTAATTAGACTTTATGTATGGATGTCATAGATATGACATGACATATCACTACAAATCATGCCAGCAGAGCAAGAGAAAGAGGTAAAATCCTTTACCAAATAGCAAGACCTATTAAATCCTTATATTAAATCAGAGGAGGACGTATAGGTTAATCCTTTTTTATAATATGTATTGTATAATAATGTATCATGATATTATAAACTGTATAATGTTATTGTAGTAATATTTGACTTCTTCTGGGCCAAAATAATAGTTTAAATTATCAAAGGCGTCAAAGTAATATCCTCTTGGTTACAGTGTATCTACTTCAGAAGAAATATTTGGCATAAATATTGGACATTTCAGCATTATAAGTAACTCTTCTCCTCCATCCCACCTCTATATGGTGGAGTTGCTAATTATGTTACATTGATCTATTCATCTATTTGTGTGGACCAACCAGAGTGGGGCTATTTCTGAACCCTCCTTTGTTTCTCAGCGATTGCTTTGTTACTCCTTGGTTGTGGTGAAAATTTTTTTCCCCAAGCCAGGCAAAAGGGACATAAGCACTGGGTGAATTCTAGTATTGTTTATATAAATCTGGAAATTATCTGAAATGGGCCACTTCTTTTGCTCTGAAGAATATGTATTTGAGGCAAGAATATATAAAATAGAATTTCTTCAGTTAGGTGATATGAAGGCAAAGCAGGTGAATGTAACTAAAGGAGTATTGGATAAACATTAATATATTGTGTGCGTAACTAAAACATTTGTTCATTTGCTCTCCCATTGAGCTTGGGTTGTGTCCTTTCAGGTTGTTGAAATGCCTTAATTAAACTTGGTTTAAGTAAGCATTTTCAGAGTGATGTTCAAGTTAATCAGAATCCCAGATGTTTTTATTTCAGTGCTGAGTCAACATCCTTGAGCTACACACACATACATACATCACTATTCTTACCTTCTGTTACATTGTAATCTTGTTTAAATGCATTGTGTTATCATAGCATAAGCCATCCTTGATTTGTGCGTCAGCATTCATACTATGAAGTCGGAGGTGCTATTTTAATCAAAGCCCGCACATCATTTAGAAGAAACATTAACAGAAGAGCCCCCCGCTAGGAGCAAGCCATATGCCATCAGCAGTATCGTAATATTAACACATTGTATCAATTCTATAACTTATGTTTACATGTAATCTATAGTGTTCTCAATAGTTGTAGTTGTAACATCTGTTGTTGATTTCTAAGCTCATACTTTAGAAATTGAGAATGGGTATACATCTTCAAAAATAATTATTTAGCTTCTGTTTTTTCTTCATATTACCTTTGCATTGTAACAGAAAAATATATTTCTTGATGCAATACTAGGAAAGAAACATATAAGTAACACATTTTAAGGGAAGTAAACATCTTTCTCTGGTACATATAACACAACATTAAACAATTAATTTCTTTACTGCCTGTTTTTCTTAGAGTATAGCAGTACTCAGATGAACATAAAATGAGTAATGTGTTTTCCAATTATGGTAGCTCTTTTTGCTGTAGGCATATTGATAACTTTGACCCTTTTCAGCAATGTCTGTTAGTTTTGTTCCTTGAGTTAATTATTTCACTTTTGAACTTAATCATTCTGATACTCTTACCTTTAAAATCTTGGGAGGGTAGGGAAAAGTCATGACTAAAGAAACTTGACTCCCCCAGCAATGAATCGAGCCCAGGTCTTCTGAGATTAGAGTTAATCATTATTTCTCATTTCTGGTGTGATGATGGTAGAAGTGGTTCAAAACTTTTAATGTGTAGCTATTTAAAAATATTTGTCACCAGTTAATGTAATTGGCGAGTTAGGGTGCAGAAGGGTTATAGCTGAAGAGCAGTTAATCTTCCTATCTGGAAAATGAAGGAGGCATACACTTACAGTTGTGACAGTTTGTCCTCAAGATAGTACATCACATCTCTGAGAAGAAAATTTTGTGACTTGTGTCACAAAGATACAAAGACCTACTCAGAGTAATTTTCAACATTCAAAAGAACTATTTTGAAACTTTTAATTAGAAATAACTGTGAACTTACAGATTTTGCTAATAATATGAATTAAAATGCAAATTGAAAGATAAAGTAGTAACACTTTTTTGCATAAAAAATGCATTGATTTATACAGAATTTATTGATTGATTTGTTTATTGTTAATTAACGTCCTGCAATGTTTAGTCATGTCAGGATGATGAATGAAATTGTCCATTTAGCCAAGGGTTACCAGACATTCATCTTTCAGGATAAGGGAAAACCATGGAAAAAATCTTATCCAAATAACTCACCCTTGCAGAGATCCGAACTTGGGATCTCTTGAACATGAGGCAGAAATGCTACCACCTAGCTACACAATTAATTTAAAAATGTAAATTATGGCCTGTCAACCATGTTTTTGCCATACCAAGAGAATATGTGATTCTTTGCTAAACTTAGACAAATATTTGTCAGTGGAAAGTGCAAGTAGTATCTTTTAACCTTTGTTGTTGCATATACCCATTTAAGGCTATGGTTTTTGGTGTTAAATTCCAAACATTGCTGACAAAATGCTTTCTTCAATAAAAAAAAACACAACTGTAATTGGACGAGACATTATAGTTTGTAAAATGACACATATGCCTTTCTCCTTTAGTAATTCGTGTCACACCGATCATATATCCTTTCCAAGACCAATAATTGTTATTGAGCTTGGGATTGTAGAAGACAACGACAGCCTGATTGAAGCAGATGTTCTAGAAGTTGCCCCTTTCTCCACTTGCCCACTCTCCATTGGACATGTGATAGACACCACTTGCTTCCTTCAATTATTAAATAATTACAACTCTTGCTCTGAGAAGCAGTTATTTGTTACTAAGCAATCACTTTAAGCCCTTTACTTTTCTTGTTGGGGAGAAAAAAGATGCTTGTTTGTATGTTGGAATATTTCATTTATTCATTATTTTGCCTAATTTAGCAGCAGCAGCTAAAATTTGTTTGATCCAAATTTTTAGATAACTGATTGAATTTAAGAAATAATTTTGGAGATAATACATTTAAAAAAGTAATAAGAAAAAAATTAAGGGCACAGCATAGTACTAATCGAATTTCTCATTTAAATATGACAAACTTCAGAGAATATCATGCATAAACAGATGTATTTTCATAGCCATTTTGTACATTAAGTTTCAAAATTAATGATTTGGGGAATATAATTGTCACCAAAGCATTGGATGCAATTTTTATTACGTACATAATAAAAATTTCATCTTATTCTAATAGTATGTTATGTAATGCACATATAAAAATGCAGACTATGTTAAAGCACACAAATGTTTTTCTTTCTTTGCCTCTTAGAGTTATCTTTTCAGATATACTTCTTGTTTAAATGTTTGAAACCTTATACATTTCTCAAATGGGAAGTAGTTACTCAATGTCCGCTCTGTCTTAGTCATGCAAAGAGATTTAAATTTCAATGCATCATGTATGAGTAATGTGATCAGTGTTCAAAGAATTTATTGCCTAAGCCGACTGTATTCTGCTTTCTCTTCAAAACTTGCAATGAAATATCTAATAAAACCATTTCTGCAAATGTTTTATTAATATAAAACAAACATAAGCTTTTAGATATGAATTGTTCAAGAATGGGTACAGAAGATATGAGGGTAACAGATCATATCTTTTAAACTGCTGTCACTAATCATGGAAAGAGCAATTAGTGACTAGCTTATAAACATCCTAAAATCAATCTCAAAAACTATTTGTATTTGATTTATCCTAAAATCAGTTATCATTAAGCCTGCCTCAGTAGCATAGATGGTAGCATGTCTTTTTGTAATTTTACGTCCTCCAACGTTAAGTCATATTGGGCGGTGAATGAAATGGGTGAAATGATGCTCAAATGTGTCCAGGGTCCATGGAGCTTAGTGCTACCCGACATTCGTCTGTAAGGATAAGGGAAAACCCCGGAAAAAAACCTTATCCAGATAACTCACCCTGACCAAGATTCGAACTTGGGACCTCTTGAACGTGAGGCAGACATGCTACCATCTACACTACCGAGGCGGGCATAGCGTGTCTGCCTCACGTTCAAGTCCCGAGTTCGAATATCAGTCAGGGTGAGTTACCTGGATAAGGTTTTTTCTGGGGTTTTCCCTTGTCCTTAAAGACGAATGTTGGGTAACTCTAAGCTCTATGGGCTCCGGGCTAATTGAGCATCATATCACCCATTTCATTCATCGTCTAATATGACTTGGATGTTGGAGGATGTAAATTACACAAACAAAAAAATTATCATTAAGGTATCATTTTATCAGAATCAAATTTAAGGACATACATAATAAGACATGCACTAAACTGAAAATCCTACCTTTTTCTGTAATTATTATTATTATTATTATTATTATTATTATTATTATTATTATTATTATTATTATTATTATTATTATTATTATTATTATTATTATTATTTAACATTGGAAGATGTAAATTATTGTAGAGTGAATGAAATGAATGAAATGCTGCTCAAATGAGCCTAGGGTCCATGGGCTCAGAGTTCCCGACATTCATCTTTCAGGATAAGGGGAAAACCTGGAAAAAGCCTTATCCAGGTAACTCATCATGACAGATTCGAACTTGAGACCTCTTGACTGTTAGGCAGACGTGCTACCATCTATGCTACCGAGTCAGCAAATTCTGCCTTAAGGAAAGAAAACAGTTGATGGAAATTACTTTTACAGAAATGGTTAGATTAAAGTGTTAGTCTTAACTTGCATAACGTAACATAAGTTTCCTATCTTAGGTCCTACATTGTTACTCTATAGCAGTGATTTTAAAATATTTACCTCAGAGAATTCATTCAATATGAGATTATATAAATGTGGTAATAGAAAATAGGCATTTTGGAAAGTTGCACTCAATAAAACTACAGCTGAGATTCTTGACTGGTTCTACCAAAATCACCCAAGAGTTATCAGTTCATCACTGATAAAACATTGCAATACTTTTTCCACAACACAATAAAATAAAGCATCAGTAATTTTTAATGATGAAAAATTATTAAAGCAAAACTAAAAGAATTTCTTAAGGTTTATCAATGAAACTTTAGATTGAGATTAGTATATTGAGCACCTAACATACTGTCATACCTTCAGAATATTAAGCACTATTGTAAACTTACACACACTTAAAAATGTGTGCAATTCTTACATATATTCACGTTTAAACTATGGAATTCTTTTAAGGGGAACCCGCTAAATTCCAAAATATTGCTTTTTCTACAAAAGAAAATAATGCAAATAATGATAGGAGCAAACTAAAGAGACTTCCTGTAAACCCTACCTCAAAAAATTGCAAATTCTCTTATTACCATGCATAGTACATTTCAGAAATAGCTGCAGCTCTAAAAGTGAAATTTTTAGAAATAACAAGAGTATATGTGGGAAAGCTAGAATCGGAATGAAAAATTCAATGAGATAGCCAAGATTTGAACCACAGATTTTTTCATCTGCATCTGGTTTTTCTGCGATAAGCCGGCACAGTATTAAACTCACCAAAAACTTGCATTTTTTCCTGTAAACCACAAGATGATCTCCAATTCATACCATAATAGCAACTTACTATGTTGCAAGTACTTTCATTCCAGGGCTTCATAATTTAACCAACTTTTGGGGTGGGATGTGAGTCAATTGGAGAATTTAATGTCATACTTGGCATGTTGCCATGGTACATCAGTGTTTGAAGCAACCAGATGGAGACCAGAAGATCTAAGGTTCAGATCCTGGGTTTGGCATTGAATTCGAGTCTGATTGACCTTTTCAAAACTTTGACATATACACGATTAAACGTGAAAGAACAACTCACTGTAGGTGCTAGGGCATTGTATTACAGATTTTATTTTATTTTATATTTTTGTCTATAACTACCAAAGAAGGCCATGAAAAGATACACACACATAAAGAACAAACAAAAAACATCACTGAGTTTTAACTACATGGTAGTCAAATTTTCCAGTAGTTATTAGTAAAGATTAAAGCTCAAACAACATTTAAATTAGCAGTAAAAGCACAACCAGTTGGAATACCAGTTCTATGCAATAGATAAATTTATGAGAATGTATAACTTCAACATCCTGAAACAAACCTATATATGTATTTTTTGTAAGTATTTTTTGAGCCAGTCATTTTTTATACATTCCTTGATTATACAAAGTAATGCAATACTTAAGCTATTCTCCTTAGAAATGTTTCTTAAAAGTTAGTTAAAATAATTATATTTTGAAATGGGTTAAATAAATCTGGGGTTCATAGGAACGTCTTAAATGTGAGGCAGACATATTACCTTCCCCCTGACCACATCACAGGGGCTGGCTCCATATACATTGCATTTATTTCTTTTACAAAGATTAATCATTGCTACTATGTTTGATGTGTTCTTTATCAAAGTAACAATTTTTCGGAAATATTATGCAATTTAGTTAAAATGGAAACAAGCTGAATGCAAAACAGTTTTTATACAAAAGCATTATACCATGTCAAAATCCTAGATGAATATTAACTTTTTTACGGAGCAGCTCAAAAATTTGGTTTTCGAATTTCCCTTTGACAGGATCAGAAAGCAAAATGCATCTCAGGTTATTTACACAATAAGTTGTAATACAGACAGGTTATAATTTTGGAAATATAATTTAAATTCCAAGAATCAGATTGTGCTAAAATATAAATATGAATACTAAATCCCAAGGACAGGTTAGAATAGATTGTTAATATTGTAAATAAGATACTCGTTGCTGAATAAAATTCATGAGCTGCCTCTAAGCGGCAGCTGTAAGGTTGCAGCTGTTTGGCTGCGCTGGCTGGCGTGGGTTTTTCTTTGTTGCTCGGTTTGATGCTCTTTGCTGTGCTTGGCCTCGCATCGTCGCTTGTACCATGCCACGCCATACCGAACTAGAGACTAAACTCACCGCGCCACATCCTGACAGCCAACTATCATTAGTCATAAAGTAGAGAATCCATTTTTCCATTGTGTTCTTATTAAGCAAAACCCCCTCCGTAGCCTCCATCAATCTTTAAAAGGAAGAAGAAGAAAAAACTAACTTCTCTCCTGTGGGGATTGTCGAAAAGGGGCGCAGCGTATCTATTGGAGTGTAGGTAATAAAAGCTGAGGAAGAAGAGAAGGGGAAGAGGGGGTTCATATTCTAAAGTGCGACATGGGTAGCAAATGCAACAATATGTGTAGGGGATATGCGATGTGCTTCATGGTTACTTTCATTTAAACTTGGGCTAGATGGGGTAGAACAAAGCAAGGAAATGTGGAGAGTATTGTAACAGCAATAAATAAAAAGTGCATCTAATCTTGACAGGTATTGAGCTGTTCGGGGGGTCTACCGTGTCAAAATGGCTGATCCATTTCAAGTTCACTTCAACTGGGGCAGTCATTTTGTTTTGCTCTACAATAAATTCTCTGTAAGCTTTTTAAATTTACTCAGAGTTTAGATTAATGATTATAAGAAGAGCTTTAAAAAAAAAAGGAATCCAGAAATATTTTAGTCAAAAAAGAAGAAAAAAAATAGAATGTAACAAGCATGAAGTTGAGATACGGAATGTTTACATGTTTCTGTATCTAGATTGGTCTCACCCAGGTCAGGCTCTCGTGGGGGTAATAACTAATGACATTGCTGTCAAAGTATGATGAATGGCCCTAACATACTTTCTCTAGTCAGTAAACATTTTACCTGTGGTCAGGGGGTGGGATTGAGCCATAGTTTTCAAGGGGGGTGTATCTAATCTCATGTGTATAAGACAAAGGCTGTTTTCTGAAAATGCTATTTTAGTTATAAATATTTTGATTTTGATTTCTTGGAAGAAATTAGAAAGTAATTCATACGAATAAATTTAATTATGTTGTTTAATGAAGAAAATTTATTTTTATAGTATTTTTTCTGCTGTATCCTGCATAATGAATAATTATAAATTACATAATTAAGAATTTATATGTAACATTTAGGCAAATTTCTACATATTATTAATTTGGTTTTCATATTTTTGGTTCAATACAAATTGCTATTTTAAGGCAATGCATCAATGAAAAATTAAAATAGTAGCCACATATTCAGAACGAAAACAAACAAAACCTGTAAAATTTTAATGAGTTATGGCACAGCTTTTTTGAAATAATAAATTTTGAGATATATTTAATTACTTCTGAAATGCTAATACCAGATGCTGCATGCATGCGGTAATATATTCTCTCTCCCCTAAAATTGTTGTACACATTTGTACAAGTGTTACAGATTTTTTATAATGTTACCAATTTAATTATAGAAATTGTGTAATAGCCAATGCCTTATGTTTTAAAAAGTGTAAAACATTTATGTGAAGCTTCAAGCTATAAGTAGGAAATGTTTTACATAGGCCATTTTCTTCATCTTTAACTTGCCTAGTTTTTGAGTTTGATTTTTGAGTCACTATGTTTACACTCAACATCACTTACTGTGTTGTTGTATAATTGAAACGTTTTCAAGATCATTCGATCTCATCCTCTGCTGTTTGGTGACTAAATGAACATTCTTCTTCCTCCACTACTACGGTGCTCCGATCCCTCTGCCATCTAAGTTTTAATACTTCATTTAATGTCGGGATGTCAAAATTTATAACTTTTTGCCAGTTTTTGGTTATGAATGTTTTTTCCCAAATATCCAATTCAATAGGTGTACTTAAAGATTTTAACAGTTTTATGTTATGGCCAATGTTGTGGTTTTCTGTCCAAAAATGGTGTGATACTGCAGATTTTTTTGTTTGTTTCAACTTTATGTTCCTCTGGTGTTCTTTTTGCCTGGTTAACAAGTTTCTCTTAGTTTTTCCTAAGTACACCCATAGAATTGGATATTTTGGAAAAAATATTCATAACTAAAAACCGGGAAAAAGTTATAAATTTTGAAATCCCAGCATTAAATGAAGTATTAAAACTTAGATGGCAGAAGGATCGGAGCACCGTAGTAGTGGAGGAAGAAGAATGTTCATTTAGTCACCAAACAGCTGAGGATGAGATCGAATGATCTTGAAAACGTTTCAATTATACAACAACATAGTAAGTGAAGTTGAGTGTAAACATAGTGACTCAAAAATCAAACTCAAAAATGAAGAATACTTCACTGTTAATAATGCTTCTGCTTTTAATATTTTTGCCTAGTTTAACCATTGTCGTGCTGATAGGGGATTCTTGTTCCTCTACCCTTTATGCCTTTAGGCGTCGGGCTAAGGGACAAGAACTCTGGATCAGATAGGGAAATCCAGAATGGGTGATCAGCCTGATGCCTGGAATGAGAGTGAGAGAAGTAGATGGATGGAAACACCTGGGATTGAACTCAGATAGAACATTTTCAGCAGTCAAAATAGGTGGAGAGAAAAAAAGAAATGCCTGATTTCTTGACTAATTGACATGGGATGTTACACCTAAATGATGTGGGACCATTGTAAAGGATATCTGGAGATGTTAAAAATATCTTATGAAGTGTAGACGAACATACAAGGTGTAAGCTTAATTAAAAAAAAGTTTTGTTTATTTTTGCCAAATTTATTTGCGGCATTCCATGAAGGAATTTTGTCTCTTCTGTAGTAAATTTTTTATTTTGCAAAATGATGCGGTTATTTGAAGTACAATGAGAATGAAAGGTACTTCCAGACCTTTTAGAGAAAATTAATACATTTTAATCTCATTACAACCTATTTTGGAAATATTAAAATAAAACTTTTTCAATATAAATTTTGGCATCTGAAATTTTGTAAAAATCTTCATACTAATCCTTCATGAATTAAATTTTGTTAAGTTGTTTTTAGTTTCTTTACCATATACATATAGATAGATGAGATATTCCATTCTACCGTAAAATTCCATATTTCACTGGAATGTTTTGAGGTCCTGAATCTTAAAACAATTTTTTTTTAAAGTTGCATAACTGAAGAATATGTGTTAGAATACCAAACTTATAATGGTATGACTCTTAAAATCCCACCACCCAAAACTGCCCTCTGTATGTAAACAATTTCAAACAGTTTTTCTCAAAAATGGCTGTTAACTATGTTCATTAAAATACCATCTGTTTTAAATTATTTTCATAATTAATGAAACATAAATCTTGAATCTATTCTCAGAATATCCTCTAGAGTCTGAATAAATTTTAATTAGTAAACCCTAAGAAATAGACAAAATTTTCTATAGAGAAAATGTAGATCTCGTTAGGTTGCAGTTTATGTTAAATACATTTATTTTTATATTCTTGGTTATCGGTTTGAATTTTTAAATACTTATACCTTTCTCAAATAGAAAGTCATATTTGTAATTTTTTTTTTATCTTTGGCTAGTACGGAGTACAAATTTTAAAGACATCACGTAGCAATTAGCTCCTAAAATATTTGATTATCACTTAAGCCTGCTGTATTCTTTGGACAAAAGTGGGGGTTTGGTGAACCTCAAAATATATATTTATTGGGAAATCTTAGTTTTAGGGTAGAATGCAATAATTTGTTTCTCTACAATAGGTAAATATTAAATTCTGCAATTCTCTCTATACAATAGGTAAATATTAGAGAAAGTAAAACAATATGTAGATGTACAGGATTTCCTCTACACATTATCAAATATTTTTCTCTGGTCTGTGAACTGTTGTTACAAATGGTCATTTGCAGAAATGGTTTCTGTAGATATTTCATTGTAGGCACAAGGCTTACAGCATGCTGAGAAGGTACTTAAATTTTTAAACAACTGGTCACAATGTGTTGGCTTTGAATTTCCATCTATATTTATCATGAGAGAAAAATGAATGGAGAATTTGGTAGTTCATAAAAAGTATGAGTATTTTAAAATTAAAAAATAGCAAAAATATCTTGGAAATAGTTAACACGACAAAAAATGTATTTGATATAAATTGAGTGTCTTAACAATATCTAAATGTTATGTGTATGATTTATCAGAATTACAGAAGTATTCAAAATTCATTCTGAATGTGGAGTAGTTCAGAGGTTCTTTACAGAATAGTCAGTATATTTTAACTTACTAGATAGGCAGCAGCTTCATTTTAGGGCATGCTGTTCCAAAAGAGACCTTATATTTATATTTAAAGTGGACTTCAAAAACTTTATTTCAGGTGAAATTCAACTTAAACTTCTAGGGTGATATGCAGTTTTTTGTTTATGCAGGCAAATACATTGAAGAGATAGGTTTAAAATAATAATAATGATGGTGATAATATGGTGTCCTGAAGTGGTAAATGTACTTAACAATCATCTAATGTTGAGAAAATCTAATCTTCATCCTTAACTCACAGTATGAGAGGCAAGAACAGTACCACTTTTTCTTCTATGTTGTCTTAGTGCCAGAAGGGTACAGTTGCATAGAAAGTGATGTCTACTTGAAGTGCCAGGTTTTCCTCAAATCTATCACTGCCACGTTAGAATAGAAGCCAGTAGATTCTCTCCTCCCCTCTTATCTGTGTTTTGCCAAGCCGTGATCACTTCCCAGGCTGGAATGTGAAGTGCCCACAGAAGTCAGGTTTGATGGAGGTTCAGCCTATGGACCAGACATAATTACACATTTTCCCTATCATAATGACAGCCTGTAGGTGAAGTAAATTACAAGGAACTTCGTGACATGTTGTAGTGCTGTCACCACTTGGTTCATAGACTACTCTTCAATAATAACCTCACATTTTTGGGGAACAAAAGAAGATGTCAACTCGTGACAAGAGACTGGGCTCTGTTTTATAATGGGGCATGCTTCCAAGAAGGAGGATGTGAATGTTCCCCGGTTTAGAGAGACCCTTCTTTTTATGCTCTTATGATGTTGAAACAAGTTTCTTAAGGTGGATGTGTCGTAACATATTCTCTTAGGAAACTGCTGTACCATACTTACAAAGTTCAGATTTCTATTCGTGAGAACTTAGAATATAGTATTCTTCCAGTACTGCAGTGCTTCTCAAATACTTTGCCTTTGCACCACCTTAATAATAAAACATTTGATATATTTGAATTTCTCCACACACCATTTATTTTTATCTCTCTTGTACAATCTAGTTTTACAGAAACTTACTTTCCTGTCTATATTTTGTTATATTTGCATAAGGGATACTGCATGCTGAAATGTGGTCAGTTCTAAAAAAAAAAAAGAAAAGGCTGCTTTTGAAATGCCATAGTCTTTGCATAACACCGGTAAAAGCAAATGATAAGCAAACTTCCTTCACTTATAGTGGTACCCAACTGTACAATAAGTTACCTCTTTATTTAAAACAGATTGACAACCAAAAGATTTTTAAATTGAAACTACATAAATTTTTAAGTGAAGCATGTTTTAATGCTATTCAAGAGTATTTGGAAAGTTAAGTTATATTATTATTTTTTGGCATTTACTCTTATACATGTTTTTTGTAATTTCTGTATTTAAATTTTGTACTTAAATTTTGTAAATATTTTTGTTTTGATAGGTCCACAATCTTGTATGGAGATTTAAAGGATGAATAAATTGAATTGAATTATTGGAAAATTCAAAATGCAATGAATATTTCGAAAATGGTTAATGGTACAAAAAGATATGAAATGAATTTTTTGGCTTTAACAAGATCTATATTATAGTGCAGTAAATCTTTTCAGTATTTAAAGGCTTATTGGTTATAGAAATTCAAACTGAAGGGGATTTCACAGCCTATTTGCACAAAATTCAAAATAAGATTTTTTTATGTCTTGCAAATATATGATTTTCTTATTTTAATAAACATTTCTAGGTGTTTGGAAGGATTATATTGGAATACACATATTAAATCATTAATAAAGAATTAAAAGCATAATCAGTTTCCAAAACTCTTATCATAAATTCATAAAACATAAAGTAAATGTAAACACACTAAAAAATTATATTTTTTTAATTTTCATTTATCCATCAGTAGTAGAATGATTAAATTATTCAAAATGCCATACAGGTAATTAAAATAAAGAGGAACTTAAAAACACAAGCTAAAAGAGATTTAAAAAATTGAAAATAATTTTGTTACATTCACACTAATTTATGGTACAAACAGTATAAATATGATCAAATTTAGCTGGAAGTTCTGGAACCAGGAAAACATTTTATCTACATGTAATTTATCACAAGATTAACATTTATGAAATTAGTTTCAAATACACATTTATGACAAACTTCCAGTAGAAGCATAACATATTACATCAGTACTGAAATTTGAAGAGTAATGTATGTTTATAACATTTACTACTTCTAACATTGTTAAAAGAGAGAATTGGTGTAAAATCAGTTCAACCCCCCCCCCCCCCCTTTTTGAGGTAGATAAAATTAACAAAGTATTTTATATGTAATATTTTGAGGTATGGTAGGAATTTTCTACAAAATATTTTATATATCCTTGGAAGTTACTGAACTTTATTATATTTACCCAAATTTTTGTTTGAGTTATGGTGTTGACAGAAAAAACACACAAATTCTTGCCTTTTTAAAAGTAATATTTTTTTTTGACTTTGGAGGACCTTGAAACATGCATTTCTGATGAGGAATACAATACTTTGCTTATTTTCTACAGATAAGTGGTCAAATGCAAAATTGGAATTGTGACAGGAAATATTGATAACAGTGCCAGAGAACCTAAGAACTGAATTTTATGGGAGTTTACTGTAACAGAAATTCAGAAATTCTTTTATTAGTTTTTATTTAATTGTTGGTTTTTGTGGCCCCTAAAACTCCTACCTCAGAAGAAAGTAATCTAGGATGTCTAATAGTCTAAATGATTAACTTGATTAACTTGTATGACTAATTCATTTAAGTACTGAATTCGGTACTAATTGGTCCAATAGTGTTATTATCATAGATGGTGAACTGCAATGCTTTCCTTGGCATTTGTTTTGGTTGCTGTTGTGGCCAGTGTGCAAGGTGAGATAAGATCTGGAAGGAATTCCTTCATCCCTCCATGAGTCATTGATGTTGTGTTAAGCAAACTCATCCCCTACTTGTTAGCAGTGTCAAGTTCATTGTCCTGCTCGTAGTATTTTGACTGTATCAGTAGTATTGTGTTTGCATGATTTCGGAGAGGCTCCTGCAAGTTGTCATGACTTTGTAGTCCAGTTTTGGCTGAGCATGACACCACGGTTTCTGTGAGGAACACAATAACCTCCCAGCACTAGGTCAGTCAAGTGTTTTGTGAATTATCATCCGGTGAAACTGTTGATTCATGCCGGAATCACAACTTGTGACCGACTACAGTAGTCAGATGAGGAGGTGCAGAATTCCCGCTAAGGTCATCTCAGGGTGGGGCACCTGAAGGTGAAAGTGTTTACACAGCTAAGCTCGTTTTAAAGTCTTGTTGACAAGGGATTAAATGTGGTTCCATATTCAGCATTGTTCCTCGCCTCTCTACTTGAAAACTCTTTTGTTCTGTGGTTCACCCATTTTGGTCTATAATTTCACCTCTTTTCTTTAATGGTTAGCTTTTAGTTATACCACAGAACAAAAGTATTTGATTCCAAGTGTTTCTGATTTGTCTTTTCTTCCATGCACAGATTGTTTTGAATTGCAAATATTTAAAAGCTTAAGAGGAAGTGGGTAATGAAGACATTTGCAGTTCCTTTCTATTATCTCTACATGTGTAGGTAGAGTTAGTATTATTTTCCATCTGTAAAGAGATTTCACCAGAAATACATGTTTTGAAGTCTCCAGAGAGAATAAAATAACTCCAAAACTAAATACCAACAAAATAAATTACTTCTCACCACAAATTTTCCTTAATGGAAACATTTTCCTTGTGTAAAATTGCTCTTACAATTTTGATTAAAATCCAGATATTCAGTTTTCTACTTCTTCTTCTGAACTACAAAGTGTAAGTAATATCTAGGCAAGCAGTTACAGAACAAAAGAAATCTGTACTCTGAAATAGTTTCTTTCAGCAGTTATCATGATTAATAGGAAACAAAAAAGTAAGTTTGATGTGAATAAACTT
The DNA here is from genome assembly GCA_030765055.1 of Mantis religiosa. Classification (NCBI taxonomy): domain Eukaryota; kingdom Metazoa; phylum Arthropoda; class Insecta; order Mantodea; family Mantidae; genus Mantis; species Mantis religiosa. The sequence goes on from CM060959.1 coordinate 72,197,684, forward strand.
TTGAATGGATATGACAGTAAGCGATAGAGTAATCATTTAATTATAATAACCTCTGATTTCTTTTAAATGTAATGGTAGTCTTAAGTATAACAAAAATTAACTAAAAAGTATTTACTGTTTATAGTTTATAGATGTAGAGCTAATGAAATATAAAATTTAGATCAAATAACTTATTTTTACCAATAACTGGAAGGGATTAGTGAAGTGCTTTGCTTGGACTATTGTAACAAAGGGAAATAAAAACCATTTGATCATCTGTACTGGCTTTTCTTTCTGCTGTTCTAATTAATAATAAGAGAATATTGTTTATTTGAAAAATACAAAATAAACAAACAAAAAGGGTAAATAAATCTAATTTTAAATGTAATTAATTATTGTTACTGACTGTCCTTTGTAGGAAGCATAGAATCAGTCGGAAAAAATTTGTGATTCTGTTTGAGAATTTGTCATACTGGCATATAGCCAAGATAACTCGTTTGGTTAGATCAACTGGCTGGAACCTGAAAGACACAAGGTTCAATTCTTAAGGCACTAAGCTTTTCAGTCTGGATCTAATTTTCCTACTTTTAAAAGAATTCATAAACAATGAATGTCCAGGCGGAGGAAATAAATTAGCAGGAACTCTGAAGGAGAAACTGTGAACTAAGAGACAGATGAAATCAACAGTGATTAACAAAGAATATTCAGGGTGCATACAAATAGGTAGAGTAGAAGAGGTTTGTTTGAAGACTGACTAAATGGTTGAACAGTTTGGAAATTCCATGTAATACGCAGTCACTAGAAGAAAAGAAGGGAAATAAAAAACTCCATATTCATTGTTAGAATGATTATTATAAATTTTTAAATATTATATCTTCCATTTTACTCAAATATTAAATGTAAAAACATCTTTATGCAAGAATCTTCTGATATAAATTAATTAGAAAATTAACACAATGTAAACAGAAAGATATATAAGTGATTTGCTTTTTTAGAAGCAGACAAAACATTCAGAGGACTGTAAAAATGTGCATGTTGTTACACAGAGACTCCCTTGATCACATAGAATATTCTATTTTGTTCTCATAAATCGTTTATCAAAACAGACACTAGACATTGATATTGAATTATTGAAGCTATCACATAACTATCATATTTCAGTACAATACCTTGGCATTTAAAAGTAAAAAAGTGTGAAGTAAAATGTAAAAATATGTAAAATAAACATAAAAAATGTAAAATTTCATTTAATATTTCACTGGGGATCCTGAAAGAATGACTAAGCAGATAAAAAAAGATTGCTCTTAAAAGATTATAATAAAATGTGAAACTTTTTAAACAAGACTTTCCCTTTCATTAATCCATTTTATCTTTTATATGCTTTGCACTGTTAAAGAAAGTTGAGCTATTTCTCTTATCAAATGCAGTTGTAAAATTGTAAATAAGTGAAATGCCAGCTGCTTGAAAAAGGTGCATGCTTTTAATTCCAGAACGAAAGTGTTTGTCATTCTTTTTGGAATACCAAACGTTGGCACTTTGATATGCATCATAAACACTTCTGACACGAAGGAATCAGAGGTGTTAGTTTCAAAGCCGTGGATCCCTTTGTTATCTTATGTCACAGGTTCTTCAGAAGCGTATCCGGTATCTTTTTCGTTCTAGTTTAAGGCGTTCTTTTGTTGTCTGCCTTGGGGATTGGTTCTCTGTTTTCTTCTGCCATCCCCCCCACTTGAAACAATGGCCAATGGTGAAGAGCAAAGGGACTCCCTCTCTCTCAAGTATAATAGATTCCTCCTTGGTGCCGTAGGTTGTCATATTATTAAAATTGGCCACCATTTATTGTAGCTGTCAGGACTTGCAGGTATTGGTTCCCTCAAGCTGAGATGAAAGAATCTAGAAGCCTTCCTACCTGCGTTGCCATATTCAGTAATTAGGAGTTTTACTTAAGAGGTGCTTTAAGTGTCTTGTTTTTGATACAATTGATTGAGCCAGTGTGAGCGTGGTGCAGGAGGAAAAGCAGTGAAGCGTCAGCATTGCCTTTCTGTAGCACTTTTGATTGAAGCAAACTGTTTGTATTTGTTGGCAACATCGCTCTTCTTGGCGGGAAGGCCTTGGAAAGCTTAGAACGTGACGGGCAATGGGGAGAACTGACTGGGGGAGCATTCATCGACAAGACTCAGTGGGGGACGAGGATGGCAATGATGTCTGCTGCCGCAGGGTATTATGGGAAATCAAGCATTGAACAGAGCTAGTTTCTTGACGGCAACCCTTGCTACAACCCTAGGCCATATCGTCATCTCTCTTTCACTCTCTAGTTGTGGCAACGTGGCAGCCATACCGCTTGCTTGCCTCTCTCGGTTCAAGGATTGTGATTGGTTTTTGCCGCAGTGTTGAGCGGAGCCTCTGTAATGTAGCTGCTGTAGGCTGGCTGGTTGGATGGCCGAAGCACGAAGACGTATTGTGATGTGTGTTTGTGAAATATAACTGCAGATTTGTGGAGGACAGGAGTGATTGTTATAAACCTTTTGTGACGTCCAAACTTAAAATAATCAGTGGATTGTGTGCTGAACTGTGAAATACCTTTTAAAATCATCCAGTGCATTCATTTCTCTCAGTTCCAGATGCCTTAAAGGATCTAAAAGTGGGTTTGTATTGGAATTCACTTTTGAGGAAAGGGTAACAGATGAAAGAAAGATAGAGAGTTCTTTTGGAAAAACCATTAATTGTCATGTAGCAAATGTCAAGCAGGAAGAACCTGAGGTATTAATTTTAGAAGTCACAAGAAAAATGTCAAAAATCTTGAAAGGGTGCTTTGATTAATGATTCTGTTTTTCTGTTTAAACTCCCTGTGGGACTGTATTACCATAGAAATAATTTCTCTTTGCAGTAAACTGCAAACTAATGTATTTAAATCTCACAGATGCATGTTCTTTGAAAGAGACCCATAACTTTATTCTTTAATCATAAATTGAATGCTTGAATTAATAATAGAATATAAATACCATTATAAACTGTCACAGTAAGAAAAGATATTTAAGTATAGACTTGGCACACTATTATAATAAATAAAGAAAAGCAAAAAGATTTAATTGAACATCTCCAAGTAAACTATGTAGATTAAAATCCAACTGATTTAAAGCGGAATTTGTTGCACTTAGAGACATTTAAGCAGGTTATAGTCTTAGAATTTCTGTTTTTCAAAAACATTCTTCTAGAAATTAATCTCTCTTCTCGTGATCATCCGTGTGGTCAGTATAACTTTTTCCCTGGATTAGAATCCCTGAGTTTGTAATGCTGGAACTCAATGCATGTTCAAAAAGGGTTATTCTCTATGAAACACATATTTAACCTCTGCATAAACTATCATTAATTTATCCATGTCCGTGTATAAAACATTCACTAAAATATCATACTTAAGTGTTTATAGTACTAAAAAACAGTTTAAGTTGAGAATAAAATCTATCCACAGTCCTAGATGTGAACAGGGGTGGGGAATCAAAGCAGCAAAAACTCAAACTTAGAGACTTCATTTTTTTATCTATACTTCATAGTCAGTCATTTGGTTGCTTCTGACACTTGGATCATAATACCCACCAGTGTTCTTGATACATACATGTCCTGCCATCTTTGAACACCAAGTAAAACTATAAACATATCTGTAAATTAAAGTTTATGCTTTAGGTACATAACACAGTTTTATGAAAATTGACACATCATTATTTCAGGCTTTCATTTTAAACAAGAAATATATGTTAATATTTGTTGTTCCCAAGTCACCCATATTTTCTTTCTTTAATAGGGTATAAATTACAATTAGAAATATTTTATTTTGATATTTAAACATAACATAAACTTATTGTAATTTAGCTTTTTCTACATGAGGAAATCTTGGACCTGTAAATCATTTTTTGGAGTATTCTTGATGCTGCAAGGTTTAATTGAAAAGGTCAGCTTTTAACACTTTTTCTTAAGTATCCCATTCTCTCTGAAAGGAGGGAAGCTTTTGTTCAAACTTCAGTGGCAAGTGTCTCATGCCCAGAGCTGAACAAAGGTAGTGGGAGGAACAGTCCTGAATAAATTTGCTGCTAATGGATGTTGGAAACAAGATGGAGGCCCAGGTAGGGACAAAGGTGTGTTGCCGACACAAGTGGGTAGGTAGGCAGGTGGAAGTGGGTAGGGGTAGTTTCAGGAAACAATTAATTCCAAGATAGAAATAGGGGAAGGGGTGCCTATTGTAACTTCCCACAGTTTTTAGATCCTTCAGATAACACCCTCGGCATCAGTAAATTCTGTAATGTAGTCTTCATTTCTAAAATTATATGCTATAGTGAAAACCATATAAAATTCAAGAAATACTAGTCTTTGAAAAATATAACCAATCATTTTGATTTTGAGTTGTGGTCAGTCATCTTAATATTTATTTTATAAACAATTTTTGTAAATTTAGTTACAAAACATTTTTAAAAAGCATGGTACAATTTTAGACCTTGCTCAAAGTTTTCTGTATGTAGTTATCTCAATAGATATTAGGCTTTTCTTTTTCAGATTACACATTTAATCTTGCACATTCTTTAGCATTTCGTTTATATGCAGAATCACTTAAAATGCCATTGCCGTTAATGGTTTAAGGTAATGAAACCATTGGTGAAATAGTGGTAAAAATAAGACATTTTTTCTGAGTTTTTAATGTCTATACTCTTTATACTTTTTTTCCTATTCTTTTGCTCTTTCTTTCTTTCTTAGTTTCTTTCTTTTGTAATTTCTTTCTTTCTCTGTTTCTCTGTTTCTTTCTCTTTCTTTATCTCTTTCTCTCTTTCACTTTTTCTTTCTTTCTTTAGTCTTTTGTTCTTTCTCTATTAATTAGGGAGGATTAAATTATTCAACTATGCATGGTGTAAGGCAACTATTTAATGGATGCATTCAAGTATCTTGTTTGCAGTACTAGGTCTTGTTGCCATATTGTTATTTCTGCTCGTGTATCATTCCAAGGATTGGAATTTCAATACTAGCATGCAGTGACCCATGTTTTAAAGATTTGAGTAATGCTCAGCCTCCTCCATTCCCTTTGTACCTGCATCAAATGTGCAATGAATCTATTTTTACAAATTTTTATCTGGATTAACAAGATACATATAGAAAAACTAACTTTTGTAAGAATAATTTATACAAAAGATATAAAAGTAAATGATAGTGCTTAAAGAAAGTTGTTCTATGTGTGTGTAATAGAGCAATTTGTATGTTAATCTTACTGTTATGTAATTTAAAACTAATAGAAAATACATTCTGAAGAAATTTGTGAAGTGGTGCAAAACTGAAGCAAAAATGAGGAAAATTCAGCAGAACAACTCATTTTGTAACTTAATTGTTCCTTCAGCACGAGCAATTTTCTTTACTAAATAAGATTATTTTATAACTACTGCACAATAAGTATAAAAATTGTACCCATGAAAACAAAAACTTATAAAAATTAAAAGTTTTAATAACTATCAGAATGAAGAAACTATAATATGGTTTTCAGTTTTAAACATCATAATTTTCTGTCCATTAGTTTGGCTGCAATATTTTAAAGTGAGACAGACACTTTGAGTTGCTGTATATTAATTGCATACTTTGTATGTCGTTCTACATAGTCTAGGGGCAGGGCCGTATTCCTGACCAAAAAAAAGTGGGGGAATGCACACCTAAAAAAATTTCCAGATTCTGGAGAACCGATCAGAATTCTGCACTTGTAGATTCGCCTTCCTGCTTTGGTTGTCCTCAGCATGCGTACAACTTTTTATCCATTCTTTTATGTAATCCTCTGGGTTCCACATATACTGGAGGTCCGTTAATAGTCTCAAACATTATTTGAATGTATTTTGAATATAAGTATATATTTTGTACTTTTTCATTATTTAGAATGTTAAATTAAGAAAGGTATGAATTAAAAAAAAAAGTAAATAATACCTATTATTAGTAAGGGGACTGCATCTCCCTCCGAAAAATAGTGGGGGGATGGCGTACATCTGCATTCCCCCTCAACTATGGCCCTGTCTAGGGGTAACATACTGGCCCTTGGTTCTCAAGGTTTATTAATTTTTGGGGGAATTAAATTTCTTAGCATGGCTTCCTTGAAAAGGCTAGTAAAGTTGGTAGTCCTATTTCATTGATTATGGCATGTAAAAGAACTTCAAGCATGATAAAGAGGTCTCTAAGCAATATTAAGCAGTGCTTCATGCCCAGTATAGAATGGGATGCTGAGAAATAAAACAGTTAAAGCATGTCCATAAATTAAACTCTGTATGACAAATGTTTAATCAATTGAATTGGAATGAGCAAAAAGTTGTATTACAGAAAGACAGCAAGTTAAAAATTCTCACTTGTACATTTGCATAATTTTTTTCTATCCATTTGTCTACAAACTGTTATTAAGCCTTAATCTTCTAATTACTCTTGATAATTCATATAAAAATTTACAAGAACACTTCAACCATTTACATTTAAGAGGAATACATGGGACTAAGTAATAGTTGAATCTTTCAAAAGTTTGCTGCTATATGCTAGCTTCAAAATTTTGTGTGCTTTGCACAATTATAAGAAAAACAATATAAATAGCAACTTTGTTGTTAAGAAGAAAAAGACAAGAAAAAAACAGTTAAAATGGAGAATATTAACAAATAGTAACTTGGGAAATGTTAATGCAGCAAATTGTGTGTTTTAATGGAATTTACCTTTTTGTGTAATAAATTCTAATCTATCTCTTATGTTTATCATAAATGTTTTCAAAATGAAGAGGGAAGCTCTTTACAGAAAATTAAAAGATTTTAATCAAAATTGTTAAGAGGCATTTTAAGAAAGTAAAGAACAGGAAACATTTTCCTTTTAAAGGGTGTTTTGGGTACTTGACTGACTTCTCATTTTTGAGTTAATGCTGTTTACACAGACACAGGCTCATGTCCACCCCTACCCACAGCTCTATTTAGGTTCAGGGAACTTAAAACAAATATTTCCAATGGAATCTCAAATTTTTGGATTGAATGTGTTGCATCCTCTCCTACATATTATGGATATACAGTAGGGATGGTAAAAAGTTAGGTGCATCACACAGGCATACCCTCTTGTACTTTTTTGCAAAGCAAAGTCCAATTTTCTATTTTTCTTTAGTCACAAATGAGTAATTTTATGCTTTTGCATTGTGATTGTTTATGCTAGTACTATTAAGCTAGCAATCTCAGATGCAAGTTTCACAGCTTTATATTAGAAAGACTTCAAAAACTAGGAAAACAATTATAATAAAATATTCCTAAAGCCTTTTATAAAAAATATGGACCTTGACTATGCTGAAGCATCTGCTAAACAGTAATGTGATTATTGAAATAGAACAAGTGCAGAATTAGGTATTCTTTGGTTGTGGATAGTACTGGGTCATGTTTTCAGCAGTGAGCACTCTAGCCATCAATTGTTATTGTAGGCTGATACTAGATGTACTTGGTTAATGAGAAAATCGTAATTATTGATGGAATTGTGTATGAGGCGTGTCTGTAAAATAATATCTCCAAGGTGCTGAAGCCGTGAGGAATGCTATTATGCGAGATCCGGCAACACTGGCATGTAGCCGAAGCCGTGAGGAATGCTATTATGCGAGATCTGGCAACACTGGCATGTAGCTTGGTTTCATCCCTTCAAATCCCCACCACAATGAACCTGTTGCAACCATTAGTCTTGGCTAGGCAGCCGTTTGCGGTGGTGCTTCCTATCACTTCAAGTGCAAGTTGCGTGCATTTTGGCACTACCCCCACTGAAATTCATCGTCAGTTATGAGAAGTCTATGGGCCACAGTGCATGGACATAAAAAACGTGCGAAAGTGGGTCAGAGAGTTCAAAGACGGACGTACAGATGACCATGACGAACAGCATTCTGGTCGGTCTTCGGTTTCAGCCGAAACAATTGCGAAAGTGGAGCAAGAAATACTTAAAGTTCGGGGCGTGACAGTTTGCGAACTTATCCCTGAAGTCTGTATGACTAATTGACAAGATTTTGACTGAACATTTGCATTATCGCAAGGTGTGTGCGAGGTGGGTGTCCATACTGCACATGCAACGACTGATCTCCTGGCCCAGTTCTGATGGGACATCCTCACCCATCCCCCCAGTCCAGACTTAGCACCTAGTGACTATCATCTGTTTCCTGAGTAGAAGTCACACCTGGGTGGAACACATTTCCAAACCGACAATGGTTTGAAAAACGAGGTTGAGCACTACCTGCGCAACTTGGCGGTAGAGTGCTATGACAAGAGTATACAAAAACTGCCACAGCGCATGCAAAAGTGCATCGATTGCAATGGTGATAACGTTGAAAAATAGCTGTAAGTTCCGCCTTTCCATCAATGTAACATTCATTGACAATAAACATATTTTCTATATTAAAATTGGAGGCTTTATTTTACGGACACGCCTCGTACTTTCAACACCAAAAATTGTAATAAAAATATATCTTATCTCTTTGGTGCAATTGATCCAATGGATACCCCGCTCGGTTTCATCGGTACACTCTTGATAAGCATTAGTGTGCATACATAAAATATTCATTTAGCATTTTAAAAAGTCAGTAATACTCTGAACCCTTGGATAATTGTGGGTAATCATTCTATCAATAGAATGCACTTCTCATGGAATTTTGTTTTTTATGTTATGATAATAGGTAACTAAGATTGTTTCCATTAAATTCTTGATAGAAAAACTGTGTAGCTTACACTACTGGGGATTCTTTAAATGTTTAGCTTCAATTATGATGCAAAATATAGGAACAAAGGTGCTGAAAGGCAGGCTAGTCCATAGTATTGGGAATAGGACAGCATAGAATGAGAGCGTTTGCCATTCAATTGCATTTCCTCTCATACTAAAATAGAAAGTATTTTATTACATCCAGCAAGTTATGATTTTGTAAGTTTGTCGGAAAACTCAAAACAGAACTTTTAATTGTAACGTGAAATAGAAATATGCAACAGCCAACAGTGGATAGCAGAAGTGCTAATTTCCATCAAATAGGGGTGCCAGAACTATTTTGTTTGACATATAAGTAGACGGTTGAGGTTATAATCCTGACAGCAACGCTGTTCATATATCAGTTATCAAACTGTCAAAAACTAATATGTACACAGAGTAATGATATTGGAAATAGATTTACGATTTATAGAATTCAATTAGTAGGTTTAGAAAACATTTATTTTCAATCTTATAAAGTTAAGTCATATAAAGTGTTTTATAATGACTGGAGGAAATTGTAAGGAGTTTTAGTGCAGATGGATTTTTTATTTCCATTTTAACTTTTACCTTCCCTGCATACATTATACCTTAATTAATTTTCCCTTATAAATTGATATAGTGTACAACAAAATATAATTACAAGGAATTAACTTATTGCTACATATTTCAAAGTTATTTTACATTTATGAATATTATAATAGTTTATAAAAAATGTTGATGCATTTTATTTTTTAAATGGGTGTTAACCATTGTTCTACCCAAGTCCCATCAATATGGAATGCCAATTACCATTTATTTTGCATGAGCCCAGCCCTTTCTTTACCACAGACTTGCACTGTTCAAACCCTCAAAAATTTTCACATATAAATAATGATAGGAGAGGTTTATAGTTTAGTTGATGTGCTACATACAGTGAACAAGCATTAATGGGTTTTAGAGGAATAAATTAAGAAAATGATTTGATCAAAATTCAACTGGCATTTAAAGATTTAATGCAAATAGAGCATGTTTTCTTCCCATGTTGTGTTTTGAAATACAGATATAACATGGCTGTTTTTTTCTTGCAGGTGAATATGTCCTCAAAGGAAGTGGAATTGACGACCTCAGCAGCACTGCTGGTGGAGGTAGTAGTGCTGGTACAGGGTTGACGACTGATGAGGAACCATCAGCACTCATCGATCTTCCTGAGTTCTCTCTCGAAGAAGCTCTACAACTTGTGGGCTTGGATGAAGATACCACTGAGGTAAAGAAATTTATAATTATTATACTGTTCTGAGAAAGTGCATAATATCAATACATGTTACAAAGCCATTTCCAAAACTACTTCAGTATTCTCAGATTGTCATAATATTTCTTCATTGTTGATATTTGACATACGGTAAAGTTAATGATATAGAATGTTATCTTGTGCTAATCAAGTTTATGTTTTGCTTTATTGTTTAGTTTATTTTGTATAATTTTGGTGAATAAACCAATAATGCATACCATTCTGGCATTCTTATGTTTTTGCTTTGTTGGTAGCCTTAAAAGTTGCAGGGCCTATTTGCAATAATAAAGTAGTGAATTTCTCCATTCAAAGCAACAAAATAACACACTAAAATCAATATTGGAAATGCAGTTCCTCTTCTGCCATAGATAATGAATCAAAGACTAATAGAATGTAGTTAGTGAATATTTTTTTCTTAAAAAGACACTGAAACCTCTTAGTAATGTTAGTGACATAATTGATAATATGCTCTGTCTAACATATTTCATGCTAAAAAGTTGAAATGTTACACATTTGTTGCACTACACAACTAAATTTAGTGCTTCAGAACCAGTTCTTCCCAACTTTAATAAGAAGCATTTATTGATCTTTCTATTTCCTGGTGGCTTGTTTATAAAATAATAATTTTTATTATGCTCATGATTAAAGATGATACATTTTGGGGTTTTTATCACTTGGAAAATATGGAAGCACTATTAATCAACACAGTTGTCAAATATTTAAAGTTTACTCTAGAATTATTTCCAAATAATTACATACATGTCCCAAACTTGAGAATTGAATATTCTGCTTAACCTAAACCTCAAACTTAAATCTCCTGGATTCATTAAAATCTGAGCTGTATTTATGTTTAAGGACAAATTCTGATGATGTCGATAAGTTTATATGAAAGAATCACTATATTACAACAATTATGAAGTTCCAGCACTAGCCAAAGAAATTTTAAACTTTTTGTGAAGTTTTAACATCATTTGTTGAAAGTTATCTAGCTACATGAAAGGCCATTCCTAAATTTTAAGTGTATGAATAATTATTGAGCAATTGTTTGGGACGGTTCCTCACCGCATAACAAGTAGAAAACAACATGAAGGTAATTTCTAAAATGATTCAATTTTTAGTTGTTATGGAAAGGACATCTCAGAAGTGTTCAAATATCATATAATAGGTAAATGTCAGATTGCTGCTTTCACAATTGTGACCTCAGGAGTCAACCTTTATTGATACTACTGCTCCAAATGTTCTCATCTTTAGCTGTTGCCACTGAATGCTGTTGAGGATGAAACAGAGGGTTATTCAGTCTAGGCCACTCAAAGTTCATGATTCATTCTTAGTTCCTGATAAATAATATTTTTCCCCGTGTTAATAATTCAAGGGGACTTTTGGCACATCTAAGCAGTTTAGCAATTTTAAACAATTTTTTGAATGAAAGGCATAACCTCTATGTGAATACCAAATTGCTTAAGTATGCCAAAAATCCACTTGAATTACTAACTTGAGAAAATATTTTATCATCAAGAACCAATGGTTCACAATGAACAAGCTGTAGGAGTTCATCTCTATAGCCCAGATCCCTGTGCTTCATAGTCATGATAGGGTGGCAGTCAGCTGAGGATAAAAATGCAAAGAAATCTGCTCCACATTTAGCAAACTTCTAATAATATAATTAATTTTTAACATTCTCCAGAATTAAAATTCCAAAGGATTGAGGATGTTTAAACATGCAGGCCCTTTTTTTTTTTAAATTTATGTCCTCTAACGTTAAGTCAACGATGAATGAAATGGGTGAAATGATGCTCAAATGAGTCCAGAGTCCATGGAGCTTAGCGTTATCTGACATTCGTCTATCAGGATAGGGGAAAACCCCGGAAAAAACCTTATCCAGGTAACTCACCCTAACTGAGATTCGAACTCGGGACCCCTTGAACATGAGGCAGACACGCTACCATCTACGCTACTGAGGTGGGCTTATGCAGGCCTATGTAATTGCCTCCCATACCTATCTGTTAACATTTGTACATTCACAAGTAAACATCTTATCATGAAATGAAAATCCTGGCATGATTAAATGAATGCAGCTCTAGTGTATGGCACAGTACAAGTGGTAATTATTAAATGTCTATTGTAACACATTGCCATCAAGAATACATCAGTAAATGTACTGTTATTGGTAATATTATTGAGTTAACTGATTAAAGTATTTGCATCTAAAGTTATTTGATTGCACTTGAAAAGATGTTGAATATAAACGTTCAGTAATAACTCATAGGCTAAGCATTTCTGAAGATGTGTTAATTTTTCCATGTTTTGCAATGAATTCTACACCTCCCAAAAGTTATAGAATTTTGTTTTTGTATGCTGTGTATATATAGATAAAAGTTGCCTCACATAGTTAAAAAAATAAATTTCTATTAAACAAAACCACCATTTAATCTGTAATATTTGAGAGTGCCGAATTTTTTATAGTTTTTATTTAAATAATTCCTAATATTGTGCAGCTATTTGTAATCTCTTTTTAAATAGTTCTGTCCTTAACAAGTGATCTGTAACCACAATGATATTGTAAATATGTTTTTAACGGTTAAGAAGTGATAAGATTGTGGAACCTTAAAATTAAAAATTACTAAGTTAACCAATTTCTTTGTAATCATACTTTCAGATTTTAGAATTTCAAAAACTTATTTTCTATTGACACTTTTACTGTGCAGGTGAAGCCTGACAAACCAGATGAATCATTAGCAGCAAAAGAAAGTGAAAAGACCCCAAAGGAGGATATAGAGCCACCTGAAGTTCTTTTGGAAAATCCTGATGAAGAGTTAGGAATCTTAAGCGACATGATTCAAACGGCACAATTCCATCACCCCCATCATCGCTCCTTCCAGGTGAGTACAACACAGTTTTGTGTTTTTATACTACTCCTAGTTTTGTACCTCCAAATGTCAAAATATTCAGAAACTGGAACATTCCTTTAACATCTAAAACAGATACATATTGATTGCTAAAAATCCAGTATACTTTCACCCAGGAAGCATGCAGTAACTTTGATTTTATATATATTGATATTGCAAACAGGCCGCACCATAGCTGAGTGGTTAGACTGCTTGGCTATCACTAAGGTAGCCCAGGTTTTATCCCAGGCGACCACAAAGTGAGATTTGTGGTTTACAACAAGGGGCTGAGACGGGTTTTCTCCAGATCCTCCAGTTTCCTCCATCAGCATTCTACCAATTGCTTCATCATCTTTCCTATCATTCATCTTGCCCTCATATATACCTTCACACCAGGTATTGAATGATTACCTATCCTGGTTCTCTATCAGATCCAAAGCTTCAATTCCTCGGGTCTGACCTTAAAAAGGATAGACAAACAAGAATCCCCTAACACCACAATACAACTAGGGAAGTTGAAGAAGAAGAAAAGGAAGATATTGCAAACAATTTTGGAGTAGTACATCACTTCTGGTCAGAAAATTAGGAATTTGACCATCAAACAATATGAGAAATTAAAGAGCTGGTTAGATAAGTCTCCATGTTCAAGCTAGTTCAATGCCCAGATGAAACCAGTGCGTTTTAAGTGCACTTCAGCATTAGAACATAGTGTATGCAATGTTAAATGTCCCTATGTATTGCAATATATCAATGAAAAGGGCAAATGTGCTGAAGCAATAAGATTATATGTTCATTAGATTTTTTTTCCAGTCTTTAGCAATTTGTCATCGATCTGGCATATTGTAACAAGTATCTCACATTTGCATGATAATATTTACTTGCATATGGCTGGAGTATCTCCAAATTTTTGCAATGCTTTTGGTAGAAGTCCTTTGCCTTCTATAGTCTAAAAATCTTGCCTTCAAGCAACTGAATAAACTCTCAAAGGTTTTAGTTAATTGATGGAAATTAATCATTCCTTCATACTAGCCGTATATAGGCTAAGGTTTTTGATGAACCACGGATCTCGTGGTTTCTGTCCAGCTGCTCTAACCCATTGAGCTACCATGGTCAACTTGCCGTCATATTTAATGTCATGGCTTGAAGTGCACATATATGAATTTTTTACTTACTTTAAAGCATAAAACCAAATCTGTTAGTTTGTGGCTCTTTCTTATTGTATACTGGTTGACAAAGGATAAGAGGAAGATGTCTTGGAATAGAACACAGGTGCTACTGACAAGGTAGCTAAGGTTCTGTCAGGACTGTTCTTTTTAATTGAGGTTTTCTTCCAGTTTTTCCTCAGTCATAGCTGGCAAATACCAAAGGAGGGTGTATTCCTAACTTAAGTTTGGAGTGTTTCCTTCTCAAATTTCCTTTCTTAATTGTTTTCATCAATATAATTTTGAGTCAGTTGTACTCCATGCACGATACATTGCTTTTATTTACCTAGAATGCATTTTGTTAGGACCTTCCTAACATCCTCAGGTAATGTCCAAATGAAATTTTTTCTAGGTAAACATTAGCAATATATGGAATGTAGAGTACTGTTTCGATTCAGAAGTATATTAGTTTTGTGCTTTGTTGTATCATAGTCCATACTCATTAAGAATATATTTTTATTATCAATGTTTACCATCTGTGGTGCCATATGTGGTAAGAGGTGGCATTAAACTAGTTAAAAACTTAATTTTTTTGAGGAACAGTTGGAACTGTTAAAAACGAAATGGTGTTTCTACCTCCACTCAGAATAAGATTGAATACAGTTTTGATTAGTGTTCAAACAACAAATTTAGGCACCTTTATAGCTGTATATCATCTTGTCACATAACATAATTCATAAAGATTTCAAATAAACTATGAATTGCAGAAAAATTACCATCCTCGGCATGAAGTATAATTTTTAAATAATGTAGCTTGGGAGTGTTGCGCTTACATTTATGTATGCTATATGTATGATTTAGGTCCCTTTGGTAACAAAATGATTAACCTATTAGAATTGTATATCAGTATTCTGTTCATTGCAATTAATTTGTTTGGTCGCTAAGTACATGAGCACAGTATTATCAATCCTTCTCTTTTTAACTCTTCATTTTTTGATTTTCTTGCTTGTATTGTCGTTCAAAATTCAAGGTTTATGTGTCAGATTTATGAAGTGGATTGGTTAAATTTGTGTTGTACTGCAGAAGTGAAAGAATTGTGCATCTGTGCTACAAATGGGTGAAATGACGAATTATGCAAGTGTTGTGTATTATTAACTTCCATCCAGGAAGTAGGATTACAACTGTATTTTATGTTTACGGCTTGTATTTACATGTGTGAAAAGAGAAACAGCTATAGACCATAACAGAAATGGAACCTGTATGGAAAAATGTTCAGCAGTAAATTCTAGAGTGGAAAGTACAGGATGAAAGCAATTGACATGAATGGGCTACTGTGTTGAAACCTCCTATCCATAGGTGTTTGTCATATTAGCTTCATAACTGATCAAATAGGTACTCCATAGTAGTTCAGCAGGTTATTTCCTGTAGTTACAGTTTGTATTTAAAAGTGCTCTCAAGTATAACCAAATAAAATAGATAATTTCTAATAAATGTGTGCAAATAGTTGTCAAATAAAAATAAAAAGAGAACATTTGCAAAAGATTAAGAGTTTGAGTAAATTCCAAGTTTTTAAAGCCATTTTTAAATGACTCTTTTTCAGAAAAAAATTATTACAATCATAAGACTTTGTCTGCTAAAAGTCATTTTTGTAGCTATTCCTAAAAGGCTTTGTGTTCTGTTCTATCCTTTTAACATGGTAAATGCTGTCCAATATGTTTACAATATACATTTTGAACTACCTTTACCTCTGCTTCAATGATGAGCAATGTGAGTCTCTATTCAGAAGTCTCAGTTTTGATTTCCAGATGAGACACAGCAATTCTGATTCATTTAAATCTATCTGTATCCCCTGCAGAGTCTGGAATTGTGCTTAAGGGAATGAATGTTAATGTGTTTTAAATTAGAAATGATTTAAAAAAGGAAAAATACCCATTAAAACAGCATACTATCAACTAGGGATCCTTTTGTTTTCTTTGTTTCACTCAAACTCCTGATAGAAGTTATAGACTGCACAAATGAAGCAATTAAAAAATGAATAGATGTATACTTAGTTTCATTCTTGTAGCTATATAGCATACAAAAGGCTAGTATGATGGTAGTATATTTTACTTTTGCAGGACATCACAAGAAACAAATAAATGTTGACTAAGTAAGGATTTAAAAATTTGTATACCTTAAAATATTATAAAATTAATACTAACAACAGTAAATATCTCGGATATAAATTACAGTAATTTGTGACAAAGTTCACTTATCCATTTTCTAAAATTGAATCCTCCAGACTGTAGATTTTAAGGTTTTTCCAGTTTTACCTACTTTTCTAATAATATGAAACTTAAGTTGAAGAGGACTTTATGAGTTTTACAGAAAATTTAAGAATTAATTTAATTCATTATGTGTATTTCAAACATCTAGAATTCTAATTAAAATTGTTGGGAATCATTTTTGAGAAAATAAACAAATTAAATATTTTCTATGAAAGCTTATGGTGAGGAAATTTCGTGAAAATCTTCACCTTACCTTTTAAGAGATGTCTGATTTAAATACCAAATTTGGTTTAGTAAGATGTAGTCCTAAATTTACTTGCAATAGCAAGTTACCTTTGTATATTTGAACTTTGCAGAAGTTAATTACACAAAATTTATGAATCAGACAAGAAAAGTACTGTGCATAATATGATGAATCAAATCACAGTAACTTAGAAAAGGAGTATCTTGGAATCCAAAATGTCATAGTACAAATTTGAGCTGCAGCTTTAAATTATTGTGATTATTTTATTTATTGAATGTTTTATTTTTCAAGTTCTGCTGTTCACAGACGTGCAGTTGACTATTTTCTTATAAATGGCTTTTAAGATTCATGGTGCCCCAAGATATGCAATTTTTTAAAAATATATTTAATTTTTTATTCACTTATATCTTGCCTTTAATTGCAACACTCATTACCACTTTTACCTATTAAGTAAATTGACACTTTTGTTTACTTATTTATTTTCCTGTACATCATATACATGATATAGGACACATTATAAATATAAATGTACATCATCTTTACAGGTTTCTTGTCAATATTGAACAAGTATTGCATATATGACCTAAGAAAAAAAAAACGTCATCTCCAAGTCATCTCTAAAAATTATTTAAAAGCTATTTTAAATAAACCAAATTACAATAATCAATCCTGTGTGCTGAATATAATAAAGTACCTTGTATATGCAAAATATTTTATTTTCATTATGAGTGATAATATAACTTACAGGTTTGTGAATGTACTATACCTCTCGAACACATTTTGTATGGTTATAATTCTAAAAATTGATCAACTGTATAAAAGCAGTATGAATGCAAAAACTTGTTTACCTCTTTTCAAAATTGTTTTAATGATCTGGCCTGTTTAAACGAATTTGGGAGTTTGTTATACAGCATTACCCCTTTGTATTTAAAGCTTCCTTCATAAAGAGTCGTCTGGTGAGGTTGAATTGTCAGTTTATCCTTGTTACAACTGTGGTGGCAATGTATATCAGCATTTATTTGAAAATTATTTATATTTGCCTGGACATATAATATAATATTTCATATATATATACATCAAGGGCAATAGTAATATATGCAGATTTTTAAATATTGGTCTAGAGCTGCTTATTGATGATTTCCCTAGATTAAGCCTTAGTATCCGTTTTTGGATTTTGAAAATTTCCGTGCTCTGTGTTGAAATACCCCAAAACATAACCCTGTAAGATAGAAATGAGTGAAAATTAGCATAATACAGTGCCTTTAAAAAACTCGATACTAACTTTCCCCACAGTTGTTATTGGTGAAACTTGCTTCAGTTTCTAGTGTTACTTTGACTTTTATGCATTAGATCATGCACATTCATTCTCTCTTAACTTCCAGGCTTGGGGTATGG
This sequence comes from Mantis religiosa, assembly GCA_030765055.1. Classification (NCBI taxonomy): domain Eukaryota; kingdom Metazoa; phylum Arthropoda; class Insecta; order Mantodea; family Mantidae; genus Mantis; species Mantis religiosa. Next base: position 72,215,608 of record CM060959.1, read on the forward strand.
GGGCAGGTATGGGATAAACTTGCCTAGAGAAACATTCCCACTCTCCCACCCGGGAATGTACCCAGAACTTCTTGTACAACAGCCAGGTGCTATAGTGATGAACTATGACACTAGCTGATGAAATTTTATTACACAATTTTTGTTAGTTTAAATGCAATTGTTATGGACTAACTAAAATCAAATTTAGCAGGTTAGAGTAAGAATGAATCAGCTGGAGAGGTTAACAACATGCTGACATGTTGCCATGGTAACTTATTGGTTAAGCGGCTGCATATAGAGTGGAAGATCTATGGTTAAATCCCTGCTATGGCATTGAATTGTTTATTTCTGATTCTAACTTTCTAAGTTTCCCTACACTTGGTTTGTGTGTGTTAGCTATCACTGATTTCCTTTATAAATGGAAAACTATAAAAACAAACTATTTCAAAATGGGCTGTTAAATGCATAACTCCTGAAAATCCTGTAAAACTTATATTCTGGCATGTAACACATATTAAGTACTATAAAAAGCTCAACAAATCTGACATGTTGCACTCATCACATGACTTTTTGTACTCCTGCACAGACTATTTTTACAAACACTTCTTCTATCTATTTCATGTTATTGGAGTTAAACATTTGCAAAAATTATCTGGTTGCCGAAGCAGAAAATTGGAATATAAGCAGGCTTTAAGCAATTGTCATATCTTTTAAGGGCTAGTCGCTATGTGATACCTATTTTAGAAATTCAAGTTATGCATTTTATTAGGCTTGAAACTACAGTAAACATATCATATTTTATTAAATTTTAGATGGGTCGCATTTTTTAACACATCTGCTTCACTTTCGTACCTATTTTGAGGACATGTTTTGCAAATCTTCGCTTGCATCTACGGCTCTTGTGCGAGTCGCACAAGAGCCGTAGATGCAAGCGAAGATTTGCAAAACATGTCCTCAAAATAGGTACGAAAGTGAAGCAGATGTGTTAAAAAATGCGACTCATCTAAAATTTAATAATTTTTCGCTTCACTGTGGTGTTCCAATACAGTTGAATCTCGATATATCATATTTTAATTATATCATTAGACTGTTTTAATAAAATAAAAATGTTCGAAAAATTTTCTTTGTAAAGGGTAGTCTAAGGTGGGTAGGGTTGTTTTTTTAAATCATGTCGGAACCTTTGAAGACATTGAACTTAAATATTAATATACCGACTTAAATACCAGTGTGATATTTAACATAATTTTTGTTTTTGAACTATGCAGACAGACACACCGGCCTTTAGCTAAAAGTGCTTTATTTTTTATTTAGAGTTTCCCAATGCGTGTTTCCGGTGAAATCTTGGTATCAAATTTTTGGGTGTAATACAATACTTTCGCTATCTAAATAAGTAATACAGAAAGTAAAAATGGATTTTCAATTTAAAATGCAACAGCATTGTGTGTAAGAGGAGAAAGAAAACATACATGAGGTATTCGGAGTATTTAGTTTAATGTTTAATAAAATATAAAGCAAATCACTTCCTCATATGTTTAACAAATATGTTGTCATTAAGCTGAAGTACTTGATATGAAGTAAAGAAATTTAAAAAAAAAAAATTGTTTAATATTAAGCAAATGCTCCTTGAATGCATCAAGCGGAACAAGTTTTGTAACAAGAAACTTTTATTTAGAATAAAAAGAAGTATTTCAGAAAGTGGAATGCCATTGTTCCTAAAATTAGGCAAATGAGTCAATCTTGTATATACTTTTCTCCACTTACAAGATCCCAGAAACTAGTCTTCATTAAAAAACTTGTAAATGGAGAAAAGTATATACAAGATTGACTTATTTGCATAATTTAAGTAAGAAACTTTTATGTCTCTGCAGTAGTTAAAAAACACTCCTAAAAGTTTAAAATGAGTAAAGGCAATTTGGGCCTAAAATCAATTTCTGTCATATATTAATGTGATGCACCAGTGAAAATTTATATATATATTCCAAATTGTATAGCTAATCTGCTAGTTTTGAGCCTTTTATCCACAATGTCTGATTTAGTAAGAAATGAAGTAATTATTGTGATGTGCTGTAAAAGTTGTATTTTTGGCAATAGAATATGAATAAATTAGCCTCCGCAGTATAAGATTAATGATCTTGAAATTTGTAATGTACGTGGAATGTTCAGTCAATGATGCATATGGTGGGTACAAATATATGTTACCTCTCCATTGTGATTCCAGGAAGATCTGGGATAAATTTTAAGCCAATTGCTTCACAAATGTTTCCATAATAGAATCTGTATTTATATCCTAAAACTTCTAACCACAGTATATTTACTTTTTAATAGTAGAAAGGTAACAAGTGACACATTGTTTTTTGAGAACTAGTATCCAAGATTATTTTTGAGACAAAGTTAGAAAAATAGGTTTCATAAATTCTTCTTTTTCTTTGGGTAATTCCTTTCCTTAAAATACAAAGAAATGTTAAAAGAATAATATGGAACAAAGCATGTTTTCTTTAAAAAATCTTGAAATTTCATGCTCTTTTATTTCATATTTCATAAATTATTTATTTGAAATTGAAATAAATTAAAGAGAAACATAACTAATATTCTTAGCCAAGCAAGGCAATAGAAGAGTCGGGAACAGCTGTTTAAAATAGCCAGCCAAGATTAAAACCCTATCTATTAGCAAATAATTACTATTAATCTAATAATGAAATTTAAGCTCACATCTTACAGTATGTGGATTGTATCAGGATCAGCAGTTGAGTAGCCTCAATAGTTTATGAGCCTGTACAGGAAGCTTTATGACCAAAGAGATGAATATATCTGCAGATTTGCCTCAGGGAGAATAATTCCTGGCTGTGCAAGTTTTACTACTGCATGCAGCAAAGTGGCTTGTGCACAGAGAGAGCTTCATCAAAAAGGCACTGTGTGGTTGGTGTTCTACAATTGCCTTAATGCGTGCATAATCATTAATATCTGTGTAACACTATAATGTTTAGTAGCATCACTATTAATAGCACATTTTCTCTTTTAAGATACAGTTACAAATAAAATGAAAATTATTTAACTTTTTATATAATAATTTAATTAATGAAATGTTGCACATAATTATAAATTTTAAAAAAATTGTTACATTCGCATTACTCTGTCTTCCCATTCTGTAACAAATTATCGCGAAAGCATATTCTTCCCTCTGTGTCATGTTAATTGTATAAACAGTTGAGGAAATGGTTTATTACATATTTGCTTATAGATACAATGAGAATAGATGAGAAGGATGTAGTAAGCTTTAAGCGACAGTCAAATCTTTTAAGAGCAGGCTGCCATGTGATAACTTTGAAATTCTATTGTCTTAGCATGGAAAAAAAAAATGGAAAAATCAAAGTAGTAAAAAAGAATATCTTAGAAATAGTTAAATGATACACAAAGATATGTTATCTGTCATAAATTGTCTGCTTTAATGAGATATGCATTTTATTTTGTCTATCACTAGTGGTTTACATTGTGCAAACTAATTCAGAAACAAGAAGACTTAAGAGGCTATATTCAGAAAATTCAATAATACATTCTCAGAAACTATTTGTAGTTGGTTTATTAATAGTCGTCACTTACTTGTTTATATTTATGAGATATAAATATAATATAAACAAGTAAGTGATGAGTATTAATAAACCAACTACAAATAGTTTCTGAGAATAATTTTGACGTCACTGTTACTAAATTCCTCCAAACACATATATTATCAATAATACATATTTTATTTTTTATGAAAATAGTATGAATATATGGCATTTTAATGAAATCTTTAGAACCATTTATGTGGAAATAAAAGCGAAACATTTTTCTATGTAAATGGTAATTGCTTCAAGGTATTTTTTTAAATCTTCAAACTTAAAATACCAAGTTGGTAATATGTAAAAACTGAAGCCAATAACAGTGAAGCAATACAAATATTACAACATTATACAGCGTTTCCACAAAAGAACTCCAGGGTTTTGAGGTTAAATAATTTTAGTTAATTGATGGAAATTAATCATACTTCATACTAGCCATATACAGGCTAAGGTTTTTGATAGATAGTCAACATTAAAAATTCAATGCCAGGGCCGGGATTTGAACCAGGATCTCCTGGTTTCCGTCCAGTCGCTCCAACCCATTGAGCAACCATGGCCAAATTGCCGTCAAGACACCAAATTCTCCATTTGACTCATATATTTCTCCGGAAAACTACTTGGGGCTCTTGCATCCGAGATATACCGTTTGTCGCGACCTACTATATTTCATAATTTCATTAAATCAACATCTTAGTTTGATGTGTTATACATTAATTTAAAGGTAATATTCTCAAGATTTTATTACAATTTTGTACACAATGTTATTTTTACTAGTGAGGCAACTTATGTGAATTGACACAATTGCAGTATTGAGGTTCCACAGCCGCCTCATGAATTCATTGAGTGTTAAAGTGAAGGTTAAGTGTGGATTTATGCATGACAATCGTCACCCCAGACAGGCTGACCGGCACCTGGCAAGAGGTAGAATTTTGTTTGGATGTGTGCCCTGCCACTTATGGGGCCTACATTGAAATTTGCTAAATTGCAATCAAATCTTGAGAATATTACTTTTAAATTCATGTATAACTCATTAAACGAAGAAATTGATTTAATAAAAGTATTTAACCTCAAAACCCAGGAGTTCTCTGTGAAAATCCTGTATAATAATACCAAATTGGTGTTTATAAAACTTTTCATTTTTAAGTTATGCTGCAGACGGAAAGAGCAGAACTTAAAAATGTAGTTTTTTTTGGGGGGGGGGGGGTCAGGAGCTTCAAAACAAGTGTTTCTGTCAAATGCTTTAATTAGCAGGATATGTTCCATTTACATGATTTTGTCTAACCTCTACTTTTCATTAGTCACTATATAAATTAACTGTTCTTACAAAAGTTATTTGCTTCAGAAAGAACATTGCAATTCTGTTAGTTCAAGGAAACAAACATTTTTGAACAATTTTTAGATTGGTGTGAAAATAAAATATAGTAAATTAGAGAAAGTAATGTGATGTTTTGCATTAGCTTACTCCCCTCCATCACTTAGAGAATACAATTGCCATGAATAAATTTAACATCAGTATTAGAGCTACAATTCCTTTATTAAAGTTAGTAACTGAAAGAGTGCCTTAAGCTAAATGCTCTATAGAGTAGAATGTAGTGTTAGAAGCACTAAGAGGAAGGCAACTAACAGAGAGGTTATTACACCTAGGGCTTTCTCCTCCTTAGTGGGACAGCATATGGGAAGCTGGAATCTCCATCTGTTCGATATTACAATAATACTTTAAAAAGAAAAGATAAGCATAAAGCAAAAACCTCAAGGAAGAGAAAGAAGCAGCAGACGCTGGCATCCTGAATAAAGGAACAATGTAACAAGCTCCTTGGGTTGTATATCATTCACGAGAATGGATAGTTAAATAAAACATAAACAGGTGCCCAGACGAAGTGAGTGACTTTACGGCCACTTTTATGGCTTCCCAGCTTTCATCTTTACTAAAAAGTGTGAGAGCTATTACACGAACCGTTACAAATACAATATACGACTGCTGCTGCCCGGCAAAGCAAAAACTGCATTAATAAGCCTGAATAATGGATGTTCTTGACCATCAGATGTGGCAATTTCCAAGCACAGAGATGTAATTTAATGGCCTCCATGCAGTCTGCGGTAAACAAGCATACCATGCACTTGCTCTTCATAAACGCTCATGGGAAACTGTTTTCTTTGTGCAATTTCATACCAAGAAGAAATTACACTTTATGAGAGTGCAGATTAAATGTTGGAGGTTTAAATTTGCATTACAAACAGTCCACTGAAAAGATTCAATCTTTGAAGATTTTGTTGAGACTATGCTAGGCTCTAGTATTTATACAGATAGTTTTGAAGCAGTAGCTGGAAAACTTTCCAACTTGTTGTAATCATTCTTTGAAGACAGTGGTTGTAATGAAATTAATACACCTCAAATTAATGTAAATAAAAAGAGGATTTTTGTCAAATTATTGATTAACTCTATAGGTTTTTAATATGTTTTATGCATTTTAACAGCTCTCAGAAAATATGAGGCATTAAAATTGTTTCTGAAAAATGTCAAAACTAACAAGCCGAATTTCACAGAAGAGCAGTTATAGCTGTAAAGTACAGTAATTATTACAGTAAAGCTATTAAATTGTTAGGAATTTACTTTTGAATTGAGAAGTAACTTGTAATAAATTTGGAAGTTTGATCTAGTTTAGTTTTAAAGGTATTAAATTGGTGCAAATGTAATAAAGATTTACACATATACTATTTGTAACCTGTAATAATTGACTTTCTTTTGTGATTAGATACCAAACATAGAGGAAATATATTTTTGGATTCAAAATGTTTTAAAAGATTTCATTCAGAAATGCATTGGTTTTCAATCACAATAGTTTATTCTTTGAAAGTACTGATATAACTGGGGTTAAACACCTTTGCAAAAATAATTTAAATTGATAAATACAAAGTGTTATTAAAAATGAACTTTCCTTATTTTTTTCTTGTACTCATTTGGCTAATTATTTCTTTAGAACCAAAATTTGGTGATGATGTTTCATTAGAAATATGTACAAGGTTTGAAGAATGTTGAATTCCAAAAATTGCATTTTAAATAGACAAAGGTAATATAGATCTCTGTAAAATATAGATGTTGTGTGACACAACAGTTTTTGACAAGGTTTTAAGCAGGTCATGTAAAGTTGCATAGATTTCGTCAATTCAGTTCAGTTATTTGTAGCCTAGTTATGCCATGTGCATGTTAGTATAACTTTGCATAATAACCTATTTCATATTAATCCTGTTTGATTTTTCCACAATTTACTGTTGCTATTGGCCCATCCCCTCTCCCCACACTCACACATACCAAATACATAAATGTATATTACCAGCTCATGTAAAGGTTCTGTAATATTAAGCCTAACATGGTATGGATATGCTTTTTAAATTGCTGATTTAATGTTTAACTTACAGTTGTATTTCATTCATTCATGACTCATATTTCAGTTGAAGAATACAAAGATCAAAGGTCAAATGAAACATGCAATAATACTTATGTTGCTATTATTAAAGTACAATCTGGTCTCAGATTTCTAGAAACACTGGCACACGTTAGATTAACAATTTTGAGTTATTAATTACAAATTACAATATAAAAGTTCAGTAGAATTTAAACAAAGTTGAGATTTAATATTGTTAATATATCGGGGCACTTGAACAGATGCATGTCATTGAATTTGTATCATTTTATATTGCTACATGTTATGTGAATTTACAAATAAAGTAAGTTTAGTTCTAATGTTATACAAACTTAAGTCAGTTTTGATGGTACTTCAATGTATCTTTGAGTAATTTGTAGAATACTTCTAAAGTACTTATCAATGTGATTTTAGCCCTAAATTTTGTGCTAAAGCACACAGAATATCTTAACTGTACCATAACACATGTTTGTGTGAAGCTTATAATTGCTTTGGATGCCTAATTAGGGTTTATAAGTTCAGAACATTTCCCTTTTGCTTTTGATTTTGTTTATAGAAATTTGTCACATAATGCCACTTGTTCTGTGTTTAACAGTCCAATTGCATTTACTTGGGAGTAGGTTAGTAGGTTTGTAAGGATATAATGACGGTTATTCTGCACAGTCACCGTAATCTTCAGTGTCTGACAGGTTTTGTGGAAGCAGTTTCCTATTCTGTCAGTCCATATTCACAGTTATTAACAGGCAGCCATGTACTTGCTCATTCAACATTCACAATTAATTATGTTTGTACTTGCGTTGTGCCAAAAGTAATTAATTATTCCATGAGCAAACAAATAGTGGAAAGAAAAAGATTAATAGTTTGGATGAAAAAGAAAGGATCTAACATTTGTGCTTGTAAGATTTTAAAAATAGATTTAAATCAGCAGCTGTGAATATAAAGGATCCCTCCAGTTTAAATAAAATTTAAAGTTAAAATTAAGTTTCAGACTTTCCTTAGCTCCCCCCCCCCCCTTTTTTTTCTTTTTCTTTTCCCACTGAGAATGCGAGATCCTTACTTCATATGCTACCAATTCTATTGCCAAAACATTTTGAAATATCAGTTCTTGTAGAATTTGTAGGAAAGGTAAAAGTTCAATACCAATAGCTAGAATGTGAACCATGGATCCCTTAGCTTAATGTGTAACCAATGGTACTTTTTACTTAGATACATGCCACGTGTGAATACAGAATTAATTAGTGTAGAATTTAATTTTTCAAAAGGCAGAATACCAAATTCACCAATTTTTACACAAGCTAAATATTGTCATGCTTTAATTATGTTTAAAAAAAGTGTTAAATAATATACAAGTAATATAAACTTAGTAAACGTAATACTCTATTCAAATTTTGATTAGCAAACAAGAAGGAAGCTCTTGAAAATATAAAAATGTAGTTTCATTATGCTAACAATTTCCTTCATACCATCTGTAAATGTCTTTCACTCTTTTGAGTTATAGTTACAACATATCTATGAAAATGTAAGTTATTTCAATTAACCTGATCTGAAATAAATTTCCTTCTCTTAACTAAGCTCAAAGAATTACCTTTTGAAATTGCAATACTTTAACTACCCACTATAATTTACTATCATACCTATGCTGCAAATTATTTGTTAAAAAACTTGGTTTTCTTATTATTGTTATAATTGTTTTCCAAAATAGTTTGAAACATCTAGAAGCACACAAACTGTAATTATATTTAATGTCTAAAGAGGAAAGCCTGCTCTATGTGCACTGCACAGGATGTTTGAGGGGTAGAGTGTAATGCAATTTGACAGAAATGGTATTACACAAATAAAAATATTTGTTAATTACAATCCACTTATCTTAAGAAGTTGATGTTAATACTTCTTTTTTATGTATGTTTTAAAAAACATACAAATGTTATGTATGTAATGGTATGTTTTAACAAACTCTGTCTTTTATGGCTTCATAGGTAAAACCATTCAGAATAATCATAGAAATCAAGATATATCTTTCGTTCCTTATGCCAATATATTAAACATATAATGTAGATCGTAATTCAACTGACTTTTCTGACATACTTTGGTTTACATGCTCATGTCTGAGGCTTTCTTTTTTTTGGGGGGGGGGGACGTCTAGGGCTCTGTAAGCATATTTCTGGTGAAGTTACTGATATAGAATTTTGGGTGGAACACAGTACCTCCTCTTCCTCTACCTAACCAGAGACAACTGGTACAAATAATATACAGAAATATTTTGAAACCACTTTCCATTAGGAAAGTGAGCTTCTAGCTTGAAATGACTCTTCATTGCATCGTTACAGGTACAAAGATGTTAATGCACTTAAAGTGAAGTAAATAAACACCATTTTAGGTGTATTGTGATATTTTACTGTGCAAAGCAATTAAATATTCTGCATACAGATAAAATAATTAATGACCTTAAATAGTATTTTGCCATATTTTGTTGAAAAACTGTATACTTTGTATATGCTGGGATAAATTACCAGTTTCTCCACAAATTTTCAGCACTTTTTATAAACATTTTGCCACTCACACTTTGTTTACTCTCAAACTCTTCAATTAACACGAGTTTATTTCATAATGATATCCCTTTTCGTATACTTGCCTGTACTATTAATTTGGTGGAGATGTTGACAATCTGAAACTTGTTTGTTGAGCATTAAAGGGACATGATCCTTATACGAAGATGAATAAAAGAGAAAAAGAATTGCAGAAGGCTTTTGATTGTGTCATGAATTAAAATAAGGAGGATATTTCTTCTTACATGTCGTGCTCCATTGCTGCTGCCTGAGGGACCAGCATATAAGTGTCCCTCTGTTTGCCGGGAACAGCACCAGTGTACTGTAATGCTAATATTGACACAAGTTCTCCGACCAGGCAGCTGCAATTTGCTTGTTTGGTGTCTCATTAATTCTCATGCGTGCAAATTTCTATATCCTGAATCTCCTCATGATGTCCCTAGGCATTTAAGTTCAACAAGCAAACAGGAACCAGATACTTATTCTAAGATCAGTATAGTGTAAAAAAATACCATGTTTGAATTAGGACTTCCACAGTCTTTATCTGTCACTTATAGGAAGCATTATACTTAAAAGATTTTATGTTCAAATTTCACAAAAAATGTATGCTTAAGGTCCCCTAACTGTCCCCCACCCGAGAAGACTTTTTAGAAAAAGGTATTTTATGCACAACTCATAAATGCTAGCTTTTGTTGTATCCTGTCATGGATGGCGATATGTATACCACACTATTTAAACTAAACATCTTCCAAAAATTGACACAAAGATTTTCAAAGAAATACCTTCTTCCTTCAAATTACCTTTTACATTAAAACAATTTACCTTTTATTTGATCATAAATAATTAACAATTTAGTAACAAATAACAAATATTAAAGATATTTGCATGACTAAAAAAATACATTTTTATGATTAGCTTGTGCAGTCATTCATTCTGAATGAATTCTGTGTAACGTTAGTCCATAATAGATATTTAAATTTACTGCAATAATGTGTTTTTAAATTCATAATATATATCTCAGATAACTCCTTTTATGCTATTACCAAAATATTTCTCACTTTTGGTTTGAATTTTCCACTTTTAAGCCTACTAGAAACGTTATTTCAATTATTTTTAAAATATATAAATTTTGCAATGTTACATTATTTAGATATACTATTTTGAGACATGGATGAAATACGTTTACTTTGCAAAGTAGCTTATTAAACAAAACTGGAGATATTTAATAAAGTGATTCAAAATTAAATCACTGAAATGCAACTAGAATGTAAATGTTATTTGTATAGTAATTATATTGTTATTTACTGAATTTTAATTGGAATTTACGTATAAGAAAATTATGCTCATGCCAGATAACTTGGGGAAACAAATGCAAAATACAATGTTATTGTACAATTAACTTCCAGATTAGCATAAAGTCTATAAGTGTCCCCGTGCAAATATTCTAGCCAGTGTTATTTTACCTTTAAAAAGAAAACCCAGAAAAATGATCCCTTTAAAAAGCTTCCAAGAAAGACCTCTTTTTGTAATAGTTACTGGTCCCTATCGATAGGTAACACCAGCTACATGCTGTTGTATTCTTTTTTTTTTTTTATTTCATTTTAATCTGAATAATCGGTTGTATCTTGGAAAAGAAGTCAGTAAAAATAAACTTTGGAAACAAGCTTCCAAAATGTGAAAAGGTAGAGTCAGACTAAAAAATTCAATGCCATAGCTGGGATTTGAACCACGGATCTTCTGGTCTCTGTCCAGCCGCTCTAACCAATTGAGCTACTATGGCCAACGTGCCGACATGACATGGCACAACAGCTGATGATGTTAGGAAGATCCTAACAAAATGCATTCTAGGTAAATACTAGCAATAAATGGAGCATTGAGTATTAGTTTGACTCAAAATTATATTAATTTTGTGTTTCATTGTATCATAGTCCTTACACATTGGAACCTAAATGATTGTTTACATTTTCCAGACAGTGCAAAAATAATTAAAAATATTATCCCTTTCTGAATATTATTTTAAAAGCATACTGTTGTCATTTTTACCAATATTTGTGAAAGTAAATCTTAACATTTTATTTCTGAAAATGGTTTAAAGAAAAGATGTGAATAATAAATTCATGCAAACTTTCTTAAAGGACCTCTTTGACCTCTTCATATACCTGGCCATCAAATTTTAAATCAGGTATTTGTCATCTGGGAGTTGTAATGTGACTTCAATTTTTTTAACATGTTCTTTACAGTTTTCACTTAAAGGTTACAAGATTAGGAAAACTAAGAATTCTTTAAATTTATACATCATTTTCTAAACAATTTAACTCATAAATGCAAAAAAGTGAAGGGTGTTTTTTTTCTCTTACACTTAGCATATAGGAATTTTAAAAAAAAAATATTTTAGAAATTTTTAGTTTGAGTTACAAATTTAAAAAATGATCTTTCTCTCTGACATTTTATGCTGATGACAATTTCTTAAATTAATGCACATACTGTGTTTAATAAATATTTTATTAAATTAAAAATACATTAAACTTTCTGGGAGTAAAGTACTGAAAGATGCTGAAGAAGCAAGGACATTATATTTGAGGATGCATTAAGGACCTAAGGAGAGTTAAGATGTGATAACCAGTGGCATTGTAGAGAGGGACCTTGCTGACTTCCCCTGCAGCCAGCACTCACTTGAGGAGGTGTGGAGAGGTGGAGTGGGGAGTAGAACCAGGTAGAGGAAGATGGGATGGTCTTCCAGCACTAGTGTGCCACTACTACTGTCAGAAGTTGGTGGGCTTTTGATGAAAAGAGAGGAAAGAGAGTGAATGCAAAAGAGGACAAGCTAAGAAGATGGATAGCCAAAGATAAACAAGGTTCATCTTGACGTTGTCGGCTGGCCTTGTCCCTTGTCAACCTCTTGTGTCGTCCGGAGTGGTAGCCACTGTGCTGGACCACGCCATCAGTACTTCCTGCAATGTGTGTCACAACGTTGCAGTCGTGTGTTGTGCAAAGTGAACATCTAATTACTTTCATCCCCTGCTAAAGTGATAAGGTTTTACTGCAGTGATATGTAACTTGATGACAGTGTTAGGTTAAAAATGTGCAGCTGGAGAAAGTTTGTATGGTGCTTCAAATGCTGTCAAACTAAAGAACTTGGCAATGCTTGAGTGGCGGAAGGTTTTTTGATGTGTGAATGTTTGCATACATTCAAGAGTTATAGTACTGGTGACAGACAGACATTAATGTTAGTTTGTCACAAAGTATTTGGATATTGTTTTATGGAGGAATAGAGGAATACAGACATCTCTAATGACTGGGAAAGTGGAGTGCCCTGTGGACAATAATTCAGCATGTTGGAGACTTATTTTGGAAAAGGAAGGGTTGCTTCAGGTTAGTCTGTCAGATTTGAATGGAGTTTAAGTGGCAGTATTAAATTACTTCATTGCAAGTAGAAAATAAGTAATTAAATTAACAAACGTAAATTCTGAAAAGCTTCTTATATCTCTTTTTGGCATCTTCACATTCTGTTTCTTCTGATCGTGTAGATTATCATTTTGAGTGTTTTTAATACTTAAAACAGCTTGGCATTTATGCCTTTTATTTTCTACGGTTTTTTATTTTTAAAACTATTTTTCCTTAAGACAGATTTCACTACGTATATAATTCTTCCATGATAACTTCAACCCCACAAAGCTAAAAATACAATACCACCAGCATGTAAAAACCAATATTATACAATTTAATGTTTGCTAAATTTTTAAACTGCATTCTTGTTAATCTGCTTAGTTGTATTTAGAAAGGATTCTGTATAGATTTAACAGCCCTGTTTTTTAATATAATATCAATCTGTCCCAGTGATATATATGTCAAGAACACAAGTCATTTTGTAATAATGATTGGAAAGGAAACTCCAGCCAAAGATTGGTAGACCAGTACCTCCAGTTTTGGTATCATTCTACATACAGGGGATAGGTTATGTAAGCCCATGAGTAGAAAATGTACAGTGAAACTTTATTATAATTCTTAGAAACACTCATGTTTTATGTATGTCATGCTGTTTTCTAGAAATGGTTGCGAAAAATATTGATATCTCTGCTGTGATAAAGCAGCTGAGTCATTTTTGTATGCATCAAGTCATTGGTGATTTATTTGTAAATTCACTGGTTCAAGGAAACATGCTATAATTCTGTTTCATCTTAAAGTGTTACATTTTTTACTATATAAGACTTGAGGTGTTTTTAGATATACTAAGGCAAGAGGCAGTGATTTTATATCTGAGAGATTATTGTTTCTGCATGTTGTGCTTTTTTTTTTAATTCTTTTTTCTTACAACCTCAATATTTTTTCCACAAATGGGAGGTTGTTCACTTAGCTGTTTCATTTCCTTCCTCTTACCTTTCCAAATTTTCCAAATTTTGTTCTGAATTAATGAATTATGCACTGTCTCCATCCTGTTTTAATTGTATTCATCCAGCTTCCGATTGGCATTGAATATGCACTTAATTTCTCAATTCTCATCAAATTAATCAAAAGCCAGATTAGTAGATCGTAATAATTTATCCACAATTATCTGATTTGTAATCTTGTGCTTTCATGTTTCATCTGGAACATTTTTGGGTAGTTGACCTTTTGGGCTGTTATTCTATTTTCATCTTGATCTAGCAAACAATTTTATAGAATAATTAAACATTCCATATCACTTGTATATATTTTGAGACATTAATTTTATTTCCTTGTAAGTTGGCTTTTGAAGTAATAATTTAAACACACATTTTTTTTAAAAAGCAGCATCAGTTTCCTGTCATTTTTTGTTTTATGGGAAGTAACTCCAATCTCTTATTTTAAGTTTACATATCTCCAAAGAACTTTCCAAAAAATATTGATGATATAGTTAGTACCAACTGTCTTTTGAAATATTGATTTATCTGAGAATTTTGTTACATATGTATGATTGCACAATAAGAATATTTCTGAAATTTTTGTAATTTCAAATGGAAATAATGCTTAAACTTTAGCAAAGTGTAATATATGTTAAAAATAAACTCTTAAAATAACTAATGTTCATATGTTAATTCTTATTGCTTAATTAATAAACCCAAGAAAATTGAAGTTTTTTCAAACTGTGATATTTTTACTTAATTGAGTATGTTAACTAATTCGTGTGTATGAGTATGTTTCTGAAATTATTAAACTTTGATTTAAAAATATGAAAAAAACTTAAATTTGAGCTCAAATAAGCAATAAGAGAAAACTGACATGTCCAATAAATAGAAGTTTTGTAGGATAAAGTACAAGTTAAGTGCAAGAAACTAAAATTTGCATTTTAAAGCTTCAAAATACTATGAATATAGTGAATAAATAGGTACAAATTAGTTGTAAACACTAATATAATTATTTCACTGTAATAAAATAAAGAAACACATTATTTGAGGTTCCAAAATTGAAAACTTGAATTTTCAACAAGTAAAAATCAGTTTTCAACACTCCTCCTGAGAAGGTATTCAAGTACTATGTTTCCCTTGATTCTAATATTTGAACGCAACGTCTAATCTCAGTTTCATTTTGTGTTCCTCCCATGTATTCCTCCCCCCCTTCCCCCCCGCCCCCCGTCAAAGCCCAAGCTATATTTGTAACATTTGAATAGAATTATACATCAATATTTTGGAGACACAGTGTTTGTTTATAGACATGAATTTTTATTGTAAGAAAATAAATAAATAGGCGCAGAATATTCTATGAATACAATAACTTCCATTATTCTAAACTTCTGTTCAACTTTTCGAAATGCTGCTTTCAAATTTGTTTGCTTGACACAAACACTTACCATAAGTTTGTTTTTTCACTACAGTACCACACATATACATGTTACATTTGGCAGTTAATTTAGAGATTAGTTTTTACTTTTAATTCTTTTTATTGAAGCTACTGCAAGTTGTACTAAGGTAGGACAATTTGGTGCTCACCTCAAAATTTCTCACTAGTACGAGCATATAAAACAAGGCAATCCTTACTGTAATTAAATTTGAGATACAAATAAAAATGTCAAGTTCTGAAATATTGCATTAGAATGTGTTATAGAAATATTTGAAATGGTAATTCAGGCATTTTCAGGCATTTAAAAATGCAGTTCAGTGTACAAAATAAGGATTTTGAGAGCAGATGCTCTTAAAGTTTAGATTTATATTAAGAATGCACGACATGCACAATGAACTATGAAAATTACCTTATACAAGTTTTAACATCTAAAAATGTCCCACATTCATCCTCTCTGGCCAAAGAGGAGAACATTTTTGGTGCATATAACAAAGAATAGCCTTGAGATGTGATAATACTGAGAAGAAGATGGGGAAACAGGCATAAGGTGACGTTAAAGAGGAATTAATTGGATTGTGAGAAGAAGAAATTGTGTGAAGCAGAGGAGGTGCTAATCACACAACATTGTGGCCTTGTGATGTTGATGATGGCTGCAAGCGGAGAAAAGTGACAAGTATAATTAATGATGCCTTGATTACACTCAGTCAAATTGATGTCAGTGCTATATTAGGCACCTCACTGTGTAGCTTCCTCTACTACCTGGCCTGCTGCATTTGACATCAGCCTTCTCCAAACACTTAAAATTGTGAGAAATCTCCTAAAGCAATAAATAACAATGTCATTACAGCACTTACCAAAAAACTGTTGGGCATTCGTCACATATCAGTGCTGGGCTTAAAAATATCTTAATTAGCGACATTTAAACATTCAAGAAATATTCCATCTTGATTAAAACAAGATAAGTTCTGTCATTTAAAAATGCAGGTGGTATAAATTGTATGCTTTAATAAACATTTTAATGAAAGTGTATCACATATTGAAGAAACACATCTACTATGTTGAAATAATCATGAAATTTTTATTACAGTGTAAGATTGTGCAAAATTCTATTGAGGTATACTTATACATTTATAGGGAAACAGAATTTTCGTTAATCATGTATGGAATATTGATATTCCAATTATAATATTGTTTGCAGCTAGGTTTTATAATTTTATGAGTATCGTTAAGATATAGATTTAATAGAAAATTCAACAATGTGAAAGTGAGGTAAAAGCTAAAATGAAAATTAATAGATACAGCTTTCAAAAACTATTAATGATGCATTCTTTTATGACCATAAGAAACATGGAAGAATTGGAAGAATAATGAGAGTATGGTTATTTTTCTATTTGCAGAATATATATATAAATTAAGAATAAAAAGCACAAGAATTCAAATTTGGTAGTAATTACACTCTTGTATTTTGGTGTTAGAAAAATGTCAGTAAAAAAGTAAATAGAAAAAAAAAAAAAAGGAAGCTGTAGCTTTGATTTTCTAAACCTTTTGCTGGCTGATCCCACTTAAAACTTGAACAATTTTGATTTTATTATTTGTATAAAAATTTAAAAATACGGATTGCACTATTTTTAAGCTTACATCTACATTTTTTAATGTTTGGAAATACAGATACCAGCATGCTTCGAAATGGGGTTCAGAGAATAAAAACATAGCAACATTATAGGAACACAAGAAACCACTTAAACATTTGTTATAGTTGAAGACTACTAGATCTTCATGTTTGAATTAATTAGTAAATTGTTACCACACATCAAAACCCATTTTGTAATATTTTTTATGTTCCCTATTGCTTACTGATGCTTGCAGAAAATAATTGGTGTTTCACCAGATATATGCATTTTTGGGCCACCTAAACCCAAAACAGGCATTTTTTAAGGTTCCTTGCATGCGTCACTACAGTCTGTTTTAATGTGATTGTGAATGGTTTAACTCAAAAATGAACATCTAAATTAATTTTAAATCTGTTACCTAAGTTGAGCAGCTTTTAAAAATGTAAAGTAAAGATGTTTAAACTATTTTGCACCCTACAAGCAATTACTTACATTGATAAGCCCCTGATATCTTTATTTTGCAATAAATGGCTAGTATGTTTAAGATATCAATAGCTTAAGATACGAGCTTGTCAAGAGACGTATGCTCTAAATTTTCTACAAGTGGTACACGAGGTCCAAATAAATTATATAAATTGGAAACCATAAGAAATAAAGAAAAGATTCAGATATACAAATTATTAAACTTTTTGTCTGATCAGTGTTTTCAAAATATTTACTATTTTTTGAATTCATCCACATTTTAAGCAATGCACTTTGAAACATTAAAGTGACTATTATTGTATTTTTATGAGCCATTGTAAAGAATATGTAAGATCAAAATTATTATATAGAGAAAACAGTTGTCATTTCAAGTGTCTATATGCTCGTCTTTGCAGAAAATGCAAAGAAAAATAAACATGTATATTATAAATGTATAGTAAAGCTGTAAAACTAAATTAAAAATGAATGCAGAAAGACTATAATATGATCGTAAAGGCCAGTTGTAATCTTTCGGTGAGCTTCGTGAAGCCAACAGAGCTGAGATGTATGCAGAGACCTGACCTAGTTCTTTTAAAAAGCGTAGGAAGAGAAGAAGGAAAAGAAAAAGAATAGCTTTGGGGTGGGGAGCATTTCCTCTTACTCTCCTAGGATACAAATGCTAAAGTTTGTTCATAAGAGACCTTTGCAAGTTGCTCAGATTATGTATTATAGTGAATTGTTTACGAGATCTGTTAGATGGTTCAAAGCTTTTAAGGCATGCCTTCTTACAAAGTACCACATAAAGGTCAGTTTTGAGGAGTGTAAAGTACAAGTTAGAAAACAATATCCTGGAGTGGGTATCCATATTTGTTCATGTGAAATGTAAACTCAGGTTTGAACGTGAGAAACATGATGTTAATTTCTAAGAAATGTTTTAACAGTGGGACTGAAAGTGTCAACAGAAGGCTGCAAGGAAATTATGGACCATCTTTGAGAGAGAGTTTTGATTTTATCAATTTAAAATTTTAGTTGTGCAGTTATGTATTCAGAAGAAAATTACACAAGGCATAATTCTGTGTTAGCACAGGCAATGGGAGAAGCAAGCACAAATAGAATAGAGTAGGAGGAGGAGGTGTGAAGGGGAGAGAGACAGAATGACCTTGTCTAGAACTGAGTGCCCATGACTTCTTGTGACCACTCCATCACATTCAGTATGACAGCCACTGTATGGCAATCACTCATGAGGAACCTTCAAGCAGAGCCCAATTATCAAAATGTTTGTTGTTTATTCTGGCATTGAAGTCGCCAGCGAATTGTCAATAGGCTCCTGGCTGTTTGGACATGTCACTTGCTTTTTATTGTTTTAAAATGAATGTTTCTTCTTCTTTTCAACATTTCAAATGTGTTTATATTTCTCTGTAGCAATATTTATATTTGTTCTTAACTATGTCAGGTCTCCAAATCTGGTTGCTGAAAACCCTACTGATGTTCTTTGATATGTGGGAAACCAAATTCATCAGTGATTAGAAGCAGATGTTTTGATGCCATTAATTGTAATGTTGGTGACAGGTGCAAACATTTTAAAAGTACAGTTTGAAAAGAGTAAGCCTGCCTTTATTTCTGATATATTAATATATCATATTTCATAATTAAATAATTCACCACTTAATGCATTACTCAGAATTTTATTTCAACTTTATATTGCCACTATAAGAATATCGCACACTTGAAATTCTGGCCAAGAAAGAATCTTGTGCGGTAACTGCCAAGTTCAAATGTCAATAAGTGCATTTTAGCACATATCTCTTAACTGTCCAGAAAATGTAAAAATTATATATATTGAAAATAATTTTTGAATCAAGTTGTCTTTGTTTCTGTAGGGAATACTAACATAATTCTGATATGAAATTATATTTATTTTTTTATTTTTCTGAATGGCCCTATATTTATGTATGATGTATTTCATCTATAGGCACATACATATGTTATGCAAGTTATTACCTCTTTTTAAAGGAAATATTGCAGTTAAGGTATTGAATAACACTATATTGTTTTTTTTCTTTGTCATTTCTGTTCTGCCATTTTTCTTTTTAACATAGTTTTGATTTTGATGAAACACTATTTGATCATATCTACTGCTAAGAACTTTTCATCCTAAACTTTTGTAACATTTTTAAAACTTGGTTTGTAAGCCTGTTGCAACATTTATTTAGATTCATATGCAGTTGCAGTCAAATTAAAATTAACTCCTCTGTACATTATCAAATTGTGTTTTAGTACTAATGCAATTCAGAGAAAATGTTGCATTTTGTGCTGGCACTCTCAATGCCAGTATGGTTGTGCAGTAAGGACTAGAGTAATTGGGGCAAAAGTAACAAAATTATTCCATTCACATTTTGGAACTAATGGAACTAATTAATTTAAGCTTAGGTGACCTTTCATGTCCATAAATTTAGTGTATTTTTGAGAGAGAAAGATGTAAAAAGTTAGTACAGAAAAAAATGCTCTAATTATATAACAAATACCTACCAGCTTGATAGAATTAAAATAATTATTCAATAAGTCCAAAATCATGTTTTTTCTTATCTTAATTCAACTCGAGGTATTGCAAGGCAAGTATTTCTCAACGGTAATATATATCATCCAAATAAGTGATGGGGTCATATAGCCTTTATGATCTTTAAAAAAAAATTCTTTCCACCTGTCCAAGGGACATACTAAAGATCTACTGTGGGATTGGCAATGTAAAATACCTTGAGTGATTTTATGGGGTCATGTTCTTCGTAAATGACCAATATAATACCTAATTTTTATGTTGATGTTAATGATCTATATGCATATCTATATACCTTGCTAAATACAGTAGTGCCAATAGTAATACTAAATGTAGCTTCATTTATGCATATAAGAGAAAGAAAAGGTCCCAATATTGAGCCTTGTAGAACACAAAACTCAAGGTTTCACACTATTTTTTTTATGATAACTTATCATTTTCTGTTAGATCTTTTTTTTTTCCCTAAACAAAAATTTTAACTCCATAATATTTAGATTTGGCCGAAAGTTTCTCGTGAGAGGTACAGTGTAATGATTTTATTTGAACTCGTGACCTTTAATATAGGATTCAGTAAGCCTACTCCTGTATGTTTCGGAAGGTATTTCACTGGAACTGGACCATAATTGCTGAGAAAATAAAAACAGTCAAAAGTCAGTGAAGGATCGCTATTGAGGTCCCAAAAGAATACTTCACCGTGTAGGAGTTTGTCACAGTGGGGAAAGGGGCTATGTCCAGAGTGACATTAAAATACGATGATTGATGTTGGCATCTGGCAGTTGCGTCCACTTCCGTGTTCTCACCGTACCTGAGTGTCAGATTAATGACAGAAAGATTTGTGTCCATGTGGTTTCTCTGCTCAACCTCGTTCTCGAGAAGCTCACGAAGTTTGGATAATTAGCAAAATGCAATTGCTTTCCCACATGGCAGCTTGTGCCATCTGTTGTGTACATTTCCAATTTGTCAGGTGGCACTCGCTGTAATTTGACCATCTCCCGCAGGCTGCTTCTACCTGTTAAAGAGGTTGGTTGGACTGAGGGAACGAGACAAATTTCTAAATGTCAATATTGACTCAAGTTGTTCTGACCAGTTCTATCCCTTCCTCAGGCTATTGGTATTGTTGCTTTGAAGAGCTCTTTGCCAACCAAGAGTCTACCCTGTTGTTTTTTTCGTCTTCCCTTCCTTTTGAAGAATACTCAAACATGTGCTGTCAGTAAAAAATCAACATACGCCAACCTTCAAGGTTGTACACTGGGAAATATTAGGTTTACCTCGTCTGTTGCGTAGAGGAATTGTAAATCAGTTCTAACCTACATGCACCCTCCCTTTTAGGTGATGCATTTAGGAGCAGTTAATTAAGCAAGAAGTAAACATTTAAGTAATACATCGGCATACGTAACTAATACCGAATATTGAGTACTCCATGTTTGCAAATAACATTTTGGAAAGAAGTTCAACTCCCAAAATTGTTTTGTAAGAATTGACAGCGCAGAAAGAATTGAGTGCGAATCTCAGTCTGAATAAGGTTTTCTCCGGGGGTTTCTCTTAACCTGAAATATAAATGTCGGGTAACAAGATAAGTTCTATGGATCCTGAGCTCATTTGAGCATCACTTCATCACATTCGTCGTTCGATATGGCTTAACGGTGGAGGACGTTAGTAGAAAACATGTGATATTTAGGGATACCTTTAATTCGTCAGAGATTATACATAAAGTAAGTAACTTTATTGCAAACCTTACTAATTTAAAATGCGAAATGTTTACAATGAAAATAATCATTAACGACCTTCATTTTATTATTCGTTTGTAAGGTATATTTATAAAAAAAGTATATGAAATCACATTTGCATTCCATGTATTAAAAATATGATATATTAACGTGTTTATACCTTCTTGAGGGGGGGAAATAGCACAGAAAGGAAAGAACAAATGTGTATACACATCTATATGAAAAATGAAACAAAACGAAATTACGTTTCCCATCGTATAGACCGATTACCAAATCACCCGGTTTTTAATATGCTTTTTCAGCCCCTGGTTAGACTTCAATAATGTGTGATAAACCCCCGATTTCCTTATGTATGCGTCAACAGTAAGGAATAGCGCTTAAAACTGGGCAATTGACTGCAAGAAAGAATGTCAGGTAACTTAATTTCCCTCAAAAGTATGGCATGTGGTCACTAACTTGTTGATATGCATTTAGGAAAGACGAGAATATCCAGTAATTTTTTAAACGTCTTCCAACGTTTAGTCATGTCGGATGATGAATAAATGAAATGGGAGAGCTCAGGGTCCATAGAGATATTCGATATTCATCTTTCAGGATAAGGAAAAAATTGTTATCCATATAACTCACCCGACCGACATTCGAACTCGGGAACTCTTAAACATGAGGCAGACATGTTATCACCTACGCTACAGAGATCTTATTGTTTGTGATAACTGCATAAGCAAAAAATTGAGATCATGTATTAAATTCTAAAGAACTCGAGTGCAAAACAAAATCGAAAATTGTATGTTGCTTTCAGAGAGATGATATTGCACTCTGCTGATTTTACCTGTCTGAAAGTTTTGTAAGTAAATAATCTTTATTTCCATTTCATTTAAAATTATTATACATTTGCATACTTAATACTGCACTGAGTTGCTGCTTACGCTTGGGCCCAATAGACTCGACCTCTGAGGTTGTCGAGCTAATGGGTCCTTATTTGCATCTTATCCAAAATAACTTCATCTTCATTTACGTCAGATTTAGTTATCTTCCCCAACCATTTGGCGCTTACTTTGCCCAAAAAAGTTCCAAATTTCAATTACAGTTTTCCTAGTTTTACACTCATTAACTCATTGCTTGAATTTTTTTTGGTAGCCTCGCCCATTCTTTTTTACCTATTTCCTCCCTACGCAACCTAGTTTATTCACATTTTAAAAGTAAATGCCGTCCTTTATCCCTTTGGGGACACAATGGGCAGATTTGTTTGTAAACAGCTAGGATTTTTAGGAGAGGCAGTGGAATTTTCTGAGCAGTCATTCAGACCGCTGTTGAAAGGTGCATCTATCTTTTCCTTCCGGTTCTATCAAGCAGCCCTGGAAAGGATTATTCCATATTAAATATAAGTTAACAAAAAATATGTAAACAGATGGTCCGATTTTTGTAATATGGTAATTCGTAGGTACTGTATCTTTGTTGTCCAGGATAGGCACAAATTACAGCGCTTCATAAACAGTAGTATTTTCCTTCGAACCCTACAAAATTTACCACAATTGCAAGAAAATAACTGAATTTGATTACAACGCCATGGGTTATTGTCGCTATACAGTTATGTTCAATGCAGCTAATTTGTACCGAGACTTCCCGTTAGCATTGACGCAAATGCAACACGAATACAGGAGCTTGTGGCTATTAACAATGATTTTCGTTAATACCAACATGAACAAAGTCACCCGACGTTAACATCAAAGCTTGCATGCGTTGATTTTCGCGTTAATTGGATTCGGGAGGAAAAATGACATCGCACCGCAGAAAAGAGAAATGGAGTTATTTATGAGAACTTAATTATATTAATCGTCGTCCCGTTGACAAAAAGCGTAAAGCATATTTAAAATGGAATATTTGGAAACAGATAATCAATGAACTGAAATGTGAAGAAAGATTTTTGTTATTACTGGCTGGAATGCCCAATAGCCTTGCGTTTCTTTGGAGGCATTAAAAACATACACTCTCGTGACACCATAATGATAAAACATTGTATAAAAATATACTATGCAAAAGCAGTGTTGAGCAACCACAAATACCAAGTTTATAATGATTTGTCATTAAGCAGCTCCTACATTGTCGCGTTCGGGCTACCTGTCGCTATTTATAGAGAAAATCTCATTAGGAAGAAATAGTTTAAGCAACGTATTCTCAGTAACCAATACACACAAAGTAAACAGAAAAAAGACCAGATTTTGATGTTATTATTCCTTGATCCATGTAAAAGAGGTCTTAGAGAATTATGTGAATTCGCTATTCTTTTGTTGATTATTGTTCTGTCGACAGTGTTGAAGCCAACGGTTATCTAGGCAAACATAGACCATCATGCGAGATCTTTTAGGCATGACAATGTAAAATAATTGTGTGGAATGGAGTGTAATTTCCAATAGTAATACTACACAGTAATTTTGGCCTTGTGTCAAAGGTTATGTGAGCCAAGTTTGGTCGAAATTGGTGCAATGGTTAGAATAAACACACATACCCACCGTCTTTCGACGTATGAAACAATGTAGCTTATAAATTATTATTTTTTTTTTCATGTATACCAGGGACGTATTTAAGGGGGTCCAGGGAATCCGGACCCCCCAAATTAATTATGATTTCAAACTTTTAATAAATAGTTTAAATAAAACTTAGTTAAAAAATAAATCGAAAAAGTTTATTCAAGCTTCTCATCTTAACGTCTCTATTCACTGTCAAGCAAACATGAAGTTATCTAAGAGATAAACGAAAAGTTACTGCACAGCAGCTATAGAACTTCAAATACACTAATAATGTCAATTACAATAATGTATTGCAAAGTTAACCAATTCCGATATATTATAATTTGTTGATTGGAATTCCCAGATACTTAAACGTATGTAATTTTTAACTTCTAAGTTCCTACTCGCTTTTTCATTCAAGGAGAACTAATACTTCAAATTCATCAGTCAGTGGTTCGCTATTTAAATATCTGATTACTGCTTATAGGATCACTTTATCCCAGGTATAAGAACAAAAAATGTGCAATGCGCAAGGCCTTTCTACAGACTTTACCCAAAGAAACAAAACAAACTTTTCTAAGAACAATTTGTAGAAGCTTGGGTGGAGAAAGACATGTGAATATAATATATTACTAGTGTTTATAGTTTTTACTAACATGATAAAAACAACTCCCTGATTAATTATTTATTAAAAGCAAATAATTCAACGTAGATTTTTTGAACCCCCCCTCCCCGGAAACTGACTTTTAAATACGTGCCTGATGTATACTAAAATATGATAAGGTGTATCTTGTACTCAAGTTATACGTTCATGTTCCAATGCGAATGGCTCTTAATTGGGTGCACATAATATTCGACCTAGATAAATAAACGTTTATCCTTTGCTGTGCATATTTCACAAATGGTGTGAAATGGTATCGAAAATTTAGGTTTTATGTAAAATAGCACCTAAATTAATTCCAGAGTAATAGAATTCTTGCTAGTTATGACATGTAATACTTAATGGTCATTGCTAGATACTGGACAAGACATTCAACTGTGACTTGATGAAAGTGGAAGAGGGGACAATGCGCAGAGTTGATAATTGATTTAGTTAGTGTCACTTAGGAACAGAGTTGAGTCAGTGATTTGGTGTGCGACTCCAAGCTAGGGCATTGAAAAGGTTCACCTCCAACGCTCGATCATATCCTGTCTCGTAATAAGGTTTTTGGAAGTTAGGTGCAACTATTCTTGTCAGTTTTATGTATTCATAGCTGATTTGATAAATTCGTTACATGGAACTCTTCTCATGAAGTGGCCTTTCTCATCTTTGCATTCGTCAAGTGCTATGAGTAAGGCTCGAAAGTTGAACAAAAATCCTCGTCCATGAGACCCAACATTACATTTAGTCAGATTGGGACAAAAAATAGTAGGTTTTTGCCATTTTTTGTTGCATTTTCAGCTGTTTCTTGAAGGGTTATTGGCGTCTTTTTAGTCTCTTATAGATCTTAATTCTTTTAACTTCATCTTTTGACTACAGCTTTATTGTTAATTTAGGTATAGAAGTTAACCAAATAATATGATTTTTAACCAAAAATGCTTAACTCTGTTTCAAAAAACACATTTTGATCTAATATAATAAATTAAAAGCGCGCCTCTCATTACAATATCGATGCATTACAGTATATGGAGTTCATTAACACAATTTTGGGAGAAAATGAGACGCGTTCTCTCTCTCTCTCTCTCTCTCTCTCTCTCTCTCTCTCTCTCTCTCTCTCTGTAATTTACGTCCTCCAACGTTCAGTCATATCGGACGGTGAATGAAATGGGTGAAATGATGCTCAAATGAGTCCAGGGTCCATTGAGCTTAGAGTTACCCGACATTCGTCTTGAAGGATAAGGGAAAACCCCAGAAAAACCTTCTGGTAACTCACCCTGACCGAGATTCGAACTAGGGACCTCTTGAACGTGAGGCAGGCACGCTACCATCTACGCTACCGAGCGGGCCGTTCTCTTTTAGCTATGGCTGCTGTAGTGATGTCGATGTCTAATGCATTGTACTCATTATTTAAATATGTAATTAAGGCTAAAATTATTTAAAATGTTAATTGATTTGTATCAGATTTTCCAGATTAGGTCTGTTTTAGAATGTTTTGTTTATTATTTTAGGTCTTCCATTTAGGTGTTATGTGCTGCATTAAATGCTTGGGTAAATACTCAGAAGCAGCAATAATAATACATATTCAATTTTCTATGAATAGCCCACGAGGGCTCATTTATTTAGCTGAAGTTTGTATAATTTTGAATTACCAGGAGGGGCAGACGTGTTAACCACTGTACCACGAAGAAATGCTTCTCTCTGTTACATTCTCAATAATTGTTACTGCGTGATATATGTATAAAGTTAAAAATCCAGCCGAGATTGACAATGTAAATAAACTGAAACATCTTCTGCCAAGCTGAGTGTGGACAGTACTGGTGGGATAATTGGTAGGAGCAGAAGAGTCAACCAGGTCTACTGGAGCCCTTACATCCATGTGTTTCCTTCATAAGTGTGACTTTGCTCTCGAGAGTTCAGAACTCATTTATTTCATTGGTAATTTCAGCTTCTCGCTGCATTTTTTGGACCCTTAGCACCATTTGCAAATATTAATTTACAATTCTCTCGCTTTTAGTACCTCTATAAACGGAAAGGGTTTAAAATCTCTGTTGCTCCTTTGAAAACTTTAGGATTACCCCAACATACGGTGATTTTCATTGTATTGTTATAGCACGTTAACAACTGAATCGTTACGAAAGCATGCCTCTTCTTTTTCCTTAGACCTAAAGGTCTGTGAGGATCTCAGACCAGCGCTTCCTCGAACGACCCAGAGATCTCTTCCTTTGGAAAGTCTATGAATCATCCAGTTTAATTCTTATGCTTGCTTCCGAGTGTAATTCCTTCATCTCATCATTGTATTTGTAATCTCACTTGACGAATCCTGCTGTGTATTTCAAGAACCTTATGTATGCTTTTCATAAAGTCCACCCACCTCTGCTATAGCTCTTGCTAATATTTGAATAACAGTACTAACGCTATAATATGTTTTTTTACGAAGTTCTTAATTACTTTGTTGACTTTTTGGTGTCAAGTGCGAATGAACCTTAAAAAATAAACCTCAAATATTTTACCCGTGCAATTTTAATGTTTAAAACCCTGTAGCAGAATAATACGTTGAAGTTGATTTATTCCAAGAGGCTGAAGCGTCACGGACATGGCGCTGAAGTAATTACATTGACGGATTGGTTCGGTCAGAAAGGAAACCCGTTGTTGTGAATATGGCGTACGAGGTTAGCCCTCTGGCATTTGAAACATTTACAAAGTGTCGACGTTGTCCCAGTCAGGTGTGCCCATTTCTTCTTTGAGGGGCTTTGTTAGCTTTTAATTGAGACCACTGCTCGATGTTTATGCGTTGAGTAGCCTTTGGCGTTTCTTGTCACTTCGTAATAATTAAAGAAGCAGTAGCGGACTTATTGGCAGCCTACTTTCAAGATTGCCTGCGGCGTCCATCTTGAAATGCGGAAGACGGTTGCTTTTTGCACCCACTCTTTGTGTCCGGGGGCAAGTGTTCAATAGTAAAATGAGTATTTACAGTCGAACATTTAAAAACAGCAGTAGTAACAAGTAATTAAGCATGTGAGCTGGAGTTCTCCGTTTTAACCTCCGCGGCGTGCACGAAAAGCATGCGGTTAGATGGATTGGAGTCATCAGTAAATACTTCATGAAATGGAAACTTGCTGAGTGTTTCACTTTTGACATTCTGAAACAGTCGATCGGGCAGATTTTGTTATGATTGTTCCAAACTTATGACATCAGTCTAGAAAGCAGTTTAATCTACAGGGACATCAATAACTGTGCTGAAAAATTGACTTGTGTGGGACGGTAGAATGGTTGAGCAATGAGATTTCTGCCGTAGACACTTGGGTATAGTTAAATTAACGTCACAACTTGTGTCGGAGAGGTTTATCTACAAATAATTTTTTGTTTAATAAAAATTTAATACATTGAAGGTCTTATAGATTTGTTTGGCATACAGCACTTTTTGGTTTCATGAATGCATGATTGAAAAGAACGTAAAATAATAAATAACATGCATATAAAATCTTCAAAGTGACACTATTTTATGTATTAGGAGTTTGGACACTAAATTTAAACATCAGAAATGAAGTTTTTGAGATTCTCAAAAGGTTTACGAGATTGGATGAAATAAGAGCTATGGATTTTGAAAATAAGCCTATCAAGTGAGAACGTGTTTTACAACGAGACATGTGCCAGTAAAATTATTCAATACAAACCAAATATTTTGCGACCAAATAAAGATGGTGAAATCGAAGAAGGCTTGGAATGAAAATCTGGATGAAAGGAGGGAAAAGAATTCTTTAGGAAACAGATACTAGCTTGAACATTCTCTTGAAAGATGCTGAAAAATAGGTAAACAACACAAAAGTTCGCCCGCCTCGGTAGCGTAGATGCTGGCGTGTCTGCCTTACGTTCAAGAGGTCCCGAGTTCGAATGTTGGTCAGGTGATAAGGCTTTTCAGGGTTTTCCCTTATTTTGAGAGATGAATGTCATAACATTGAGCTCTATGGACCCTCGGCTCATTTGATAATCATTTCATTCATCGTCCGATGTAACTTTGGAGGACGTAAAGTACAAAAAAAAAAAAAAAAAAAAAAAAAAATAAGTTCAGAGAATCATCTGTTGGTAAGGTTAAAGAAATTAAAATTATTTTTATATTTCCTTATTAATATAAAAATTCCCTCTTAAAAATGCACTACACTGTTCGGTAATAATAGGGTATTTCGGGGGCTTCTGAACCTGGGACTTAAATAATTATGAGGCCAACGTACTTAACTGGTTATAATGACAGCTTATGTGAAGCAACTCAGTCTTATAGACTCCATTAAGTATTAAAAATGCCTACATCAAAGTTGTTGAAGCGTTTTGTAAACAATTTGAAGGGAGACACGTGGTGAAAGTTGTAGAGATTTGCATTTGGTAGAATAACACGCCAAGAGTGTTGTGTTGCATGGCCACTAGAGGCAGGAGGATCGCCCTGTCTGTCAAGCTGCTGCACTCTCAGGAAGAATGGCTCAGAAATTATACGTACTTAATCAAAAGGTGACATGTTGATGTTTAGGCTACAAATAACGTTAGGGGGAGAAATAAACAAAAAAGGACGTGCCTACCAAAATGCTCGAAGGTATTCGTGATGATGGCCTTCACTTGGTACTATTGCTATTTCTCAATCTATCAATGTCAGTACATAGTCTGTCGCCGCATATATTTAACCCATATGTGAACTATGGAAATACGAAGTCCGTGGGCAGGAGTGAGTGACATTGCTTGGAAATGCAGTAAAAATGTTGCCCCGGTCGTATCTCAACTTTGAGGTTAACGATCTCCCGTCACTTTTTGTTTACCGATCATAATTATTATAATCGCGTTTGAAGGCTTCCAGGAAGATATTAATGGGTCGTAAATTTATACAGGGTATACTGGTTTTGCGCCACAACCGGGTTGTGAGCGTGTAAGTGCATCATGAATGAAAAGCGGAGTGACTGGAGCTGTGATTTATTTTATTTGAATACGCATCCGCATCCGTAAACGCAGTAACCTAAACTTGCTATAAGTTTAAATATGTTATAGTCATTATGTTGGCATTTACTCTTTAATTGGTTTTGTTTTTTAGATTTTAAATATACAATTTACTTTCTCTGTTATGTATCTAAGGGAAGTACTGTATTCCACTAAAAGCTCATACTGGAATTTCGTCTTATATTCATGTTTGTCCGTCCGTCGTGCTGGCAGGCGAAGATTTTTGCTGCGTGCCCACCCAAAAATGGATTTAAGCATCCGAAAATAAAAGGTTCTTTCTGCGGTTAAGGATGGGTTTATATACACCCTTGGAATCTGGAAACGTATATTTTTGTAAGTCCACATCGTTACGACGGCCGGTTTACAATGATGTCACGGAACACGTCTCCTCGGCTTCGATCTACTGAATCCTCTCATAATTGAGTCTCAGTTACTAAACGTACACTTAGAGCCCAGCGATTATAGACAACTATGTAGGAGGTAGACCTCAAAAATTCGAATCCCGAACATCATTTTGAGTTTTATATTGCAGAAATGCGAAATGTGTACTACATACACATTGTATGTAATATAACTTCCAATTGCTAAGGTTCAGATCTTCAGATAATGACTTTACCATCAATGTATATACACCAATATCATACACGTTAAAGAAAATCAAAACTTATTTATAAATCGTGCCATAAACAGTTATGACACTCAATGCAAACAATTTAGATACATCCTACAACCGATTGGGCAAGACCATAAATAGCCACTGTGTCAGGAGAATGGCAATGCTCTACCCTCTTTATAACAAAAAATCGCCCATGACTCTCAGCAATAAGTTACTCATATATAAACAAATCCTTCGACCCGCCCTGACGTATGCTTGCTCAGTATGGGGAGCTGCAGCAAAAACCCATCTCCACAAGCTACAAGTTCTGCAGAACAGATACCTCCGAACAGCAACTGGTACATACCTAACCGCAATATTCACAATGACTTATCTTTCCCCAAAATCACGGAATACATACTACAAATTTCCCATAATTTCTACAACAAACTTCCAAACAGCTTTAATCAACTGATCAGAGATCTCGGGGAATACGATATTGACCCTGGGGAAACGTACAAACGCCCAAGGCTAGTACTAGCATCACCATAACTTCAAAACCAGACTAGCAGAATTATTTAATACTCAGACAATCCCAACGACTAAATCCCATTGACTAATCATTACCTATTACCTATTAATCATTACCTACTTATCACCACCATCTACCCACCGTCATTTCTTCAAAACTCACCACCAAGCCAGTAAGGGACAAGGTCCCGATATGGCAAGATGTCGAGGGTCCCTCCTCTGAGGAGGAGGTTCAACCCTCAACCACACCACTGTGCTTGCTTGCTAGTTAAAATGATTCAATAAGCTTCCTCTGGAAATAAAAGAACTGCCACAAAACAGATTTGTTATAGTATTAAAATACTGGTTTAAACAAAAAGCCATTTATACTGTACAAGAATACTTAGAATATAACATACATGCTAGTGAATTTATGTAAAACTATTGTAAATTATAGTAGTAGGTACCTAATTGTTAAATTTTATTATTACTGTAGTAAAGTTATTAACTTACGATAATTACTACCTTAAGCCATGCAAATAATCTGATTTCATCTAGAATTTTATATGCATTAATTTGTAAACCTTCTTCTGTACTTGTAAATACATTGTAAATACTTTTTATAAATGACAAAACCTATTGCTTCATGTAAGCTTAATGGTGAATAAAGGATTATTATTACTTGATTTAATGACATTAATGCTCGCACATAAAAACTGAAACACTCTACTCTGTTTTTAGACTAACTGAAATGTTTTATTCCTCTATGTAAAATCAAATAAAATGGAAATTAACTTAGTATCGGGTGTGTAAACCCTATGCTTCTATTAGTGCCCTCATTCTGCGGGGCATGGATGAGACCAAATGCCTAGTGAAATGTTTACGAGAGGATACTTCGCATTATATGTCAGCACAATTCACAACCAATATTAGGGCAGTTTTCTAATAGCATTGCATTTATTTTAAAAACGACAAGAATATTACTTGGTTTTTATAGAAGAATGTTTTTAAAAATATTTAGTTTTTGCAAGAAAATCATAAGACATTACTACTAAATTAACAATAATAAAAAGAAACATGCACATCAAGGATTTGAACTCATGTTGATCCACTTACACATGTGTTTTGACCGCTCGGCTATCATGCATACGGCCAAGCCACAAAGCAACTCCGTTTATCGCATAGTTTTGAATTGAAGCCAGAGTGGTATCAAAGCGTATATTGTGAACGCAGCGTCATCGAATGCTTCCAATGTTTTCCGAATCGAACTTTGTGGTATCTGCTTTTTGTCTTTCTTTTTTTCTTCTTCTCCTAAGACTGTAGGTACATATGATGGAGGAAGTTCGAGGTTTTGCTCCTCTAAAGGAAGACTGGATTTAATACCTGATGCACTCCGGTAGACGTGGTTTAATTAACTTACACTTCGAGAGAATTTTGAGGTCAATCCGCTGTAGGTTAGATTATATTGCAGCTCAGCTTTGCGCTGTTTGTGGATTAGATTGTGGTTATCTCGGAGAAATGCATGTTTCGAGATTCCCTGATTTAAAATAGGCATCTTTATAAAAAGGTATGTGTGAGTAGCATAGCTAAAAAGTGCCATGTTCCAAACATGCAATACGATCTTCAAAAAAATCTTGCCACTCCAGAGTTACCTTTACATAGAGCACTTTTCGATTTTTTTTTTTCTTCAAAAATGCCTTTAACGATTTTAATTATATTGCCGTATTTTAAATATATTTGCATGATAAATGTTATTTTTAATTTTCTGGGAAAGTGCTAGAAGTCCTCTTCATACCCGATGACTTTTACATCTCTGGTAGATCATAAGCGACAAAAAAATGTCTTACTGCACAAATATATAGATGTTCTTAAAACGCGGTTTATGTAGCTTTTTGTGAAGTCAACTATTTCCTTGTTTGTTTCAGTTTTGCAAAACTTATGCTTCTCTCAAATAGGAATTTAGTATTCTTTATGTCCTGGCATTCAAAGGCTGGAATTTCATTTTAACTAGAAAGAGACGTGTAGTGAAATCATTGTTACAAATGTCTATCCGATTAATTTGAAACAAATGAAAGAAAGTTGTTTTTTTTTTTTTTTTTTTTTTTTTTTTTTTTTAAGGGGAAGGTTTACTCTACGAATTGATGTAATTGTTAATTATGGCAGCTTCCGTAAGTTCAAGCACTATGATGCTTTTGTGTGTGTGTGTAAATGTTTGGGGTATTCCCTCCACTTTTGCTTTGAACAGCCATTTACTGATTTCATGGGATGTAAACAATATACCGATCTGCTTTGGTGTTCATAAGTTGATTAGCCATAATTAAAAATAATTCCTTATAAATTTTAATTATGATGTGTTTTAAAACAAGTTTATTGTACAGTGCGATCCATATAAACCTGAACCATTTCAGTAGACCATAATTTCCCTTTGAAAGATCGTAGAATGTAGAAATTTGTTTTAATGATCTCAGTGGCTCTGGGAGAATACTTACAATTGTTGACGGTCTTAAGTGTCTTAATTTTCTTTCCCGCCTCGGTAGCGTAGATGGTAGCATGTCTGCCTCACGTTCAAGAGGTCCCGAGTTCGAATCTCGGTCAGGGTGAGTTACCTGGATAAGGTTTTTTCCGGGGTTTTCCCTTATGCTGAAAGACGAATTTCGGGTAACTTAAGCTCCATGGAATCCGGCCGCATTGAGCATCATTTCACCCAATTCATTCATCGTCCGATATGACTAAATGTTGGAGGACGTAAATTACACACAAAAAAAAAAACTGTAGACACTGAAGTTTATATGGGTAGAGCAACTGGATGATATCGAATTGAGAGAAGGTTATTTCCAACAAAATGGAGAAAGGTGCCATACATCTAATGGCACCATGGAACTTGTAACCAGTTTCTTTGATGATCGAATAATCTCAAAAGGTCTGTGGCCGCCCAGATCCCCTGACCTAACCTTACCGGATTTTTTCTTGTGGGGGTATCTAAATATAGAGTGTACAAGAATAGGTCACTGACAACTGATGTTCTCAAGCAATCCATTCGAACCAAATAAGTAACATTGTCGAGGATACTCTCCGTAAAACTTCAGAGAATATGGTGAGACGAGTGCAAACATGTATAGAGCCCGCCTCGGTAGCGTGGTAATAGCATGTCTGCCTCACGTGCAAGAGGTCCCGAGTTCGAATCTCGGTTAGGGCGAGTTACCTGCATAAGATTTTCTGGGGTTTTCCCTTATCCTGATAGACGAATGTCGGGTAACTCTAAGCTCCATGGACCCCTGACTCATTTGAGCATCATTTCACCAATTTCATCCATTGTCCGATATGACTTAACGTTGAAGGACGTAAATTTAAAAAAAAAAAAAAAAAAAAGTATAGATGCTAGTGGAGGACACTTCCAACATTTTCTCTGAGATGTAAATAGTGTAATGTAATCTCTCAATTGTGTATTATATTCTCCCAAAGGTGCACGTGTGTCCTATTATTGGTACAAAAGTTATGGTATATGAAATGGTTCAGGTTTATATGGATCACACTATATAAAAGTAGATCAGTAAATGTAAAAGCATGCATCTATTCGTGTAATAGTTACAACATAATATCGTAATTAAGTACTTTTATGAAATTAGCAAATATAACATTTGTGGGATGGGGTTTTAAATCTACCAAATAGATTAAAGGTAACAGAAAAGACAGTTAAGTCCGCACATAAAGGTTATTGCAAACATTTAACATGTTCTTGGATAAAGAAATGAAATCTACACATGGAAATAACAGTATACTCCTCACTTTTGTTTTAAATGGTACATATTTATTGGCAGATTTTTTTTTTTTAATTTACGTCCTCTCAACGTTGTCATGTTGGACGATGAATGGAATGGGTGAACTGATGCTCAAATGAGCCCGGGGTCCATAGAGCTTAGAGTTACCCGACATTCGTCTTTGAGGATAAGGGAAAACCCCGGAAAAACCTTATCCAGGTAACTCACCCTGACCGAGATTCGAACTCGGGACCTCTTGAATTAAAGGCAGATACTCTACCACCACGTTACCGAGGCGAACTATTGGGAGATGCGCACATTAGCCAATACAGCGTAACAAACACTCCAAATTTTAAAGCCGAGAGTTTTGAAGTGAAGGTAAATATTATGGACTGCATTTCTAACAAATGCATACTAATATTACTAGCTAAAGAAAGAAAATTTAAGTTTGTGTGTGGGTGGGTGGGTGGGTGGGCGGGCGAGCGGGCGGGCGGGTGGTTGTGTGTGTGTGTGTGTGTGTGTGTGTGTGTGTGTGTGTGTGTGTGTGTGTGTGTGTGTGTGTGTGTGTGTGTGTGTGTGTGTGTGTGTGTGTGTGTGTGTGTGTGTGTTTTAAGTTTCAGGGAGAGGAGAGGTAGAAAATGTAATTTGCTAGAAAATAGAGTATGTTTAATAAATAATAGTGGGGTTTGGAAAGAAGTGAGCTAGAAAGAGATGTGGGCTAGTTTTAGTGAAACCGCTTGAGCCATCGCGCTCGGTTAGGGTTTTCCCTCACCCTGAAAGATGAATGTCGGATAAATCTAAGCTCTATGGATATTGGGTTCATTTGAGTGTCATTTCATTCATCTTCCGATATGTCCTAATGTTGGAGGACGTAATTAAAAGAAAAACACCAAACGATGTTTACTTATACAGCATGCAACACTTTCAGAATTTGGAAGACTGTAGAACGTAGGTGGTGTCAGCACATTTGCATATTTTGCGGTATGGTTTTATTTCTTGTTTTGGGGGCTTCATGAAATTATAAAAGGGAGAATACGCTAACAATTTTGTTTAATAATCGTCGAGGGCCAGTACTTTCACAAAGACGCGAATTAAATATAATAAATGAAATCGTCATTTGAGGTATAAAAAGCCATGTGCAACTTTGGTTAGATAATTCCTTTTGCTGCCGACAGTGCAAACTCACAAACCACTCCACTTGCGGCCTTGTCACTTTCTTACTCGCGGATGTAAGACCATATTGTGACGTCATTAGTTTGAAAGAAAAGTGCGGGAAGACCCACTTATAGGGGGGAAACCCCAACATCATTAATCAATCACATAAGGAATGTTGCTAAGCGTTTCTAGTTACTACCATCTTATATTTAAAACCATAAAATTAAATTTGCTTCATTTGTCATGTGACCTAACATTTTCTCCATGACCTTGCACTTCTAAGAAATTCTTAACTTATATTTTAACCTTAACTTTTTAGTTTTTGTACCTCTTGATTGAGGAATTATTACGTTTGACTTAAAAATGGAATATTAACATTTTACTTAAGTTGGAGCTTTCAAAGTAGTCTGAAGCAACCGATCCTTCCACCCCCCTGCATATCAAAGGTATAATCCTTATTCTCAAAGCATTACCATCGCTTTATCTTTGTTAATAGCAACCTCTCAGATAACGCGCTGATTATTCTTGCAAGAGTGAGATCCGCAGTTCTCGGATCTATGCTAAGCACCAGTGAACGCATCACTTCAGCTAATGCAATTCGCAGGAATCACAAATGGCAGATGTTCACTCCACGTGGGGTAATCAATGCGTTATCTGAGAGGTATCTATTACCAAAGATAAATCCATGGTAACCGTTCGAACAGCGCGACTATAACCTTTTGAGAAGCAGAATAATAATAATAATAATAATAATAATAATAATAATAATAATAATAATAATAATAATAATAATAATAATAATAATAATAATAATAATAATAATAATAATAATAATAATAATGATAATGATAATGATAATGATAATGATAATGATAATGATAATGATAATGATAATGATAATGATAATAATAATAATAATAATAATAATAATAATAATAATAATAATAATAATAATAATAATAATAATAATAATAATAATAATAATAATAATAATGGAAAGATAGAAAAAATTCAATGCCATAGCCGGGATTTGAACCACGGATCTTCTGGATGCCGTCCAGCCGGTCTAACCCTTGAGCTACTACAGCCAACTGCCGACATGACATTAAATTCTCCGTGTTTTTCCCGGTAAACCACTTAGGAGTTCTCATAAGCACATAAGACAACCACTTTAATGGCGACTTACAACGTGCAAGTACTTTAAGGCCCGGGCTTTATAGTTAACCACTATTACGTCAATTAATGGAAATTGTTCTTTCACACTGGCCGTGTGTATGGAAAGATAGAGTCAGACTGAAAAATTCAATGCCATAGCCGGGACTTGAACCACGGATCTTCTGGTTGCCGTCCAGCCGCTCCAACCCTTGAGCTACTATGACCAACGTGCCGACATGGCATTAAATTCTCCAAATTACTCGTGTTTTTCTCGGTAAACCTCTTAGGAGTTCTCATAAACACATGAGAGAACTACCTTATTGACGACTTACTATGCTGTAAGTACTTTAAGGCCCGGGCTTTATAGTTAACCACTATTAGGTCAATTAATGGAAATTAATTGTTCTTTCACACTAGCCGTGTGTAGGCTAAAGGTATGGTAGGATAGTCAGACTGAAAAATTCAATGCCATAGCCGGGATTTGAACCACGGATCTTCTGATTGCCGTCTAGGAAAATCAAATATCAAATTTGGTACTACACTATACTATTAGAACTTTTTGTTTTTGAGTTATGTTGCTCACAGATGTGCAACACGTGCACCGCATGCTCACACTTATGAAATCTCAAAGTCAACACACAGTGACCCACTAAAACTTTATCTGATTACAGTAGAAAAATGTAAGTTTTTCTGAGAGTAGTAGAGAAAAACGTGTGAATGCAACAGTTTCGATGCTTTAGTTGTACAGCTAGCATGCACTTTTCCTTTATCTCTCCTAAATTTGAGCTACTATGGCCAACGTGCCGACATGACATTAAATGAATTTTTCAGTCTATCTTTCCATACTTTAGCCTACACACGGCCAGTGTGAAAGAACAGTTAATGTCCAATAATAATAATAATAATAATAATAATAATAATAATAATAATAATAATAATAATAATAATAATAATAATAATAATAATAATAATAATAATAATAATAATAATAATAATAATAATAATAATAATAATAATAATAATTAATAAATCATTATAAACACCTTTACATTTACATATGCAGGAGGGTGGTATGATCAGGGTTAGTTATCTGAATAGGGCTTTCCTCTATCCGAAAGATGAATGTCGAGTAATTATAAGTTCTATGACCCTGGCCTCATTTGAGCATCATTTCACCCACCCATTTCGTTCGTCGTTTGGTATGATTAACGTTGGAGGACGTAAATTAGAGAGAGAGAGAGAGAGAGAGAGAGAGAGAGAGAGAGAGAGAGAGAGAGAGAGAGAGAGAGAGAGAGAGAGAGAGAGAGAGAGAGAGAGAGAGAGAGAGAGAGCAGAGAGAAGAAGGGATGTAGAAAGACCAAGACTAGAATGGAGGCAGTATATGCAAAAAGTGACAGCTAGTCGGGGAAAGACGTTGAGAGAAATACATATAATTGCACAGGACAGGAATGAATTCAGGAAGTGGCTAAAGAAACCCGACGTCTAAAGGTATAAGGGACAGAGAAAGAAGAGAAAGAGAGGTGGTCAACATTACTGTCGGCAACTTAAGATGTTAGGTAATTCCAAATTAGCCCAATAGGGTTCAAGTCTGGTTGATAGGGTGGTAATCTTAAGAGTTGTAAAGACATCATCTGGAATAATTTGTCAATGGCGTATGTTTTCTTTGGTCTGTGCTGATAAGTTTTACATTTGTCATTTGCGGGTCAAATGAAACATTGTTGTTCCGCAACCATTATTGTATTTCTTGGTCCAAGACATTTTGTCTTCTTTATTGTGATACGGAGCATTGTCAATGACAACAATGCTCGTTTGCTGTATTCTAGATATCAGACGGTTTTGGAATAGTTTTCGTAGTTTTTTTTTCTCTGTGGTAACAAGATGTATTTCACTTGGAATCGAAAATGAGGCAAGCAGTTGGAGTAAATGCCCAGACAGCACTGTCATTTGCATACATTGCTGGAACATCGCAACTATTCCAACACTTGAAAACAGTGTAGTGTATGTGAATCCAGGTTTCATACATGTATATCACTGGTTTATTTTCTCCGTGTCTATTCCTCTTAAATGCTTAAATTTGCAGAGAAATGAACACAGAAGCTGTTGAATAAATACTATTTTCTGTGAATCAGGTATGCAGAATTCATAATGAGATTCCGTCAGAAATGTGCATTTAGAGATCCAATGAACTTAAAAATGCAAATTTAGGAGAGATAAAGGAAAAGTGCATGCTAGCTGTACAACTAAAGCATCGAAAGTGTTGCATTCACATGTTTTTCTCTACTTATATAAAACTACTCTCATAAAAACTTACATTTTCCTACTGTAATCAGATAAAGTTTTAGTGGGTCACTATGTGTTGACTTAGAAATTCCGTAATAATGTGAGCATGCGGTGCACGTGTTGCACATCTGTGAGCAACATAACTCAAAAACAAAAAGTTCTAATAGTACCAAATTTGATATTTAAAGTTTATCTTCCAAAAGCGTGTCACAAAGATTCGGAGCATTTTTTTTTTTTAATTTTCTAAAATGACTAAGGAGTTTTAATAAAATACCAATGTTACGAATAATTACATGACAAATAGAATGTCTGTTGCATTTTCTCTTCTTTTTTTTTTTTTTTTTTTTTTTGGAAATGGTCCTCTTCGTTCAGAAGGAATTTTGTGCCATCTTGCATGACACGTAAACGATAATAAATCACCAAAACTTTACAAAAGAAATGTAGATATTTAAAACAGCACAATTTATTTCAAATAACTGTTTTTGTGCTATCAGTCACTTTTTTGTTTCTCATTTATATCCTGCCTTTAATTTTCTGGTTATATCTGCGGTGGTTCTCCTGTAGAAGATATTGTCTATTGGTATACGTTGGGTTGCTGGTACTTTGGATTTTTAATCATTAGATCACGCACACATTCGCACTCTCATTCATACTTGCAGACTCTCGGTAGCGTAGATGGCAGCGTGTCTGCCTCACGTTCAAGAGGTCCCGAGTTCGAATCTCGGTCAGGGTGAGTTACCTGGATAAGGTTTTTTTCCGGGGTTTTCCCTTATCCTTAAATATGAATGTCAGGTAGCCCGGACCCCGGACTCATTGAGCATCATTTCACCAATTTCATTCATCGTCCTATGACTTCACGTTGGAGGACGTAAATTACAAAAAAAAAAAAAAAAAAAAAAAAGACAGACGGGGAATCATCTTGGTTGGAGAAAAATCTGCACCCCCCCCCCCCCAGCCGGGAATCGGAACCCGGGACCCCTTGTAGGTCAGGCAGGTGCTGTACCGACTGAGCTGCGGCACCAACCGTCAGTCATTTCTATGACATCATTATTAACTTGTACTTTTCAGTACTTTTATTCGTTTTTAAACTATTACTATTCAGTTGTTCTTTTACTTAAGGAGGGTTATGGACTTTTAGGCCAGCATATATTAACTTGCTTTAAACATTTGGTTATTGATTCAGTTTTCACAACTATTTTCAGGTGTTTATCTGAATTAAAAGTAAAAAGTCAAATAAGCATTTGAAAACACCGTTTGTAAAAACTGTATAAAAATAAATAGTAGTGTCTAGACACTGTATGTTATGTAATTAGATCTATAAAAATCTCTCCAGCCGAAGAAAGTGTAATAGCATCTGCTGTCTATATAGCATTTCACAAAGAAACTATCGAACATTCATGCCGGAACCTACTGTGAAAGCTTTATGAAAGAGATTGTTTGGAATTGGTCAATATCCAAAGAAATTAGCTGTGATACCAACTGCAAATTCTCAAAATAAAATCTGGAACTCTGTAATCACAAAGCAACAATGATACAGTGGGACAGCTATGCTTTAAATACAGAATTTGCTAGCAAGAGCAGTCAGGACTATTCAAACTAATCAGTTCATAACGTCCTTATAGTTAGTTTAAATGAAAGATATGGATTTTGCTTACTAAGTTGCTGGTTGAAACTGGCTGTTAACTCTGCATTGGGGATTTTATGACAAAATTCTTCTTTCACCAACATTATGAGGCAATTGTTAATATGAAATATGCATACAGTAGAAATATTGGTTTATCACTTTGGATCTACATATATGTTAAACTGTGATGTTGCAGGGCCGTATGCCTTTTGTGCGCACAATGAGCATGGAGCAGCGTTGGCAGGACCTAGCCAACTTGCTGAGTCTACCTGGGGATGCCACCGCTGTGTCACATCCCTTTGCACATCACCACCATCACCACAACTACAGTACCACCACAGGGGCTGGCACATATATGCCCGAGAACACAAGCCGCAGTGGAGTACTGCTTCACAATGCCACACTGGCCCCTCCCATTGGTGACCTCAACAGCACAGGCCACTACCCAAACATGAGTAAGTTATTGTCTGATATTTAAGTGTTCATATCACAGCAGTGTTAGTTTAAATCACATTTAGAGAAGCTCACAAAGTAGACATTCGTATGAGAAAAATGAAATTGAGCTTTTTGTTGTGGTTGTCATCAGTGGGAAAGCATGCAATGAAGTGCTGGAAGCGCCGCTTCCCCAAGAATTTCAAGAGAAAAACAAGAATATTCAGCCTAACAATGCTTTATTTGCCCTGGATATATGTTCAAAATTTATTCGTGAACATCTGCGGTGCTGCGGACAATTTGACAGCTGCTTAGATTCAAATGAACAGTTCGCGAGCTCATTCAATACTGAATATGTCTGTATTTACGCATTCATAACCTTGAATACCATGCTTCGTACGTTTCTGTAAACAATCGCGACTCTTCGATACTTAGGAAGCACTGACAGATTGTGTCACGCGAAGTGTAGTGTTTAACGCCCGCTTTTACTACATACGGCACCGCAGGCGGTGACACTGATGATATGAGATGATGAAGGAGCACCGGTGGAATGAGATGGCGGGGGAAACCGGAGGTCCCGGAGAAAACCCGCCCCAGCGCCGTGTTGTCCAGCACAAATCTCACTTTGCGGTCGCCTGGGATCGAACCCGGGCCGCCTTGGTGAGAGCCAAGCGGTCTAACCACTGAGCCACGGCGCGGCCTGAAGTCTCTCTAGCGTGTGAAGATTATATATATTTTTCAAACTGTAAGTATATTTCAATAGCATTAACAATAGTGTTTTACGTAGATTGATATTTAGTGGTGACATATAGGAAATTCTTGTTAAGTTTTAAATTATTAGCAAAACTGGGTGAATTCACCATTTTAGGCCAACAATTCACGCGGTGTGGGGCAGCTGTAGGAAAAATTGAAACGTCTGAGTAGAGAAGGGAAAGCAAGAATATGTCGGCCTGTACAGTGCGGCCGTTGGATCTCCGTTTTGCGTTTGCAGGAGGCGGAGAGGGAAGGTTCAATCAGCATTGTCGCAGCTGGGCATGGCTTCCGAATCCAACACGGTGTTGCCAGTTTAATTTTGTTTGGACCACTTGGCTTCAGTTGCTTTTGGTGCTTGCGCTGGTTAAGTTTCTTTGCTATTTTGTGCGTGCGTGAATTCCGATTTTTCGCTATTGTAATAATATGGCTACCATCTCATGAAATATGCAAATGCGTAAAATATTTAAAATATGCATGTTCCTCTACTTAAAACTCCCGCTACAGAAGTGGCAACAGTCCGCTGACCCCTCTCGAGAAATGTCAGAGCCGGAGAACGGCCGGCCAAACTGTTGTGTGAATAGTCTTGCAATGCAAGAAGGGCCTATGTGTGACTGCACAGTAATCATTTTATTGAAGAGAAGTCTTAGTTCTTTAAGTCATTATTATATTTAATTTTAATGATTATTATTTGGAGCTTACCTCACTTTGAAAGTCATGCCTCGCCACTGATTATCAGCATCCCATTCGTCGCATCGGGCAAGGAAAGATTACATCATTTTGCTCAGCGGCTTCTTTTGATCGGCTAATATTCTACGTGCCGTAAATCTAAAATGTAGAATCATAGCTTTACTTCCTCCCTAAGGAAGCATGTCAGATGTTTGTATATCTGACAAAATCCATTGTGATCTCCAGCAAACTAGCATTGTTGCTGTTGGACGACATTCATATTGTCAGATTGGTGCTGTTTTGGAGAGGAAGGAGTTGGGAACCTAGCCGCCATTGCGCAGGAGCGGGAGTATGGGAATCGCCTATAAAGGAATCATTGTTTATGATGCCAAACAAAATACTAACAATACTTCGAAACGGAAGCATTATAACAAGATGCAGTAAAAGCGGCCTAAAACGGACCCCTTATATGCCGGAAACCTGGTAAAACGGAAAATAAACTTCGGAATGGAGCTATTTCCCATGTAAAATTATATCCTACGCCGGAAAAGTGCCTAACGCGGAAACGGATTACTTTTAATGTAATAGGTTACAACGTACGCATTTTAAAAAGTACAATAATTTTGAGGCTTGCACCGAAGTTCCGTGAACCATAAAGTCATAAATTGTAATCCTTTGAGGAGAAAGGAAAGCTCTCTCAACTCTTCCAACACATGATAAGAGTGCAACTGTTTTGCAGTGTGTTCATTCTCTGTTTCTTTGTTACAAGTGATCAAGTACGAGTGGAAGAAAACTGTGAAGTCTGGTTATTTTTAAAAACATAGTTTGTGTGTACACAAATTCTTCAAAATTATTTTAAACATAAGACATTATCACTGGAGGAAAAAAGTAAGGTTATTGAAGAACACGAAAAGAACAAATCTCCAGCTAAAAATTAACCGTGTTGTTTAAAAATGGCAAAACTCCGATGTATGAGATTTTGAAAAATTTAAGACGAGAGGTTAAAGAGAACAGCAGGTCATGCGAAACGCATCACAAAATACAGAGTATGATGAGCTAAATCGTGCTGCCCGCCTCGGTAGCGTAGATGGTAGCGAGTCTGCCTCACGCTTAAGAGCTCCCGAGTTCGAATCTCGGTCAGGGTGAATTACCTGGATACGTTTTTTTTTGCCGGGGTTTTCCCTTATCCTGAAAAACGAATGTCGTGTAAACTCATAAGCTCTATGGACCCTGGTCTCATTTGAGCATCATTTCACCCATTCCATTCATCGTCCGATATGACAACGTTGGAGGACGTAGATTAAAAAAAATCGTGCTGTGTTCAAGTGGTTTGTTAGTG
The DNA here is from genome assembly GCA_030765055.1 of Mantis religiosa. Lineage (NCBI taxonomy): Eukaryota > Metazoa > Arthropoda > Insecta > Mantodea > Mantidae > Mantis > Mantis religiosa. The sequence goes on from CM060959.1 coordinate 72,259,694, forward strand.
CCCGCGCTAAAGGAATTTCCGTTTCTAGACCATTGCTTCAGACTCAACCTTTAGAGCCAGCAAGAAAATTAGGCAAAGACCATTTCAGAGTTTCCGATGGATGCCTCGAGATTTCGCCGCTCCAGTGAATTGTATTTAAACGTTAGTCTGAAGGTACACAGAGCCACGCATGCGTAGTGCTAATATATTTGGTAAAACGTTTAGGAGAAAAGCACTGGATGACACGTGTCACCACGCGCCTAACCCAAACTTCTTGCTTCACCTGCTTTCAATAAACCATTCAAATTTGTAGAACTAATGTTACAATATATTGCATTGCAGTAATACACGTTATACCTTATCGCCAATAGCAGAAAATTAAGTTTCGTTATTTTGAACACTACATGGTGAATCGCAGCGTTTGCCAGCTTTCAGCGCCATTTTCGCGTGCAAAGGTTGGGGTACAAGTTTGTTAAACACGTGCTTTTTAAGGGGTACAGAAATGTGTATGAAAAATATGTAATTGATACATCGGATATACAAGACTGCCTCCCTATCACAGTAAACTTAAACCAGTATGTATCACGAAACAACACGACGTTCGAAGTTAGCGAAAATTACTGAAGAAAAGTGGCGCGAATATATTGAACATGTGACTAATAAAGAGCAGCGTGTGTGGGAACTAGAGGTAATCGTTGGCAGTGTAGTGGATCGCTCAATATGGCATAGAAAAGTGACAACGAATCTCTGAGCTTCAAGCCATTTTCGGATTCAGATTAGTTGGACCTTGTTTTGTTTTGTTCATAACTGATGCAGGGTTTTATGTTTTTCGTAACTTTCATATCTTAATTATAGAAATACCGAGCATATTTTTCTACAATGTTATGACACCTGATTACTGCAAAAACAATGGCTCTCCGATCAGCAATGCCTGGTTGATGTAACACCAAAGGTAGTAATTAAACTCAGCCAACGTAATTGCTGTTTACGTGCAAATGTTATGTTAACCAATGGCATACTACAGGCGTAGCTCATTGCGGTATGCAGAGGAATAGGTTATTCTAATAGCAAATAGATAATACAAGGGTAGCAGTGAGAGCAGTATAGTGCTTCGAGTTGAGCGCGACCATGGAACAGTGGTGGAAACAGTTCACAGGTCAGTACAGCTCCTTAGTAAGGAATTGGCAGTCTCTGGAACAGGCATCGACGCTGTTTTTGTGCGAATATTAGGGTTGTGCTCAAAATCGGCATGTAGCTCCGTGTAAGAGCTGGACCTGTGTTTAGCAGCAAAAAGGGGTTGTGCTAAAGAGACAGGGTTGTTCAGGTTGCAAAGGATCCGAAAGTGAATTTGCTTTAACACAATTTTATTAATTACTTGCAACTTATACAAAATACTGTAAGAAAGTTGAGAATATATCTAATTAGCATTTAAGAAAATCGATCTGTTATGGTTGTTCTGTGTCCGTTAGATGCCTAAAACCTGGAGCTGATGGACACTTTACATGGGCCTAATGAAAAGTTACACAGAAGCTTAATCTAAAAATATTCGAAAAAATGGAATTGTTACATGAGCGTATCAACATACACGGACAGTCAGTGTATGTAAACACTGTTCAGGTGCAATCATGTCTTCTGGACAGCAATGGATCATTCATCAGCAGACATTAGAAATTATATATAACAAGATTGAATATTGTGACAAGGAGAAAGAAGAGGGAATTGAAATGCTTTGGTGTGAAGTGACAAAATGGACGGCTGCAGTAGTTATTTATATTTGTGTATAATAGTCTAACTTTTCAGATCAGCCACACAGCTCCCAATTTGTGTTTCGTCACTTGCTGCGAGGTTGCATATAACAACCTTTTTTAAAAATTACACTAGTCGGCAAATTTGAACCTTAAAAAATGTGCAGAAATGAAAGAAGCTGAATCTTAATAAATTCGATGCGCTGAATTCGAAACTGCAATCAGTTTTTCTGTGTCACCTTCAAATCGCTTGCAATTCTTATTATGATAAATTGTAAATCAAAATGAACTCGGCAGTTCCAAGAATGTGTATTCTAATAAATAAATCGTGAAAAGCTCTCAAATTCTGTTGTTATGACATATTTTAGTGGAAAATATGTTACTTAAAATAAAATGGCTAATCATTCAACTGTGGTTGAAGGGAATGATCGCTTCAAACCTTTCTTTATGTGTGTTGTTATATCCTCTTATTAGAAACTAGCAGTAGTCACTCATCATTGGTGTATCCCATCTGCCTTTATATTGTTCTATTTGTAAAATGTCTTGGTGAAAACGTTCACTTTGTTCATCTCTTATTGCAACTAAATTTTCCGGAAAAATATCCAAATGGGAATGTAGGAAGTGAATTTTGAGAGACATCCTACACCCCAATTTCTCATATGTTTGAAGAAGATTCTGTATGAGCTGTTTATAGTTTGCATCTTTTTGGTTACCAAGGAAGCTGAGAACAACACCTTTAAATGACCTCCATGCTGCAAGTTCGTTTGCATTTAACTTTGTATCAAAATTTTTGTCACTGATAGCTTTTCTGATTTGAGGTCCAACGAATATTCCTTCTTTTAATTTGGTGTCACTCAGACCAGGGAAAACAGTTCAAAGATGTTTGAAACCCTCAATGTTGTTGTCCATGGTCTTCACAAAGTTCATCAGCGCTAATTTAATGTGTAAAGGTGGAAGAAACACCTTTGGTGGGTAACACAGTAACACAACCTTCAAACTTATTTTAGAAGGGACAATAAATAGGCACCACTTTTCAGCATTATCTGTAATACCTAATTTCAACATAAACCACTCACATCACTGCATACAGAGACACCACTATCTGTGCCCGCCTCGATAGCGTGGTGGTAGCGAGTCTGCCTCACGTTCAAGAGGTACCGAGTTCGAATCTCGGTCAGGGTGAGTTACCTGGATAAGGTTTTTCCGGGGTTTTCCCTTATCCTGAAAGACGAATGTTGGGTAACTCTAAGCTCTATGAACCCTGGGCTCATTTGAGCTCATTTGCCCAATCCATTCATCGTCCGATATGACATAATGTTGGAGGACGTAAAATTGCAAAAAAAAGAAAAAAAAAAACACTATCTGTGGTTGTGAAATACTGCAAGAAATCCCTATTTCTATTCCTGAACACCATCACCCTAATATCTTTATCTAACAGCTTCCATTGTTGAAGACAAGATCCAAGAAGTTTGGCTAACTGCTTGGGTAGATATAAATCACGTACACGTACCTGTGTAATTAAGTGCGGCTTTTCTGTTTCTTCTGCTTCTGGAATATAAGCAGCATCCTTGGATGTAGATAGTTGTACTGATGTGTCGGATTCAGATAGTTCTTGCCATATAGAAGGCGAAACAGAGATAGGTAGATCATCTCCATGTGGGAGTGGTCTTATAGCCGAAAAGAGGTGGTCAGGTTATTTAATGTTTCTTCTTCTTCTTCTTCTTCTTCTTCTTCTTCTTCTTCTTCTTCTTCTTCTTCTTCTTCTTCTTCTTCTTCTTCTTCTTCTTCTTCTTCTTCTTCTTCTTTTATTTATTTATTTTTTTTTTTTTAAGAAAATCCTCTTACATTTGTTAAGAAAAAGTAGCAATCATCTCCATGAGTAGTTGGTCCATGCCATATCATGGGTACACCAAAAGGCAAATGCACCTCTTACCCTGTAATCACTGAGTCAGTCTTACATCACACGTCTTACAAGTCACTTGAGGTGCCCAAATGCGATCCAAAATAATCTTTATATGCAGTTTTTAGAACATTAGAAATGTGTCTCCTTTGAGATTTAGATGTAAATTTACCGCATTTGTAACAAAATATGTTTGGAGAATTTTTGCACCCACGTCTTTGTTTCTTCATACTGCTTGACTCACAGCAGAATACAAACCGACTTTCTTTTTATTATCAGGCAACAGAACCCGCTGTTCTACCTAATACAAACGATTAGGTGGCCTCTGGACCGGATACAGATCTGGAGAAGATGTAATCCGTGAAAATCTAAGCGTGCTGAGTATATAATGAGATGACCCTAAAATTACAAAACCATGCGTGGTAGGAAAAATCTGAACATATTCTCGTAAACAGTGCACTAGACTTAGTGTAATTCAATATTCCACTTGCCTGCACATTTTTGTGTGTTTATTAGTGTTATTTGTTACATTCAAGGTCCCCAATATATCTTTTTTCAGTAAAGTCCCAATGTCAAATTTTTTTATGAATTATCGTTCCTCTATGTAGCAGTGAAAGAAAATATCAAAAGTCTTGCTATTAGTGGTTTTTGGAAAACACTTTATGAGATAAGTTTTTTTAGCCTGGTGTTTGTTTTATTATCCACAAAATTGTAATAGTATGAATATTTAAGTAGTTCCAACATTGTTTTGTTACTATTATTTACAGATACAAATTGTCTATGATGGAAGATTATGTAATGTTGAAAGCATTTAAAAAATTTTAAAATTGTATTAATATCTCAGGGAAAAAAAAAAAAAAAAAACTTTTGTTATGGTTTCATAACCTAACTTGCATAAGATGGAGGATCCAGATAGTAAGGAGTTAAGAATTTCCCAATTTAATGCAATAATGCAAGCAGAACTGCAGGTTGTAGTGTATATAAATTAAATAAATAATACAATCATATTAAAAAGTCATAAACTTTTAGGACAAAACAAACTCAAAGGCCAAATTCTTGTAAATTCAGATGATGAATAAGAATCTTGCTTCAGTCAAGTAATTATTTAACCTTGTGGTTAGGGAAATGAAACTTTATGATATTAGCTACACACTTGGAACTCAAACATATTATCAACTATTCTAATTCCAGTTTACTCTCAAGTGACTTAAACTTTGACTTCTTTTCCAGATTCCCCGGCATCTTGTGCCTTCTTAGGGATTTTAATGTATAAATTTTGAGCCATTTCTAATGTCTTGATTTTGAATTTCACCTAGCCAGAGACAGCCTTTAATCCTTCTTAAAATTAGAATAATCCTGAATGTATAGTCAAAACTGAAAACATTTAAAGAAATATTGTACTAAGTAAGTTCATAATCACAAAGTCAGTATCTGATCATATAATTTTTTGTTGTAGCTGGACCATCGAATCTTGGGTCTGCAGTGGCCACATCAATGAATTTAACAAATAGCAGTGAACCAATGGGAGACAGTGGTCCCAGTGGAGGATATAAAATGGAACCTCAACCTGATATGATGTACCCATATCAGGTAAGAACTTGTAATATCAAACAGTTAAAACAAGGTATCTCAAATTAAAATAACCTAGGCATAAGTGTATGCAATGTAGCTGAGATTTTAGAGATTAATAAGCTTATGCCAAATGACGGTTGTTCAGTAAAGACTGAGATTAACTTTATAAATCTTCAGGAACATGATCAGTCACATATAGGCATTTATGTATATGTGTAGTTACACTGTATCGTATATAGTATATTAGGTATATATTTCTTAGCCCAACCATTCTCCAATTTGAAGTTGATAAGGAGAGATGGTGCCTTTAAACGGCTAAATGTCCAAATGAGAGAATAATGCTAAGCAACAAAAGTTGCATTAATTAAAAAATACTGCTACAGAAACGCTTTAAGATCTTCGTAAAGCATATAGTGAGTTAACAATGTCTTGTGTTGCACCTTTTTGTAGCCATAAAGCATATAAAAGTGGAAGGAAAATGGAGGGGGGCGTCACCTTACAAAAGTCGCAGTCAACACTGCTGCCATCATTGTGCACCTGGGTTCCCATGTAATTATTAGGGAACCTGCAAATATACTAGATATGTTGATGGGTAACACTTGCACAATTTAAAGGGATCATTAAGGAATGTGCTCACTGAATTGCCGTAGTTCAAAAGCAGATCAAGTTGGTTTAAAAAAGTGTGTGATCAGAAATCTACTAATAAGATATTAGTGATCACACACATATAGTCCATCTCCGTGTGTAGATGTCATCATGTCTGTCTCATTTTCAAAAGGTTCCGAGTTTGAATCTCAGTCAGGGTGAGTTACCTGGATAAGTTTTTTTTTTCCCCGAGGTTAAGCTCTATGGACCCTGGGCTCATTTGAGTATCATGTCGCCCATTTCATTCATTGTCCAGTTTGATTTAATGTTGGAGGATGTTTAAAAAAATGCATCCACTGTTGTGGCATGGTATACACATCAGATGTCTAAAGCTCTGAGACTATTGCTGTTACAATATCTCCATGGTTCCCTATCCACTCTACAGTCCAAATTTGGTACTGTGTAGCATTTTTTCCAGTTCCGAAAAAAGGATCTCAAAAGATCACAGTTTGATCCAGAGAATAAAGCAGTGAAGGCTTTACAAGTATATCTATGTGCTTATCAATATCAAATAAAAGTAGTGTGGCAATAATAGATTTGAAGACTTAACATTTTCCGGAATAGATGAGAATGTGGGACAAGTGTATTGCACTTAACGTAGACTACATTGAAGAGGTGAAAATTGATTTTGGTTGAATAAAATGAATGCTAATGAAGTTTTTATAGATCAGTCTAATCATTATTGTATAATCCTCATAATTTTGAAGTATCTAACTGAAGTATGCATTATACATCAGTTTTTTATTTAATTAAAAATGTGCAATTAGAATGCTATTTTGTGATAAACCTTAAACTTGCATACCTTTTGACAATGTTTCTCTCTCATTAACAGAATAACTCTGAGATAAACCAAACAACAGAAGGATTTCTATCATCCATTTTAAATGATGAGGATCTGCAGTTAATGGATATGGCAATGAATGAAGGTAAGGAGCTGGCTTTGATTTCAAAAGAGAGAAATAAAGAGAGAACTGGTAGTAAACTTGGTTTATTTAAAACTTGTGCTCCATTTGAATATGTTCTAGATTTCATGTACTTTGTAGCAGCCATTTCTGGTTTTAATAGGAGTCATCTCCTAACATTGTTATTTTAAATAAAATATTCTTAAAATACTTGTAGAGCACTTAAATTGATTCAGAAATACAGGGAGTGTTATGATTTCATAAACTAAAGGTTAGAATTACAGATGTATTATGAAATTGAGTATGAATTTTTATTGTCTCTAGCACTTACTTAGAGTCAGGTAGAGAACGAACAGTATAATTTTTGTAATAAGCTCGGGTTAAAATGTAGTGGAATAAGAATTTCTTAAAGTATTAAAAATTATTCATTGAAGTTTTCTTAGAAATTATTTTACAATACTTCTATATAATTTGAAAAAACAGAACTTGATGGTATTTTGTCCAGTTATAATGTTCAGTTTTGAATATTTATTACAGCAGCAGGCCTAAGGTAATTCAGTGATTTGATTCCCAATTATGGGGGTGGCAATTTTAAACCGATCCTCTTATAAGTTCCACCTCTCGCCAGCTAAATGAGATATCCGTAACATTTGTTTGTAATCACATTAATACCCTCTCGTTTCATCTCCAATCTAATTATCATACTAATGGAGGTGACTGACACCTAGGAGGATGTCTCCAGACTAAATGGGTCCACTCATCTCTTGGGGGAGAGGTTCCCCCACATGGGAAGCTTTGGAAACGTACAAATGTACAATATTGTGCAAGTAGTGTAAAAAGAATTGTTTAAAAACTATAAAACTACAGCCTCCAACACAAGACCCACAAATTTAGACTTCTTTTTATGTCACTCCATTGTTACCAATTTTAGTTTGAAGACAGATAACATGGTAAATACCTTTGTATTAGCATGTGTTTAACAAATTGACTTAATTTTATTAGCTTTTACGTTTCATAATGTCTTTTTAAATGATTAATTTCTCATGGCAGTCAAATTAGTTTTTCAGAATTGAAATTGTCATATTTCAGTTTATCGCAATACACTTATGACTTTAATAATTAATAAAATAGTGGCAGTGAATGGATGAAATTGAATTGATTTGAATTTATAGAGCTGGATGAAATTCTGAAAGCTGGTGAAAGAGCTTTAAATAAAAAAAAAATCCAAAAAACAGTACATATATTACTGCATATAATTGTACATTGATGCACAGCTGGCAAATCAGTAAAATACCTATTCTCACTACACACATTTTTTGATCATGTTCTAGGCACAATTTCTCTCCTACATATTTCTATATGGATAGAAACAATGATTTCTCTAACTTGCATATAGCCTCCTCTTTTCACATCCTCGGTTTTTCAGTTATGTTTTTTTAAACACACACATGGGCACTTACACCTAAATTTTAACAATTATGCTTTTAATTGAAAAAAACTATTTGTAGTCAATTTTTAATACTTCTTCACTTACATTTGTATATTATTGAGGGACTAGTTTCGGAAGCAGCTGTGTCCATTTTCAACCTCGGAAGTCCAGATGCAATGTTTCTGAAACTAGTCCCTCAGTAATATAAAAATGTAAGTGATAAAGTGTTAAAAGTAAATGCTAGTGAAAATACAAATAAACTTTTACCTCAATAATTCAAAGAATAGGCATGAGTATATATAGAAGAAAAAGTCGTGTGAAATGTTACATACCAGAGTCTTTTGAAATCAGAGGCTTCCTTTATTTCTATAGAAGTGTTGCTATTGAGTTTCTAGTTCAAATGTAGTCTTCCTGTTAGCTTATGTGGGAGATATAGTAAAATGTAATCTCCTAGCTTGTTCTTTAGTTGTGCTGTGTTGAAGAGTTAATAAATAATTTACATATTTAAATTTAATTATGTAAAATTTGTGTGAAATTGCTTGATTAAGATATGTCATGAGCAAGAAACATGTCAGGTATGCATTAACAGGTTGACTCTGCAGTATTTTGTGGTCTGTTATCAAGGTAGAACAAAGTGTTGAGTCATTGTGTTGATATGCAAATGTGGGAATAAATCCATTTGGTGTTGTGTTACACATGCCATAACACTCAGTAATGTGAATATACCAGTGCATGTTAGTGGATGTGTGGAGTTAAAATGGCGGATTCGTGAAAGTCTTGGCATAATGGATTATATTTTCTATTTGATATGCAAAGATGTTGAAAGAAAGTGGCTATTTTATTTTCAGGGTAAAGATGAAATTGTATTAAAAGTTTAGAATATAAAGCTTACCCACCTTGTCTGTTGTGCAAGCAGTTTTCATAACTATCAAATGTTTTTGTACTAAGCACATAAGGAAAGAAAAAAGCACTTTATAATTTTTAAACAATTATAAAATACCCAAAACTGTGACAAAAACATGACCAAGTAAATTATTAAATAATACTGAACTGCTTAGAAAATTTATGACATTCTTTCCACAAAACTGAGGTGTCTCTTCTACCAGGGCATAAAATAAAAAATGTTAATCTTAAAGAGTTGCATAATTTTTCATCAGTTATTCATGCCTAAACTACTTATGTGAAAAGTGTGGTTCTTATTGCTTGCTAGGATAAGTTAGGGGCACAAATTTATTATTAAACCTTTTAGTTATGTTTTAATTTTTATTTTATACCTGAGAAAAGAAGTTTCCAAAACATCACATGATGTCTAAGTTGCACAGCAAATACAGGGAATAAGGTTGCGGGAGAAGAAATGTAGTTGGAGGTGTACAAATAGGAAGTAATATTGCAGGAATTGCAGCATACTGATGCTCTGTCTTTCCTTGTGCCTTCCTTTCTATTTTTAATTATTTTGTATCAGATAACACTGTAGCAATAACATGATAAGATAAAGGTAAGTTAAGAGGTACGTGTGCCTGGAATAGTGCTGTTTAAAGTTTTGTAAGACCAAGAATCTGTGCAACACAATTACAGCTGCAAATATGGTTTGGATAATTGAAGAGAATGTGTTGTGTGGTTTTGTATGCTTAATTCATATGACAAATAAGACACCATCTTCAAGTGAAAATAAGTTAATGTGGTTATAAAAAGATGTCATTGCGAAATAAAAAGACCTTCAAGTTTCTTTTGTTGTTTATGTTCTCTGTGGGTTAACACAAGTAGAAATATAGATATACTAAAAATATGCTTGGCAAAAGAACTAGAAAATATGTAATACAATAAAATGTAATAATTTCTTACAAACTTCACTTATCCTTTAAAGAAATTGTTTACTTATGAATAAACAGATTGATGCTGCAAATGAAGATTTTCAAAATTTTATCTTGAGTTCTCTTAAGAATTTACCAGTTTCTTAAAAAGATACATGAAGTTTGTAGCAAATTATCATATTTTATTGTAACCTTTGTATTGCTTCACTGTTATTAGCTTGTTCTTTTACATATTATTTAGTAAATATCTGTGTAAAAATAGAGGAAATAAATCTTAAGTGCACAAAACTACTTCTCTAAAATCCTATGATTATTTACCTTTATTTTTTAAAAAATTAATAGAGATTAGTTGTCAATACATTGAGGTTGTCATCCACGTTTAGTTTTGATAAAGGTTGATAGGTGTCTCTAAAATCATTGTTTGTTATAAAGATTACTAAACGACCCATTTGAAATGGGTAAAAATGCTAAAAGTGGTATTTTATTGCTATAATAGTTATGTATCATGTTTTAATATTCACATCGACTGACATACCTGGTCTTATCATAAATTCTGTCATTGTCATCAACATTTCCACTTATTCCTCTTGACTGATGCAACTGCACAGCAGTTTGATCTTGTGCATCCTTCCTTGAAATGTTGACCCATTCCGCTTTCAGTATTGCTCTTTATCTCATTATGCAATGGTCAGTGAAAGAGAATCGTGTAGCTATCATAGCATTACAGAAGTGCAAGAAGGTTCCAAAGGCAATTTGTTAAAAAGTGCTTGGAATCTCGCTCAGATTTGTTTGCCAGGATATTTAAATATTTACACATCTGTATAGTGTCGATGATGAAGAAAGATTTGGTCAGTCGTGCTCGGTTCAAACTCCAGATGCAATCAAGAATGTTCAGGAACATATTAGAGGAAATCTTGTTAGGCGAGGGGGGGGGGGGGGGAAAGAATGGCTCAGTAGCTTGAAATGTCCAGAATGAGTGTTTCTAGGCTAATCAATCAAAACCTAGGACTTCGTTCTTGCCACTGATGCATGGGACATCTGCTCAGCACCCATCTGAAGAAGATTAGACAGGAAAGGTCACGTAACCTTCTTAGGCAGCATGCCAAAAACCAACATTGCAGAATCCTTTTTATTTCAGACGAAAAAATGTTAACAATTGAGGAAAGATTCAACAGGCAGAATGACCTATTGTATGCTTAGATCTGTGAAGAATCCCATCAGGTTGTTCTCCGGGTCTTTGAGGCAATCCAGCATCAATGATGGTTTGTTTGAAGTTTCATACCAAGGGGCCACCGAGGTCCATTTCTGTGAAAAGGGGATGTAATCCAGTGCAAATGTATATCTAGAGGAAATCCTGGAGAAAGTTGTGAAACCTCTTAACAAGGTAATGTTCAATGGTAAACACTGGGTCTTCCAACAGAACAGCACTCTAGCTCACAAAACTAGGAAGTGTCGGCAGTGGCCCAAGGATAATGTCTCAGAGTTTATCACCACATGGAGTGGCCATCATTCAGTTCTGACCTGAATGCTCTAAATTAAAAACTGTGGGATATTTTAGAGACCAAGACCAGCTCTCAAGACACAATAATCCTGAAAACCTAAACTAATCTGTGCAGCAAGAAGTGGCATATTTTGACATAAATGTCATACGTGCCATATAGATGACTGACCAAGGCATTTGAAGGCTAAAGGTGGACATTTTGAGTGAAATGATAGTGTAAAATATTCATCACAATCTATTCTATTAAGTAGAATATAACTTAAAAATATATTCTCATTTAGCTCTGAAATTATTCCTTGAAGTTATGACAGAACTTTAAGACTAGGTAGTGACAGAAAATATGCAATCCGAAATAAAATTTGCATATTCATTATGATGACATGTATTTAAAAGCACCTCACTCTATGCTGGCTTTGAAATTTCAAGATTTTTCTTTACATTATGTGAAATAAGACTATTGCCTTTTCCTTTTACAAATGTAAGGTGTTAGTAAATTCAAACTGATAGCAACAAATATCAGAAGTAGTTAATGCCTCAAACAATATCATTGAATGTTTTAATGAGACCTACAATAGTTTACATGGTTAAGTTTTGTGTATGCCTTAGGTTTTACACTAAATGTATTTAGAATGAAGAGCACCTCACAGGCTGTTTGCAGAAAATTCAAGATATGCATTTGATTTGTAATGTAAATGTTTTAAGCACAGGGTGCTTTAATCACAATCCTTAGGTCCATTTAAGGGAGGTGGAAAAACAATTATCCATTAAGGATAGTTAGAATGGAGGATAGCTTTGAAAGCTTTCTTGCAGCATCCTTGGAACATTCTGAATTTTCGTTTTTGAGTTATGCTGTTTATAAACATGCAAACTTTTTATAAAAATGCCTTTTTTTTGGGAGAAAGATTTCAGTAGACCTTGAAACGTGTATTTCTGGTGAAATAATGCTTTCTTAGCCATTGTAGATGATATAGTTTCTTAAAATAGATCAGTATTTTTATTATTTTTTAAGTATCAGTTTATGGCAACAAATATACTCCAACCACAATACATTTCGAGATTGCTCTTCACAAATAAAACTAAACATCAGCACCTGCTTTGTCTATCCTTGTTTGAAGTAATAGAATTGTAACTGAAAAGTGTTTTGCCACTATTTTAACAATTGATGGATAAAACATTATACATGCTCTCTATTTTGCAGGTATGTACACCATGCGGATGCTGGAAAGCAACAACTCAAATAATGCCAGCAGTGTTGCAAGCTTGGGCACCAGTTTGCATGCTGCCGAGGAGCGCATGGATGCTTCAAGTGACAGTGCTGTGAGCTCAATGGGATCTGAACGTGTACCTTCCCTCTCTGATGGAGAATGGATGGAGACGGGGTCTGACTCAGGCCAGGCCACTGGAGACCATTATAGCATGGATTACCATGGTACCACAAAGTACCGGCCATATGACTACAGCTACACAAGCCGTCAGCATGGTGGTGCAGGGGTTACACCCACTGATACCACTCACCGTATGCCCCCCATGGCACAGAAGAAGCATCAGATGTTTGGCAAGAGATACTTCCAGGAGCAAAGCTCAGGTTAGGCTGTAATTTGACACAGGATATGGGAGAGGGAAACATGAAAATTGCCGAGTTGGCAATAATACACAGATTGATTCATTGAAACAAAATATTTTCAATATTTTTATTTTTTTATTTTTAAAACATTAGCTGGAATTAAGTGGGGTAGTAATCGGGAGACACCACATACAAAACATTCATCAAGCCAATACTTCTTTACAATGCAGAGGTTAATAATTACAGCAAACAGTTCTAACATAAATCTCCTAGAAGTGTGCCAAAATCAGGCCCAGCGACTAATAACTGGTGCAGCAAAATCAACTCCAATCATGGCATTGCAAGCCTTAACACGGAACTCTCCAATACATCTAACTTTAGAGGAGCAGTCGCTAATACAATATGAAAAAATGTTGTGGTTAAACACAACAAAATGGGAGAAAAGATTACTACAACCAATCAATTTGAAAACACAGACAAGTTTCCTGCTCAAAGTTATGGAATTAAAAACAGATCTGAATATTCCTAATACTAAAGAAAACATTTCAATCAAAGAAAACCCCCTGACTTTTGAACCAATTAATATTCAATTAGATTGAGAAGAAATAGTCACAAAATGTGAAACTTCCAAACCTGTACTAAACACACTAGCATTAGAAACTGTGAATAGATACCCACCTGAAGAATGGTTACATATCTACACAGATAGATCTAACTTGGACAACAACTCAGGAGCAGGAATTACGTGTGCACTACTCTCATTCTATCAACCAGCAGCATGCCACACAACAAATTTTTATGCAGAAGTAATGGCTATTCATATTTCACTCCAACATCTTCTATACAGAATAGATACTGTGACTTTCTGGGTTCGTGAAATGAAAAGTCTGATTGCACCACTCAAAAATGTTCTTTATTTCCACCGAATTACAATCGAAACACTTGCCGATTACACAGAATTACGTAATGCACACAATCACAATTCACTAGTTCGTCTGTCACAGGTCCACTGCACGCAGTTACGTACACTCCTCTTATGCACATACACGGTCCGTTCCCTCACTGGGCGCTCGTCACTGCTGCTCGACAAGAACTGAACTGAACTCTCTCCAGCCCGGCGCATTGCTTATATAGGACCAACTGGCCAATCTAGAAGGTTCCGGATTAGATGAAATATCCTGTATGTTCAAGAACTCAGGGGGAGGTGAAAGAGACGGCACAGTGATGTTTTTCCAGCCACCCCTCATTACCACATTAAGACAAATGGGTGGGCGTGGCCGAACGTCTACTGTCCGGCCCCACCGCCGGTCGGCTCCACAGGAAGTCCCGACGTTCAGGTGACAATACATTCTAAGGCAGCATTATATGCAATAAGTTCATATAAAATGATGTCAATCCAAATTAAAGAGTGTCACAAAATGATCCAATAACTTCATAAACTACAGAAAAGAATTAAATTACAATGGATATCTGCACATTGTGGAATTGCTGGAAATGAATCAGCTGATTTTCTTGCGAAAAAAGGTGCAAATTTAATTCAGAACAAACATAAAAACTTATCCTTTACATCCATAAAAAGACTAATTAAAAACAAATATAAAAACAAACAAAACCAATCAATATCTAACAAAGCCAAAGATAAAAAATAGTAAATTTTAATTAAAAACCCAGAAATTATTCCAGAAATCCCAAATAAAGTTGCAGTAGCAAATTTTAGATTACTTATGGAACATGATTAGTTAGCCACTTACACAGAATAGGAATTTACACAACTCCAAATTGTCCTCTGTGCAACAATGACTGAAGCACATTTTCTAACCTGTGAAGTCTTACGTACCGGATCCACTACACAGAAATATTGGAGAGCAAGAGAGCTAATGACTTCATTGCCAAAGCCGAGCATTTGACAACAATATATTTTTTGAAACAATAACTATAATTTTATTAATTGAAGTTATGAGCGTTTTTATTTATTTATTTTTCTTTTTAAATTTGTCTTCCAACATTAAGACATTGGATGATTGGAATAGGTGAAATGATGCTAAAATGAGCTCAGGGTACATAGAGCTTAGAGTTATCCAACATTCATTTTTTAGATAAGGGAAAGCCCTGGAAAAAACCTTATCCAGATAACTCATCCTGACTGAGATTCAAACTCGGGACCTCTTGAACGTGAGGCAGACACACTACCTGCTACCTAGGCAGGTGTGAGTGTATTGGTGACACTTTTATTACACCTAGAACATGTCCCAAAGATATTAGTTGCCGTGGTCAGCAGTACTGGAAAGGGATGTGTCATCTAGCTATATACTGATCAACTTCACTGTGTTTTATTGGTCCAATTTCAAAATTCATTACTCTGGATACATTTTTGGTAATATGAATTTTTTGCTGTAATTTCTGCTGGTGTTTTGACATGTTTTAAAAGCTTTTGTATTCTGTTGACAAAAATGGTGAGCTACTGTAGATAGTTTTAAATTATTCAATGTGAATCCCTAATCTCATAATTTTGGTACAGAGTCCTTTAGCGGATGATGAAATAAATTTATAAGTTGAAAAAACTACTTGTATTTGTAGTTGTTTTTTTTTTTTTTTTGACACTTCGTCACTTACATATTTATATTATTGAGGAATTAATTTTGGAAGCTGTCACCTCCATGTTCAACCTCTATCCAACTCAATAGATAATATAAGAATGTAAATTACGAAGTTTCAAAAAAAACGATTACAGATAGTTTTTTCAATTAATTTTGATGTCACTGATACTAAATTCCTCCAATCATGCTTAAATTTATAAGTTTTATTTTATTGTGTGGAAGCCAATTTTATGCCATACTTGGAAATTCATAATTCAGTTTATGGAATAGGAATGTTTTATATCATTTATGGTTTACTAGTTACACAAAATTCTACACAATATTTATTGAGAATGATAAGAACTTTATAGGCTGTTCACAGAAAATTCAAGATATGGATTTAATTAGTAGTATAATTACTTTTAAGTATATGGTGCTTTAATCACAATTGTTAGTACTAAGTTTTGAGAGGTGGGGAAGAAAAAAGAACAAATGCACATGTAAATGAATGACAGTGTGTACTGGTATGACTTTTTGAAAAATTTCCTTCTCTTGTTTGGAGTGGTGTCTTGTTTTAGTTTATTCAGTATATGTGTGCTGTTCGTGTACTAGCCTGCAGAGCTAGTAGAAGGTGTGCTAGATCACCAAGCGGCCCCACTGAGTTTTTCGGTAGTCTTCCCTATGGGGTTATGCACATAAGTGGCATATCAATTTCCATTACCTCATACAGTTTGTTTCTATTAATACTGGTGAATGCTCGTGTGGATTCTATAAATAGCATATGTAGATCCAGGTCATGCTTGTAGAATTTTCTTTTGCATAAAGAATAGTTGACCTGTTGCACTCTCATTAGATGCTCTTCAAATGCTCCCAAATAAAGTGGTTGGATAGAAATGTGAAGATTTTGACACCCAAAGAGCCAATACACACCTGCGCTAAGACAATAATGCTCTACCAGCTGAAATGTCATAAATGTGTTTTAATGTTGATATAAATGGTGTTGTGTATTTAAAACTAAAGTAAATATGTATTTGCAGGAGGTTCATCTCTTGGAAGTCATGGGGCCACACCAGGTCTACCTCAAACTCCCATTAAGTATGAATATGGGGAGGCAGCCACTGGTGCTGTTGCACCTGGGAATGCGTTTAGTGGACCTGTTGAAGGTGCTGTGGGTCCTAAGCCACCTGAGATGAAATTTAGCTGTAGCATGGAATTTGCACGCCACCACCCAGGTATGCAGCTTCTCATTATAAAGTTTAAAATTTGCTTTGTGTTAGCTTGAATTATATAATCTATACATTCAAGTTATTTTTGTTTGAATTCAGCATAAATGTTTTGAGAAAGAGTATAACTTAGTTGCTTTATTAGTCAAGTGGGTAGCTTCCAAATTCAGGCATTGTAAGTTTGATTCCTAGTTCAACAGAGGAGAATTTTTCTTAGATTATCGTCTAACATAATTTTTAAATCCTTTATGCATTCTTTTCAAATCTTAGCACATTAATGCTATCCAGTTTATCATATTCACAATAAAGTACAAAAAGTATCTGTTGATTTACAGTTAAACTAGATTGTCATGTTTATGAATAAAGGCTGGAGGGATGTGCACTTGCATGCGATACAAGTCAGCTGGATGCAGAGTATGAATGACGTCAGATGTACAGTACGGCCATCAAATGTGCAAACAACTGCCACTAGAAGCAAGCATTGAAAACAATGTAAGGTAGTACG
Organism: Mantis religiosa; assembly: GCA_030765055.1. Lineage (NCBI taxonomy): Eukaryota > Metazoa > Arthropoda > Insecta > Mantodea > Mantidae > Mantis > Mantis religiosa. Next base: position 72,277,046 of record CM060959.1, read on the forward strand.
CTGCAAACAAGTAAAGTGTGCAAGTATATGCAAGGTCAAGGAAAAGTACAACACAAGTTTTGTTTCTTCTCTCAGTGAGGTGGTTGTCGTGGTCAGGCTATACCTACCTGAAGTTATTTACATGCACGAGTCATAACAGTAGAGTCCATGTGCAGTATACCTATGGAAAAATGCACACGCCTCCGGCCTTTGGTTATGAGCAACTTTCTTCCATAAATTTAAAGTGTTTGAAAATGTCATATAGTGTATGTATGTGTGCATGTGAGAGAGAATAGTGTAACTTATAAATGAAGTCAGACAAATATAAAACTTGTCTTAATGTACAGATTTTCATTACTCTAACTTTATATTTTACATGAAAACTTGTTGGAATTGATTGAAAGACTGTTGTTGCTATGATCCAACATTTTCTAGGCCTTAAGTTCTGATGTAGAATATGAAGCTAGAGTAATGAAAATCTCTTTCCCCTTAAAAAAAAAAAAAAAAAAAAAAAAAAAAAAAAAAAAAAAAAAAAAAAAAAAAAAAACTTGTATTTAAATTAAGCATTTTCTAAGATTGTCAAAGATTATGAAGAAAATATCCATTTTCTCAAAATGGCTTCTATTTGGATTGAAATGCCATATGTTTAAGATTCAGAGGTTTCATAAAATGTGTATTTTGGTTTAAAACCTGTTCTTTTTTTCTGATGCAGAAACACGGCCATCTCTGGAACACATAACTCACAATCACTCATATCATCTTCCACCTGAAAGTGCTGGAGCTTTACAGAGGCCTTTGGCACGAGATAAACAGAAAGGTATGTATCGCTGTTGCCATTTAAAAATTATTAATGCTAGATATTGTGAAAGTAGACTTTTTATTTCGAGAGTAGCAATCTTTCTAGCAAATGAAATCACCTTTATCTTACTTGTTATGTGCTATATTTTAGACAGAATTTTAAATTGTAGGCCACGCTGTGGTCGATAGGTTAGACTGCTGACTTGCCAAGGCAGCCTGAGTTCGATCTCAGGCAACTGGATTTGAGATTGGTGGTGGACAACACAGTTTCTCTGGGATGTCCAATTTCCCCCACCATCAGTCCACCAATTGCTCAATTATCATCTTTCTGTATATCCATTTTGCCCTCATTCTTTCATCTATTCTCTCACTCTCATACCAGGCATCGGATTGATCACCTATCCTGGGTTCTCTATTTGATCCAGAGTTGTGGTTCCTCAACAGGTGCCTAAAGGCATAAGGGATAGAGGGAGAAGAATCTCCTAACAACACGATAGTGCTAAAACTAGGGAAGTTGTAAAAGTAAATTGTAAAATATTCAGTTGAAGTTCATGTAAAAAGAGTATAAATTTGAACATGCAAAATGGCAGTGGTGTAAAAAATGCTCTCCTCTATGCTGCTCTAAATATTTCTTCTGGTTCTACCGAATCCATTTTTGTCATTCAAATAATCCACCATTAAATTTATGATATATAAGACCTCTGCTTAATATACACATACTCATTCAAAAAATAAGGTTGCCTTATGACAGATGAACCTCAAAATCTTTAAATAATCAATACATTCATATTCTCTAGATATAGAATCCCAACATCACCTGATAGTTATGTATTTGTTATGTATATAGTTGCTGTCAATTGCAGTTTGCTTAATAGTTTATACATAAAACATTATTTAAGGGTTTGAGGCTTAAATCCAAAGGCCTTAAGTATGTTTGCTGTTGTAATTAATGAATATAATTATATTATTTGTAGGCCGCAAGTCTGAGGAGGCTCATATGAATAGAGATGAGAAACGTGCACGAGCCATGAACATCCCCCTAAGCGTGAATGATATCATCAACCTGCCAATGGATGAATTCAATGAGAGACTATCTAAATATGACTTGAGTGAAGCTCAGTTGTCTTTAATTCGGGACATTCGTCGGCGTGGCAAGAATAAAGTGGCTGCCCAGAACTGTCGCAAGCGTAAACTGGATCAGATTCTCAGCCTGGCCGATGAGGTGAAAGAGATGAGGGACAGGAAAAACAGACTCTTACGAGAAAGGGAGTTCAGGTTGCAAGAGATTCAGAGAGCTAAGGAGAAGTTCAGTCAGCTCTACAGACATGTCTTCCAGGTGAGTGATGAATCATCATCATTATTATATATTCTTGCATGCTCAATTATGTTGTAGTACTACATGCTGTTGACTATACTGGATCCTCCATAACTATATCACTTTTGTGTTACTCCAAGCCCAAATGCAGGCGACCAAGGGACTGACTAGTAGAAGACAGAGGAACTGTCCCGACTGTTGTAATGTCCCTAGCAAAACCTTGCACATTCAGGTGTGTTGTTCTAGTCAACTTAGTGCTCCAAATAATATTTTTATCACATCAGATTCATCATCTAGTGTATTAATCCCAAGGTTGTGGGTTCAAACCTGGACTAGAACAATCTTCAACAAAATCCCTTCCCCTTCGGTATTTTTCAAACCATGGATAAATGATGAATTGGGAAGTGAAAGATTCCCAGGTGCATCATGAAGTCTTTTAAGGTATTCTGTATTCCCTAAGCAGACTGTCAAGTTGTGGGATTGGCAACAGTTCATACCTTAGTTCATGTAATTGTTTCATGGTGTCGGCACATGTGTTGGGGTGCACATTTTCTTGATGGAAGATGACTCTTTCTTACTAAACCTGGCCTTTTTAGCATATATTTTGTTATAATTGTTTCAAGAGGTTAGCATAGTCTCTCCTGTAAGATTTGCCCAGAAAACTGATGGCCTGACCTTTCCAGCCAAAATAATTGTATTTGCTTTCTTTGGTGGCAGAGAATCAGCATGCTTCCACTGTTTTAACTGTTTTTTTCCCTCTTAGTGGGCCTAAGTTTCATCTGTGGATACAAACTTGCACAAAAATCTTATTTGTTGGTTTTAAAAATGGCTAAGAATTATTCTGATACTTCCATTCTCATTTGTTTTTGATCCTGTTTCAAGAGTTGCAGTACCCATCTTGCAGATAATTTTTTCATATGTAATCTTCAGTCAAAATATAATATAACCTTTCATATGACATCTGGCAAGTTTGAACAATTTCACACACTTTCAATTGGCAATCCTCCACTACCTTTTTGTGCACTTTTGCAATGATTTCTAGGATAGTGACACATCTTGGTCGGCCACTACAGGGATCATCTAAGCTTTCCCGACCAAATTTAAATTACTCATTACATTAAAATTACTCAATCTGCAAGAAAGGACTATCAAATTCACAATAGAAAAGGAAATCAATGGACAACTACCTTTCTTGGATCTAAATATCATCAGGAATGATACAAAAATAAAATTTGGAATTTACAGGAAGCCAACACATTCAGAAAATTATATAAAAAATAATAGCCACAACCCAATTACACATAAACATGCAATAATAAATAGCCTTACACACAGACTAGTCAACATACCCATGGAAAAAGAAGAATATTTCAAGGAACAAAAAGCAATAATACACATAGCAGAAGAAAACGGATACAACAAAAGTTTGGTGTTGAAGAAAATTAGAAAATCTAAACTAAAGAAAACCATTAAGGAAACAACCACATTTATTAAAGAAAAAGAAAGCAACAGCATATTCAGTTCATTCACATATCATCCAAAAACATTTAATAAATTTAAAAAGATATTCAAGGAACAAAATATCATCTTGGCACCTACTAATAGATACTCAATTTTAAAATTACTAAATTCAAAAACAAAAGATGAAATTCCTTCAGGTAACAAATCTGGAATATACCAAATAAATTGCAAGAATTGTGAAAAATGCTACATAGGTCAAACAAAAAGAAATTTAAAAACCAGAGTCAAAGAACACTTTAGAAACATCAGATTGAAACAAGAAGACAAGTCAGCAGTAGCATTTCATTTTTGGAATGAAAACCATGACATTGATCCAAATCCAAAATTATTAAAAGGAGTGATAAACCAAAATAGATTGACAACATGGGAGAACATATTCATCTGGAAAAATAAGGATCGCGTAATGAACTTTGAAATCCCGCCAGCAGATAATTTGACAAAAAAGTTCATAGTTCCACCACCAGAGAGAGCAGATAACAACAGTTGCCAGTTGGGAAGAGATTGAAAATGGAGGCCAGGGCCTTTGAAACTAGTCTCTCATAAATATATGAAAAAGTAAGTGACGAGTGTCAATAAACCAACCACAAATAATTTTATATTAAATTTAAATTTGTTTGTCCACTTGCAACAGTTGCATATGAAGGAGCAGAGTCTCCTACTGTATTTAGAAAATCTACATAAATATCCATTGCTTTCCTAACTTTCTTTCCAAAATACTTCATCACTGCTCAAATATCGATTTTTTTCCATCTTTGCAAATCACTATGCGGAAACAAGAACACTGTTCTTGAACACTGATGTGACAAGTGTTTATGGGCAACAGTCCAATGAATAACTAGTGGCGCTAGGCCTGACCTTTCGTGATGATTCCAAAAACTTATCAAACCATCCTTGTATATACACAGCAGTGCTGATGCTTCACATACATTGAGCATGCTCATGTTTGCATGGGTTATCTGAACTTCAATCTAAAGCTAAGAAGAATTGCCAAGTGACTCCCAAGAATGTAAGTGCATTTCTTACTAGGCACACCCAGTAGGGGAAACATTGGTCATGCTGATGTGAAAATCAAACCATTTCTTTGCAACAGTGGGTACGTTAGATGGACTGCTATTATAATAATAATAATAATAATAATAATAATAATAATAATAATAATGATGATGATGATGATGATGATGATGATGATGATGATGATGATGATGATGATGATAATGATAATGATAATGATAATAATAATAATAATAATAATAATAATAATAATAATAATAATAATAATAATAATAATAATAATAATAATAATAATAATAATAATAATAATAATAATAATGATAATAATAATGATAATAATAATAATGATAATAATAATAATAATGATAATAATAATAATGATAATGATGGTTGTCTGAGCAAAATGGGACAGTCAAAGTCTGGTCTAGATTCCTTTCAGATCGGGCCAACTTAGTAATTTCAGTCCATACACACCTCAAATGCATGCATGTGTGCATATCAGCATAACTCAAAAATGAAATATAGGTTAAATACTGAACTTTCTGCGGCTAATAAATTATCTGAATCTGAAACTAGAAATGCAACACAAAGATTTTCAAGAATTGCCCTACCCTAAACTATTTTTTAAATGGAATATTTGTCATTTTTTATTTTCTCAGAAATAGCTTTTATGATTGTGATTAAAATACCATAAGCTTAAGATATTTGGGTTGCAAATAAAAGGTATATCTTGAAATTTCTGTAACTAGTCTGTGAAGTTAGTGGCGAGGGAAGCTCTAAATAATTTTCATTAAAATGAGAGAGAATAATGGCTCAACTATGGCTGTTCTTCAGTACTCTTTCTATTGTGCAATCTCACGTAGGGCCTTCTTGCATTGCAAGATTGCTCACAGCAGACATTCCTGCTTCTCCTCTCTACTCAGACATTCCAATTTTTCCTAGAGCTGGCCAACATTCTGTGAAATATTAGCTAGAAAGTATGCAATTCATACATGTTTGCTATTAACTTAAAACTTCATAAGAATTCCCTATTTGTCACCACTAAATACCAATCTATATAAAATACTATAGCTGATGCTATTGAAATATACTTACAGTTGTATTTAAAAGCGCCACATAAAGCAATAAAATAAACTGGCTTCGCTGCAGAGACTTCATGTGACAAAATTTGTCAGTGCTTCCTACTATCGAAGAGTTGCAATTGCTTCTGGAAACCTACTAAACCTATATATTCAAAGTTACGAATGCATAAATACAGAAATATTCAGTATTGAATGAGCTCGCGGAACTGGTCACTCGAATCTAAGCAGCCACATTGCAGAAGTTTGCGAATAAATTTTGAAAATGTATCCAGGGCAAATAAAATATTGTTTGGCATGAATTTTCTTGTTTTTCTTCTTTTTCTCCTGAAATTCATGGGGAGGTGATGCTTCCAGCACTGCATTGCATGCTTCACCACTATTTTAAGTCCTTTTCATTCTAAATGACACTTGTATAACTGGTAAACCATAAGAGATAGACAAAATCTTACTACCGAAATTGTAGATCTCATTTGAGGTCCTAATCTTTCTGAGATACTCTTGTGTTATTGCTTTGGATTTTCAAATACTCATATTTTAAAGTGATAAAAGACACTTGCTTTTTCTTGTGTCATGCAAGGAGCATGGAATTTAAAAGCTGTAACAAAATGATCTACTTTTTAAAAATCTTATTATCACTTTAATATACTGTATATCTTGTCCCTACAAACTGATATATAAATGTGTAAATGAAAGTTTATCTACTTTGACTGTGTAAAGTGAAACTACTGTACACTCAGTGCGGTAAAGTTAAAATTCATTTAATGTAAATATACAACTGAAACTTCAAAGCAAATCAGAGTTAATATTTATTTGTTGTATTACATTTACTGTAGCATTCTCGCAATGTATCACATGAATTACCCCGATGTTGAGGCTAAAGAGTTCATAGTATTATCTTTAACAGTAGGAATTACTGAATTATCTCCCATGATTTCTTAGCTATTGCAGTCTTATTTTGAAATGATTTTCAATGTAATCCTATGCAATAGATGTTGACTTCCACCCTCCATGCCTCTTCAGTGCATCCGAATTGACACCAGAGTATGCTACTGTCCAGCAATGCAAAGAAGGTCCCCGAAAGATACATGCTGCCCTACAACAGTGGGACAAGGACAGCAAATGTGTGTGGCAGAGAATGCCTGCTACACAGAACTGTTAAAAAAGCATGCGCCCTATTCACTCTGTACACTAAAACCGAGATGATTCATTCACAAAAGTAGAAGCCGTCAGAATGTTTTTGAATGGTCTGTAACTGTACTGACATGGGGTGTCATAAATCTGTCCAGGGAGGGTGTGGGAACCTTCGCCAACCCCCCTGCGTCTCAGGCCTCGGAGACTTACTCTCCTGTGGAGGACAGTAAAAAAGATGCAGAATGAACTTTCTCATTTACACTTTCCTTAACAAAATAAGCTAGAAGAACCTTTTCAGACACATTATCAATATCTTTCTTCTTGCACCACAGTTCAAATTTGTTATTCTCAGATTTCATGTCTATTTTGAAATTTCGCTGGTATTATTAAATTAATAGCAGCATTTGCTGAAAATTCTACACCATATCAGAATCAGTCATTTTTGCAATAGTGTATGTTTATATGTTCCCCTAGTTACTGCAGTTCTATACCTGCACTAATGACCAAGTTTTGTACATGGCCCTTTACATCCAACTATCAACTGGAAAATAGAATGTATATGGCCATCATACAAATTTTAAATATAATTTTTTTTTGTAATATCACAGTAGATAAACGTTACACGATATATGTATCATAACATCAAATAACAATACTTGACTGGTTATCAGACTCAACCTGTTGTGTCTGACAGTATTTCAATCTTGTGTTTTAATTTGATATGTTATGATACTGATATCTTAAATAATTTTTATCTATTATAACGAGTATTAAACTGAAGAATAAGCTTTTGTAATAGTAGTTTGTCAGAGGGATTATCATGACAAAAAAATTCATACTTGAAATTTCTGGGAATAGCATCTCAAATCTTTTCATTCATAATTACTTTAGCATTTTTCATAGATTCCTTTTTAATTTTGAATAGTCATGCTTTTGATTTCAGAAGTCCTTTTTCTTTTATTTATTTCTTGTACTCTTAGTGATTCAAATGAATGAAATTTGAAAGCTTTTATGTAGTAATGTTCTCTTAAAAATATTACACTATGCATAAAAGCCTAGTGTATCAACAGTTAAAATACATAACATAAATGTTGCAAATGTACATCTTCATTAATATAAGACAGATAAGGTTTTGTAAGAATAAGATTTTTTCCTGTTTTCTTTCTTTCTTTTGGCACTGGTGTGTAAATATATTAAATTCTTTTACAGCATTTGCGAGATCCTGATGGGAACCCGTACTCTCCTTATGAGTACAGCTTGCAGCAGTCTGCAGATGGCAGTGTGTTGCTCGTGCCAAGAACAAATTCTTCAGCGATGCTGGAACCAGATCTGAATCGTCAGAAGCACAAAGAACATGATACTCACCATAAAGAGTGATGAAAACAAGGTGCAACATTGATGATACTGTGAAAATGATTTTGCATCAGCTATGATCTTTGCAGGCATTGGGAAAATTTGGAGCAAATTAATAAATGTAGAGACAGTTCTTGCTAAAAGGGAGAAGGTGTAGCTCTTCCTAACACCTAATTACTCTTTAATTAGGGAAAGCTTTGCTATCACATACAGTTTTCCCTTCTTTCTGTTTTTGTAATGATCAAGATCTAGTTTGATCCCAAACAAATTCACAGAGTACCTATGATGATGCATTTTAAGTTTGTGGTGTGAAATTCCTTCGTGTTTATTGAAATATACAGCATCTTAGTGAAATGAAAATCACAACAAAAGATTGTGAGCTTACAGCTTGTTTTGATAATTGATTTGTTGGTATGAAGCCAGCCTTCACTATTGAATGAAGGCTTAACTTTTGTTTTAAAAGAAGCTGTTGAAATGCCTTTCTCAAAGAATAGTTTTTATAGTGGTATTTACAGAGTTAAAAACACATACTAAATCAAGTTAAAAAAAGGATGACAACCGCTTGGACTTCGATGAGCCATTGTCCAGAGTTCAGTCCCTGGGCATTCTTAATGTCTGGAATGCCTTAGAGTAGGTTCCTATAGTGATCTTTAGATCTATTTGTGCAACATGTAGCTCGTGGTTTAGAAAACTGCTTATATGCATCTAGGGTTTTGAAGCCCAAGAACAGAGGTATCACAATGGAGTGATCACATGGTTTAGTAGCTTGATATACTTTTTGATTTCAGACGTATCTGTAACTCATTTTGGAATCTATGAACAGTCATATTTGCTCCACAAAAAATGTTGTAATATAATTGGTGCATAAAAATGAACCAAAGGTTGTGATTTTCTCTTCAGTAAGTTATGAAAAGGGCATTAAAACATTTGGTATGTTAGCCTTACCAAAATGTTTGACATTTTTGGATTCTTGACATGCTGGTATTTGAATTTGGGCTTTTATTATTGACATAACATTAACACTATAAATATGTAACGTAATAAGTAAATATGTATGTGTATGTGTGCATGTATGCAAGTGTGAGTGTACATGGTCCGTATACATGAACAACAAATGTGCTACGAGATATTCGGTACACTAAAGTATGATCTCTATTTGTTTGTTTAGCTCTTGTGTTCCATTGACTCAGATGCTAAATGTGATGGAAAAAAAAATACTAACTTTAAAGAGTGCATTTCCAAATTTCTAGTACAAGTAACATAATACTATCATTTCGTACAGCCATTGGTACTGATAACAGAAAATGATTCTCAGATGCTTTAATTTTATATGTTTAGTTCAGGCATTGTTAGAACCATGAAATAGAAAAAATTAGAAAATAGCAGGATTGTTTTCTTTATCTCTTTGTTTAATGGCAAGCCTTATCAAGGCACTTAACTGATGTATAAATAAATTTATATGTGAATATAGAAATATTTTTATAATTGAGAAAGTAAAAAAAAAAATCTGGTAATGATGATTACTGATTTGTGTATATAAGATGTAGAACTTTTTTAAGCAGAAAAGCTAGCTATGTTATTTCTTGTTTTGCAGGGTGGTAGACATATTAATTTTATGTGGCATGGGCTATATAATAAGGTTAGTACAGTGTATAAAAGTAACTCAAATGGTGTGAAAGATTACAGAAAACTGAAATTTTAAGAAAATTTCTCAGAGCATAATAATAATAATATAGTAATGAAAGAAACTGTCTGTTTTAAATAAATATTTACGGACTATTTTGTTGTAATTTAGAAATTTAAATCCTTATTATTACATTTTATGCTTGTGATCACTTTAAAAAGATAATTGATATTTCTGCTGTTTTATGTAAAACACTGTAATGGCAAAGAACATACTGAATTGTTATAAAAACTGAAAGGTACAGAAAATATACTGATAAAACTCATGCTTTAAAATAACTGTTGTTTGAAAGAATTTAAAAGAATGAAAAAGAAAATCTTGTGTAATTATTATTCTCTGTGAAAATGTTTGAAAGTCCACATATTTTACATTGTTCTGCTGTCTTTTAAATAAAATAAATTTGTATGGTAACAAAATAACTATGTATTTATAATTTTAAACCCATCGTTAGCTTATAAATCACTTTCCTTTACCCATTTATTGTTAAAACTATATTAATGCAAATATGCTAATGAAAGTTGCCAGCATGTCAATCTATTGTTTATATTTGATCTGAAGTAAACTATTTGATTGGCTGAGACAGGCAGATATTCTGTTAACTTTAGGGTACCTGTATGTCGTCAATGGGGGGGGGGGGGGGAAGCTTTTTAGACTCAAGGTATTGCCCCAAGGAAAGAACCCCAGGGTTTTCCATCGCTCTCGGGCTGATAGAGGCCGGAGTCTTTGGACTTTCGGGTAGATCTCGTGCCAACACATGTATATCAGTCTATCTCAGCCAGTCATGCCAGCAGCCTGTTTTAAAGAAAAAGTAAATGTCAGCCTATCTCAGCCTATTTACATTTATCTAAAGCAAGTGTTCAGTGACAGTTGGTCGTATTGTGTGCAAGAGAGTTGGTGGACCTGTTTTTAGAAAAGGACACTTGAGATCTTAGTGAAACAGCAAGAAGGATGTTAATGGCAGCTGAGTTAGTTTATTGTAATTTGTGTTTGTGTTGAAACTAGTGACAGACTTCTTCAACATTCTTCATACGTGATATATGCAAAGTGTATAGAAAAAGCTTTCCGAAACAGATAAAGATAGATGACTGGAAGGTTCACTTTCTTGATTGTGACAAAAAATTCCACTAATTTCTAGATCAATGAAATCAATGCATCTGCAGCTGTGATTTGAAAGTGAACTCTCTTAATATAAAAATTATTTGTGGTTGGTTTATTGAACCAACAAGTGAACTCTCTTGTTTATGTGTACAGAAGTGACGAGAGATTGTGTTGGTTTATGTTACGTCAGCTTGCTGCAAAGGGGTTTACAAACATTGTCTTTCTACTGAAATGAAGAGCATTTTGAATTTCTTCAAACTTTAATTTTAATTTTACGAACCCATAAAGTCACAATTGATGTCAGGAGTGAGACATACGATGATGGAGGCTGCATCGGCAAAGATTTTAGAGAAGATGGAAGAAATGAAGGCCAAATTAACAACGAAGACGGAAATAGCAAATAAGAACCTGGCTGCGACGATGACCACAGAAATGAAAGGGGAAAATAACAGCCTGGCCCTGGAGCTAACAGAAATGAAGACAGTGAACGAAAGCCTGACCGCAAAGATGGAAACGGCTTATAACAACCTGGCCGCGAAGATGACCGAAATGAAGGCCGAATTAGTCACAGAAATGAAGGCTGCGAACCAGGCCCTTGCCGCCAAATTTGAGGAGCAGTTGGCCGGCTTAAAGGAGGACGTCACGGAGTTGGGCGAGTGCGTCGAAGACCTGGCGAGCCGTGTTAACGTCCTAGAGGGAAAGTCCGACAGCAACACCAAGTCCCTGAATGCCATGGTGGAGGACATAGTCGGCAGAAGGATGCAGGATTTAAAGGGACGCGACACAACATCTGCGCGCGTCACACCGCCAAAGTACCACGGCACGTCAATGTTTGAAGTCTTCCACCGCCAATTCGACACACTGACCAAGCACAATTGGTCACAAGAGTAGAAGGCCGCACAGCTAATAGCCAGCCTCCAGGGTCGGGCCGCAGAGGTCCTGAACACGGTCCAGACAACGGCGGCGCTCAAGGACATCTGGAAGCCCTGGAAAACCGTTTCGGAAACCATCGCTTAGCCGCAGTCTACCGCAGCCAGCTGAAATATAGATTGCAGCAGCCAGGGGAGACGCTGACGTAGTTCGCGCTGGCAATCGAGCAGCTGGCCAGCAAAGCCTTAGTTGACATACCACCAGAGTTCGTATCCCGGGAAGCCGCCTACACCTTCGTTGACAGCGTACAAGACACCGAGATTAGTCAGTGCCTAATGCTGGGCGATTACAAGACCACCCATGAGGCGCTAACAGCAGTATTGATGGAGGCGGCCAAGGTGACGGCTACCCCGACGTCGAGAACAAGGAGTATCCGCTACAGTGGAGACCGAAGGTTGAGTCCAGAGGTTCTACACGCATTAGTCCTGGACCCGTAGGACCAGGACCCGGGCCTCTTTCAACCAGGGAGTATCTGAGCTGTCCCAAAGGGCGCCCGGCGTCCTCCGTGGGGCTTTCCATATGCCAAGACCTGGGTCACTAACAAGCCCCCCCATCTGGTCCAAAGAGACAAGACGGGATGGAAGTGGATACGCCACTTTTGCGAGCCAACACCAAAAGGTGAAGGCCTATATACATGTTACCTTAAGGTGGCCAACGTCATAATAGTCTGTCTCAACCTATATACATGTTACCTAAATGTGACCAACGTCATGGTAGCCTGTCTCAACCTTTATACATGTTACCAAAAGGAGTTCGGCGTCATGGTAGCCTATCCCAGCCTATGTACATGTTACCTAAAGGAGTCCAGCGTCATGGTAGCCTATCTCAGCCTATATAAATGTTACCTAAAGGAGTCCAGCATCATGGTAGCCTATCCCAGCCTATATACGTGTTACCTAAAGGAGTCCAGCGTCATGGTAGCCTATCCCAGCCTATGTACATGTTACCTAAAGGAGTCCAGCGTCATGGTAGCCTATCTCAGCCTATATAAATGTTACCTAAAGGAGTCCAGCATCATGGTAGCCTAACTCAGCCTATATACATGTTACCTAAAGGAGTCCAGCGTCATGGTAGCCTATCCCAGCCTATGTACATGTTACCTAAAGGAGTCCAGCGTCATGGTAGCCTATCTCAGCCTATATAAATGTTACCTAAAGGAGTCCAGCGTCATGGTAGCCTATCCCAGCCTATATACATGTTACCTAAAGGAGTTCAGCGTCATGGTAGCCTATCTCAGCCTATATAAATGTTACCTAAAGGAGTCCAGCATCATGGTAGCCTATCTCAGCCTATACACATGTTACTTAAGGGAGTCCAGCGTCATGGTAGCCTACCTCAGCCTATATACATGTTACTTAAGGGAGTCCAGCGTCATGGTAGCATATCTCAGCCTATATACATGTTACCTAAAGGAGTCCAGCATCATGGTAGCCTACCTCAGCCTATATACATGTTACACAAAGGTAGCTAGCGTCATGGTAGCCTAACTCAGCCTATATACATGTATCATGGTAGAATATCTCAGCCTATATACGTGTTAGCTAAAGGAGACTAGCGTCATGGTAGCCTATCTCAGCCTATATACATGTTTCGTAAAGGAGGCTAGCGTCATGGTAGCCTATCTCAACCTATATACATGTTATGTAAAGGAGGCTAGCGTCATGGTAGCCTATCTCAGCCTATATACATGTTATGTAAAGGAGACTAGCGTCATGGTAGCCTAACTCAGCCTATATACATGTTATCTAAAGGAGTCCAGCATCATGGTAGAATATCTCAGCCTATATACGTGTTAGCTAAAGGAGACTAGCGTCATGGTAGCCTATCTCAGCCTATATACATGTTTCGTAAAGGAGGCTAGCATCATGGTAGCCTATCTCAACCTATATCCATGTTACGTAAAGGAGACTAGCATCATGGTAGCCTATCTCAGCCTATATACATGTTACGTAAAGGAGACTAGCGTCATGGTAGCCTATCTCAGCCTATATACATGTTACGTAAAGGAGACTAGCGTCATGGTAGCCTATCTCAGCCTATATCCATGTTACGTAAAGGAGACTAGCATCATGGTAGCCTATCTCAGCCTATATACATGTTACGTAAAGGAGACTAGCATCATGGTAGCCTATCTCAGCCTATATACATGCTTCGTAAAGGAGGCTAGCATCATGGTAGCCTATCTCAGCCTATATCCATGTTACGTAAAGGAGACTAGCATCATGGTAGCCTATCTCAGCCTATATCCATGTTACGTAAAGGAGACTAGCGTCATGGTAGCCTATCTCAGCCTATATACATGTTACGTAAAGGAGGCTAGCATCATGGTAGCCTATCTCAGCCTATATCCATGTTACGTAAAGGAGACTAGCATCATGGTAGCCTATCTCAGCCTATATCCATGTTACGTAAAGGAGACTAGCATCATGGTAGCCTATCTCAGCCTATATCCATGTTACGTAAAGGAGACTAGCGTCATGGTAGCCTATCTCAGCCTATATACATGTTACGTAAAGGAGACTAGCATCATGGTAGCCTATCTCAGCCTATATCCATGTTACGTAAAGGAGACTAGCATCATGGTAGCCTATCTCAGCCTATATCCATGTTACGTAAAGGAGACTAGCGTCATGGTAGCCTATCTCAGCCTATATCCATGTTACGTAAAGGAGACTAGCGTCATGGTAGCCTATCTCAGCCTATATCAATGTTGCGTAAAGGAGACTAGCATCATGGTAGCCTATCTCAGCCTATATCCATGTTACGTAAAGGAGACTAGCGTCATGGTAGCCTATCTCAGCCTATATCCATGTTACGTAAAGGAGACTAGCGTCATGGTAGCCTATCTCAGCCTATATCCATGTTACGTAAAGGAGACTAGCGTCATGGTAGCCTATCTCAGCCTATATACATGTTACGTAAAGGAGACTAGCGTCATGGTAGCCTATCTCAGCCTATATCCATGTTACGTAAAGGAGACTAGCGTCATGGTAGCCTATCTCAGCCTATATACATGTTACGTAAAGGAGACTAGCGTCATGGTAGCCTATCTCAGCCTGTATACATGTTACGTAAAGGAGACTAGCGTCATGGTAGCCTATCTCAGCCTATATCCATGTTACGTAAAGGAGACTAGCGTCATGGTAGCCTATCTCAGCCTATATCCATGTTACGTAAAGGAGACTAGCGTCATGGTAGCCTATCTCAGCCTATATCCATGTTACGTAAAGGAGACTAGCGTCATGGTAGCCTATCTCAGCCTATATACATGTTACGTAAAGGAGACTAGCGTCATGGTAGCCTATCTCAGCCTATATCCATGTTACGTAAAGGAGACTAGCATCATGGTAGCCTATCTCAGCCTGTATACATGTTACGTAAAGGAGACTAGCGTCATGGTAGCCTATCTCAGCCTATATACATGTTACGTAAAGGAGACTAGCGTCATGGTAGCCTATCTCAGCCTATACACATGTTACCTAAAGGAGACCAGCATCATGGTAGCCTATCTCAGCCTATATCCATGTTACCTAAAGGAGACCAGCGTCATGGTAGCCTATCTCAGCCTATATCCATGTTACGTAAAGGAGACTAGCATCATGGTAGCCTATCTCAGCCTATACACATGTTACCTAATGGAGTCCAGCATCATGGTAGCCTATCTCAGCCTATATACATGTTACCTAAAGGAGTCCAGCATCATGGTAGCCTATCTCAGCCTATATCCATGTTACCTAAAGGAGACCAGCATCATGGTAGCCTATCTCAGCCTATATCCATGTTACCTAAAGGAGACCAGCGTCATGGTAGCCTATCTCAGCCTATATCCATGTTACCTAAAGGAGACCAGCGTCATGGTAGCCTATCTCAGCCTATACACATGTTACCTAAAGGAGTCCAGCATCATGGTAGCCTATCTCAGCCTATATCCATGTTACCTAAAGGAGACCAGCATCATGGTAGCCTATCTCAGCCTATATACATGTTACCTAAAGGAGACCAGCATCATGGTAGCCTATCTCAGCCTATATCCATGTTACCTAAAGGAGACCAGCGTCATGGTAGCCTATCTCAGCCTATACACATGTTACCTAAAGGAGTCCAGCATCATGGTAGCCTATCTCAGCCTATATCCATGTTACCTAAAGGAGTCCAGCATCATGGTAACCTATCTCAGCCTATATCCATGTTACCTAAAGGAGACCAGCATCATGGTAGCCTATCTCAGCCTATATACATGTTTCGTAAAGGAGGCTAGCGTCATGGTAGCTTATCTCAGCCTATATACATGTTACGTAAAGGAGACCAGCGTCATGGTAGCCTATCTCAGCCTATATACATGTTACGTAAAGGAGACCAGCGTCATGGTAGCTTATCTCAGCCTATATACATGTTACGTAAAGGAGACCAGCGTCATGGTAGCTTATCTCAGCCTATATACATGTTACGTAAAGGAGTCCAGCATCATGGTAGCCTATCTCAGCCTATACACATCTTTTTGAAAAGATTATTCATCAACGTATTTCTCATTTTTTGATCCATAATCAGATAATTCCGTCTTTTCAGTTTGGCTTTCGCCCGAAGCATGCTACCACTCAGCAATTGCTCAGAATCACGCAGTCTATTATTCAAGGTTTCGAAAACAGGCAATATACCGTAGCAGCATTCCTAGATATCGCCCAGGCATTCGACAAGGTGTGGCACAGTGGACTACTACTTAAAGCATATCGCATTGGTCTCCCTTATTATCTGATACAAATCATAGCAAGTTTTCTCACCAATAGAACCTTTGTGGTGCGCATTGCTGGTTTCACATCCACCCGACGGCCTATTTTAGCAGGTGTACCTCAAGGTTCAGTACTTGCACCACTCCTCTTTAATATATTCACTTATGATCTTCCTGATATAGCTCCAGTTTGTACGGCGTTATACGCAGATGATACTGCTCTCTATTATTCTTACGCCAATATTCTTCATGCCATTCAGAAACTGCAAATTGCCCTAGATCATTTAGCTCATTGGTTCTCTCACTGGCGCATTTCCCTCAATACTAACAAGACAGAGGTTAAGATCTTCTCTTTACGACCTTATAGGGATCCTCCTTCACTACGGCTGCTGGGGGAACCGCTCTCATGGTTACCAAGCAATGTGCCAGTGAAATACCTTGGGGTGTTACTGGACACCCGACTTACTTGGAACGCCCACATCTGTCGGTCTGTTACGCTTGCGTTTGCCCGGCTATCAAAACTGTACCCTCTACTCAACAGGCGCACTTCACTTGGTTATGAATCCTCCCTGCTTCTTTACACATCTCTAGTCCGTCCTATTTTTACCTATGCAGCTCCAGTCTGGGGTGGCACCTGTAAGACTAATCTTCGCCGACTGCAGGTACTACAAAACAGGGTGCTTCGTACAGTTACAAACGCTCCATGGTTCATCCGAAACCAGCAGCTTCATCATGAGTTTGGTCTTTTACCCGTTCACCAATACATCCGACGCCTGGCACGTCCATTCTTTTACCATCTCCAGGAGGTCCCTGGAGCTGTTACGTACCGTCTCGGCTGTCGCACTCGCCAGCCAACTCGCCTGAAGCGCAGACTGCCCCAAGATCTTCTCCTGAGTGACGTCTCCAGCACAGACTCAGACACGTGATTACTACCATAAGACTTTAAGTTCTCAATTTGTGTTACAGTTATCCTCCATATTTAGTTAGAGGAGTCGTTCATGGCTACCTCCATTGTTATGTGTCCTGTTCCTATGTATCTTATAACAAACATCTGTAAAGCATAATTGCTGATCGATGGATAAAATAAAATAAAAAAAAAAAAAAAAAAAGCCTATACACATGTTACTTAAGGGAGTCCAGCGTCATGGTAGCCTACCTCAGCCTATATACATGTTACTTAAGGGAGTCCAGCGTCATGGTAGCCTACCTCAGCCTATATACATGTTACTTAAGGGAGTCCAGCGTCATGGTAGCTTATCTCAGCCTATATACATGTTACCTAAAGGAGTCCAGCATCATGGTAGCCTATCTCAGCCTATACACATGTTACTTAAGGGAGTCCAGCGTCATGGTAGCCTACCTCAGCCTATATACATGTTACACAAAGGTAGCTAGCGTCATGGTAGCCTATCTCAGCCTATATACATGTTATCTAAAGGAGTCCAGCATCATGGTAGAATATCTCAGCCTATATACGTGTTAGCTAAAGGAGACTAGCGTCATGGTAGCCTATCTCAGCCTATACACATGTTACACAAAGGTAGCTAGCGTCATGGTAGCCTATCTCAGCCTATATCCATGTTACCTAAAGGAGTCCAGCATCATGGTAGCCTATCTCAGCCTATATACATGTTACCTAAAGGAGTCCAGCATCATGGTAGCCTATCTCAGCCTATATCCATGTTACCTAAAGGAGACCAGCATCATGGTAGCCTATCTCAGCCTATATCCATGTTACCTAAAGGAGACCAGCGTCATGGTAGCCTATCTCAGCCTATATCCATGTTACCTAAAGGAGACCAGCGTCATGGTAGCCTATCTCAGCCTATACACATGTTACCTAAAGGAGTCCAGCATCATGGTAGCCTATCTCAGCCTATATCCATGTTACCTAAAGGAGACCAGCATCATGGTAGCCTATCTCAGCCTATATACATGTTACCTAAAGGAGACCAGCATCATGGTAGCCTATCTCAGCCTATATCCATGTTACCTAAAGGAGACCAGCGTCATGGTAGCCTATCTCAGCCTATACACATGTTACCTAAAGGAGTCCAGCATCATGGTAGCCTATCTCAGCCTATATCCATGTTACCTAAAGGAGTCCAGCATCATGGTAACCTATCTCAGCCTATATCCATGTTACCTAAAGGAGACCAGCATCATGGTAGCCTATCTCAGCCTATATACATGTTTCGTAAAGGAGGCTAGCGTCATGGTAGCTTATCTCAGCCTATATACATGTTACATAAAGGAGACCAGCGTCATGGTAGCCTATCTCAGCCTATATACATGTTACGTAAAGGAGACCAGCGTCATGGTAGCTTATCTCAGCCTATATACATGTTACGTAAAGGAGACCAGCGTCATGGTAGCTTATCTCAGCCTATATACATGTTACGTAAAGGAGTCCAGCATCATGGTAGCCTATCTCAGCCTATACACATGTTACTTAAGGGAGTCCAGCGTCATGGTAGCCTACCTCAGCCTATATACATGTTACTTAAGGGAGTCCAGCGTCATGGTAGCCTACCTCAGCCTATATACATGTTACTTAAGGGAGTCCAGCGTCATGGTAGCTTATCTCAGCCTATATACATGTTACCTAAAGGAGTCCAGCATCATGGTAGCCTATCTCAGCCTATACACATGTTACTTAAGGGAGTCCAGCGTCATGGTAGCCTACCTCAGCCTATATACATGTTACACAAAGGTAGCTAGCGTCATGGTAGCCTATCTCAGCCTATATACATGTTATCTAAAGGAGTCCAGCATCATGGTAGAATATCTCAGCCTATATACGTGTTAGCTAAAGGAGACTAGCGTCATGGTAGCCTATCTCAGCCTATATACATGTTTCGTAAAGGAGGCTAGCGTCATGGTAGCTTATCCCAGCCTATGTACATGTTACGTAAAGGAGACCAGCGTCATGGTAGCCTATCTCAGCCTATATACATGTTACGTAAAGGAGACCAGCGTCATGGTAGCTTATCTCAGCCTATATACATGTTACGTAAAGGAGACCAGCGTCATGGTAGCTTATCTCAGCCTATATACATGTTACTTAAGGGAGACCAGCGTCATGGTAGCATATCTCAGCCTATATACATGTTACCTAAAGGAGTCCAGCATCATGGTAGAATATCTCAGCCTATATACGTGTTAGCTAAAGGAGACTAGCGTCATGGTAGCCTATCTCAGCCTATATACATGTTTCGTAAAGGAGGCTAGCGTCATGGTAGCTTATCCCAGCCTATGTACATGTTACGTAAAGGAGACCAGCGTCATGGTAGCCTATCTCAGCCTATATACATGTTACGTAAAGGAGACCAGCGTCATGGTAGCTTATCTCAGCCTATATACATGTTACGTAAAGGAGACTAGCGTCATGGTAGCCTATCTCAGCCTATATACATGTTTCGTAAAGGAGGCTAGCGTCATGGTAGCTTATCCCAGCCTATGTACATGTTACGTAAAGGAGACCAGCGTCATGGTAGCCTATCTCAGCCTATATACATGTTACGTAAAGGAGACCAGCGTCATGGTAGCTTATCTCAGCCTATATACATGTTACGTAAAGGAGACCAGCGTCATGGTAGCTTATCTCAGCCTATATACATGTTACTTAAGGGAGACCAGCGTCATGGTAGCATATCTCAGCCTATATACATGTTACCTAAAGGAGTCCAGCATCATGGTAGCCTATCTCAGCCTATACACATGTTACTTAAGGGAGTCCAGCGTCATGGTAGCCTACCTCAGCCTATATACATGTTACACAAAGGTAGCTAGCGTCATGGTAGCCTAACTCAGCCTATATACATGTTATCTAAAGGAGTCCAGCATCATGGTAGAATATCTCAGCCTATATACGTGTTAGCTAAAGGAGACTAGCGTCATTGTAGCCTATCTCAGCCTATATACATGTTTCGAAAAGGAGGCTAGCGTCATGGTAGCCTATCTCAACCTATATACATGTTATGTAAAGGAGACTAGCGTCATGGTAGCTTATCTCAACCTATATACGTGTTAGCTAACGGAGTCCAGCATCATGGTAGAATATCTCAGCCTATATACGTGTTAGCTAAAGGAGACTAGCGTCATGGTAGCCTATCTCAGCCTATATACATGTTTCGTAAAGGAGGCTAGCATCATGGTAGCCTATCTCAACCTATATCCATGTTTCGTAAAGGAGACTAGCATCATGGTAGCCTATCTCAGCCTATATACATGTTACGTAAAGGAGACTAGCGTCATGGTAGCCTATCTCAGCGTATATACATGTTACGTAAAGGAGACTAGCGTCACGGTAGCCTATCTCAGCCTATATCCATGTTACGTAAAGGAGACTAGCATCATGGTAGCCTATCTCAGCCTATATACATGTTACGTAAAGGAGACTAGCATCATGGTAGTCTATCTCAGCCTATATACATGCTTCGTAAAGGAGGCTAGCATCATGATAGCCTATCCTAGCCTATATCCATGTTACGTAAAGGAGACTAGCATCATACTAGCCTATCTCAGCCTATATCCATGTTACGTAAAGGAGACTAGCGTCATGGTAGCCTATCTCAGCCTATATACATGTTACGTAAAGGAGGCTAGCATCATGGTAGCCTATCTCAGCCTATATCCATGTTACGTAAAGGAGACTAGCATCATGGTAGCCTATCTCAGCCTATATCCATGTTACGTAAAGGAGACTAGCGTCATGGTAGCCTATCTCAGCCTATATCCATGTTACGTAAAGGAGACTAGCATCATGGTAGCCTATCTCAGCCTATATCCATGTTACGTAAAGGAGACTAGCATCATGGTAGCCTATCTCAGCCTATATCCATGTTACGTAAAGGAGACTAGCGTCATGGTAGCCTATCTCAGCCTATATACATGTTTCGTAAAGGAGACTAGCATCATAGTAGCCTATCTCAGCCTATATCCATGTTACGTAAAGGAGACTAGCATCATGGTAGCCTATCTCAGCCTATATGCATGTTACGTAAAGGAGACTAGCATCATGGTAGCCTATCTCAGCCTATATCCATGTTACGTAAAGGAGACTAGCATCATGGAAGCCTATCTCAGCCTATATACATGTTTCGTAAAGGAGACTAACATCATGGTAGCCTATGTCAGCCTATATCCATGTTACATAAAGGAGACTAGCATCATGGTAGCCTATCTCAGCCTATATCCATGTTACGTAAAGGAGACTAGCATCATGGTAGCCTATCTCAGCCTATATACATGCTTCGTAAAGGAGGCTAGCATCATGGTAGCCTATCTCAGCCTATATACATGTTACGTAAAGGAGACTAGCGTCATGGTAGCCTATCTCAGCCTATATCCATGTTACGTAAAGGAGACTAGCATCATGGTAGCCTATCTCAGCCTATATCCATGTTACGTAAAGGAGACTAGCGTCATGGTAGCCTATCTCAGCCTATATCCATGTTACGTAAAGGAGACTAGCGTCATGGTAGCCTATCTCAGCCTATATCCATGTTATGTAAAGGAGTCTAGCGTCATGGTAGCCTATCTCAGCCTATATCCATGTTACGTAAAGGAGACTAGCGTCATGGTAGCCTATCTCAGCCTATATCCATGTTACGTAAAGGAGACTAGCGTCATGGTCGCCTATCTCAGCCTATATACATGTTACGTAAAGGAGACTAGCGTCATGGTAGCCTATCTCAGCCTGTATACATGTTACGTAAAGGAGACTAGCGTCATGGTAGCCTATCTCAGCCTATGTCCATGTTACGTAAAGGAGACTAGCGTCATGGTAGCCTATCTCAGCCTATATCCATGTTACGTAAAGGAGACTAGCATCATGGTAGCCTATCTCAGCCTGTATAAATGCTTCGTAAAGGAGGCTAGCATCATGGTAGCCTATCTCAGCCTATACACATGTTTCGTAAAGGAGACTAGCGTCATGGTAGCCTATCTCAGCCTATATACATGTTTCGTAAAGGAGGCTAGCGTCATGGTAGCCTATCTCAACCTATACACATGTTTCGTAAAGGAGACTAGCGTCATGGTAGCCTATCTCAGCCTATACACATGTCTCGTAAAGGAGGCTAGCGTCATGGTAGCTTATCTCAGCCTATACACATGTTTCGTAAAGGAGACTAGCGTCATGGTAGCCTATCTCAGCCTATATACATGTTACGTAAAGGAGACCAGCGTCATGGTAGCTTATCTCAGCCTATATACATGTTACGTAAAGGAGTCCAGCATCATGGTAGCCTATCTCAGCCTATACACATGTTACTTAAGGGAGTCCAGCGTCATGGTAGCCTACCTCAGCCTATATACATGTTACTTAAGGGAGTCCAGCGTCATGGTAGCCTACCTCAGCCTATATACATGTTACTTAGGGGAGTCCAGCGTCATGGTAGCTTATCTCAGCCTATATACATGTTACCTAAAGGAGTCCAGCATCATGGTAGCCTATCTCAGCCTATACACATGTTACTTAAGGGAGTCCAGCGTCATGGTAGCCTACCTCAGCCTATATACATGTTACACAAAGGTAGCTAGCGTCATGGTAGCCTATCTCAGCCTATATACATGTTATCTAAAGGAGTCCAGCATCATGGTAGAATATCTCAGCCTATATACGTGTTAGCTAAAGGAGACTAGCGTCATGGTAGCCTATCTCAGCCTATATACATGTTTCGTAAAGGAGGCTAGCGTCATGGTAGCTTATCCCAGCCTATGTACATGTTACGTAAAGGAGACCAGCGTCATGGTAGCCTATCTCAGCCTATATACATGTTACGTAAAGGAGACCAGCGTCATGGTAGCTTATCTCAGCCTATATACATGTTACGTAAAGGAGACCAGCATCATGGTAGCTTATCTCAGCCTATATACATGTTACTTAAGGGAGACCAGCGTCATGGTAGCATATCTCAGCCTATATACAAGTTACCTAAAGGAGTCCAGCATCATGGTAGAATATCTCAGCCTATATACGTGTTCGCTAAAGGAGACTAGCGTCATGGTAGCCTATCTCAGCCTATATACATGTTTCGTAAAGGAGGCTAGCGTCATGGTAGCTTATCCCAGCCTATGTACATGTTACGTAAAGGAGACCAGCGTCATGGTAGCCTATCTCAGCCTATATACATGTTACGTAAAGGAGACCAGCGTCATGGTAGCTTATCTCAGCCTATATACATGTTACGTAAAGGAGACCAGCGTCATGGTAGCTTATCTCAGCCTATATACATGTTACTTAAGGGAGACCAGCGTCATGGTAGCATATCTCAGCCTATATACATGTTACCTAAAGGAGTCCAGCATCATGGTAGCCTATCTCAGCCTATACACATGTTACTTAAGGGAGTCCAGCGTCATGGTAGCCTACCTCAGCCTATATACATGTTACACAAAGGTAGCTAGCGTCATGGTAGCCTAACTCAGCCTATATACATGTTATCTAAAGGAGTCCAGCATCATGGTAGAATATCTCAGCCTATATACGTGTTAGCTAAAGGAGACTAGCGTCATTGTAGCCTATCTCAGCCTATATACATGTTTCGTAAAGGAGGCTAGCGTCATGGTAGCCTATCTCAACCTATATACATGTTATGTAAAGGAGACTAGCGTCATGGTAGCTTATCTCAACCTATATACGTGTTAGCTAACGGAGTCCAGCATCATGGTAGAATATCTCAGCCTATATACGTGTTAGCTAAAGGAGACTAGCGTCATGGTAGCCTATCTCAGCCTATATACATGTTTCGTAAAGGAGGCTAGCATCATGGTAGCCTATCTCAACCTATATCCATGTTTCGTAAAGGAGACTAGCATCATGGTAGCCTATCTCAGCCTATATACATGTTACGTAAAGGAGACTAGCGTCATGGTAGCCTATCTCAGCGTATATACATGTTACGTAAAGGAGACTAGCGTCACGGTAGCCTATCTCAGCCTATATCCATGTTACGTAAAGGAGACTAGCATCACGGTAGCCTATCTCAGCCTATATACATGTTACGTAAAGGAGACTAGCATCATGGTAGTCTATCTCAGCCTATATCCATGTTACATAAAGGAGACTAGCATCATACTAGCCTGTCTCAGCCTATATCCATGTTACGTAAAGGAGACTAGCGTCATGGTAGCCTATCTCAGCCTATATACATGTTACGTAAAGGAGGCTAGCGTCATGGTAGCCTATCTCAGCCTATATACATGTTACGTAAAGGAGGCTAGCATCATGGTAGCCTATCTCAGCCTATATCCATGTTACGTAAAGGAGACTAGCATCATGGTAGCCTATCTCAGCCTATATCCATGTTACGTAAAGGAGACTAGCGTCATGGTAGCCTATCTCAGCCTATATCCATGTTACGTAAAGGAGACTAGCATCATGGTAGCCTATCTCAGCCTATATCCATGTTACGTAAAGGAGACTAGCATCATGGTAGCCTATCTCAGCCTATATCCATGTTACGTAAAGGAGACTAGCGTCATGGTAGCCTATCTCAGCCTATATACATGTTTCGTAAAGGAGACTAGCATCATAGTAGCCTATCTCAGCCTATATCCATGTTACGTAAAGGAGACTAGCATCATGGTAGCCTATCTCAGCCTATATCCATGTTACGTAAAGGAGACTAGCATCATGGTAGCCTATCTCAGCCTATATCCATGTTACGTAAAGGAGACTAGCATCATGGAAGCCTATCTCAGCCTATATACATGTTTCGTAAAGGAGACTAGCATCATGGTAGCCTATCTCAGCCTATATCCATGTTACATAAAGGAGACTAGCATCATGGTAGCCTATCTCAGCCTATATCCATGTTACGTAAAGGAGACTAGCATCATGGTAGCCTATCTCAGCCTATATACATGCATCGTAAAGGAGGCTAGCATCATGGTAGCCTATCTCAGCCTATATACATGTTACGTAAAGGAGACTAGTGTCATGGTAGCCTATCTCAGCCTATATCCATGTTACGTAAAGGAGACTAGCATCATGGTAGCCTATCTCAGCCTATATCCATGTTACGTAAAGGAGACTAGCGTCATGGTAGCCTATCTCAGCCTATATCCATGTTACGTAAAGGAGACTAGCGTCATGGTAGCCTATCTCAGCCTATATCCATGTTATGTAAAGGAGTCTAGCATCATGGTAGCCTATCTCAGCCTATATCCATGTTACGTAAAGGAGACTAGCGTCATGGTAGCCTATCTCAGCCTATATCCATGTTACGTAAAGGAGACTAGCGTCATGGTAGCTTATCCCAGCCTATGTACATGTTACGTAAAGGAGACCAGCGTCATGGTAGCCTATCTCAGCCTATATACATGTTACGTAAAGGAGACCAGCGTCATGGTAGCTTATCTCAGCCTATATACATGTTACGTAAAGGAGACCAGCGTCATGGTAGCTTATCTCAGCCTATATACATGTTACTTAAGGGAGACCAGCGTCATGGTAGCATATCTCAGCCTATATACATGTTACCTAAAGGAGTCCAGCATCATGGTAGCCTATCTCAGCCTATACACATGTTACTTAAGGGAGTCCAGCGTCATGGTAGCCTACCTCAGCCTATATACATGTTACACAAAGGTAGCTAGCGTCATGGTAGCCTAACTCAGCCTATATACATGTTATCTAAAGGAGTCCAGCATCATGGTAGAATATCTCAGCCTATATACGTGTTAGCTAAAGGAGACTAGCGTCATTGTAGCCTATCTCAGCCTATATACATGTTTCGTAAAGGAGGCTAGCGTCATGGTAGCCTATCTCAACCTATATACATGTTATGTAAAGGAGACTAGCGTCATGGTAGCTTATCTCAACCTATATACGTGTTAGCTAACGGAGTCCAGCATCATGGTAGAATATCTCAGCCTATATACGTGTTAGCTAAAGGAGACTAGCGTCATGGTAGCCTATCTCAGCCTATATACATGTTTCGTAAAGGAGGCTAGCATCATGGTAGCCTATCTCAACCTATATCCATGTTTCGTAAAGGAGACTAGCATCATGGTAGCCTATCTCAGCCTATATACATGTTACGTAAAGGAGACTAGCGTCATGGTAGCCTATCTCAGCCTATATCCATGTTACGTAAAGGAGACTAGCATCATGGTAGCCTATCTCAGCCTATATCCATGTTACGTAAAGGAGACTAGCGTCATGGTAGCTTATCCCAGCCTATGTACATGTTACGTAAAGGAGACCAGCGTCATGGTAGCCTATCTCAGCCTATATACATGTTACGTAAAGGAGACCAGCGTCATGGTAGCTTATCTCAGCCTATATACATGTTACGTAAAGGAGACCAGCGTCATGGTAGCTTATCTCAGCCTATATACATGTTACTTAAGGGAGACCAGCGTCATGGTAGCATATCTCAGCCTATATACATGTTACCTAAAGGAGTCCAGCATCATGGTAGCCTATCTCAGCCTATACACATGTTACTTAAGGGAGTCCAGCGTCATGGTAGCCTACCTCAGCCTATATACATGTTACACAAAGGTAGCTAGCGTCATGGTAGCCTAACTCAGCCTATATACATGTTATCTAAAGGAGTCCAGCATCATGGTAGAATATCTCAGCCTATATACGTGTTAGCTAAAGGAGACTAGCGTCATGGTAGCCTATCTCAGCCTATATACATGTTTCGTAAAGGAGGCTAGCATCATGGTAGCCTATCTCAACCTATATCCATGTTTCGTAAAGGAGACTAGCATCATGGTAGCCTATCTCAGCCTATATACATGTTACGTAAAGGAGACTAGCGTCATGGTAGCCTATCTCAGCGTATATACATGTTACGTAAAGGAGACTAGCGTCACGGTAGCCTATCTCAGCCTATATCCATGTTACGTAAAGGAGACTAGCATCATGGTAGCCTATCTCAGCCTATATACATGTTACGTAAAGGAGACTAGCATCATGGTAGTCTATCTCAGCCTATATACATGCTTCGTAAAGGAGGCTAGCATCATGGTAGCCTATCTCAGCCTATATCCATGTTACGTAAAGGAGACTAGCATCATACTAGCCTATCTCAGCCTATATCCATGTTACGTAAAGGAGACTAGCGTCATGGTAGCCTATCTCAGCCTATATACATGTTACGTAAAGGAGGCTAGCATCATGGTAGCCTATCTCAGCCTATATCCATGTTACGTAAAGGAGACTAGCATCATGGTAGCCTATCTCAGCCTATATCCATGTTACGTAAAGGAGACTAGCGTCATGGTAGCCTATCTCAGCCTATATACATGTTTCGTAAAGGAGACTAGCATCATAGTAGCCTATCTCAGCCTATATCCATGTTACTTAAAGGAGACTAGCATCATGGTAGCCTATCTCAGCCTATATCCATGTTACGTAAAGGAGACTAGCATCATGGTAGCCTATCTCAGCCTATATCCATGTTACGTAAAGGAGACTAGCATCATGGAAGCCTATCTCAGCCTATATACGTGTTTCGTAAAGGAGACTAGCATCATGGTAGCCTATCTCAGCCTATATCCATGTTACATAAAGGAGACTAGCATCATGGTAGCCTATCTCAGCCTATATCCATGTTACGTAAAGGAGACTAGCATCATGGTAGCCTATCTCAGCCTATATACATGCTTCGTAAAGGAGGCTAGCATCATGGTAGCCTATCTCAGCCTATATACATGTTACGTAAAGGAGACTAGCGTCATGGTAGCCTATCTCAGCCTATATCCATGTTACGTAAAGGAGACTAGCATCATGGTAGCCTATCTCAGCCTATATCCATGTTACGTAAAGGAGACTAGCGTCATGGTAGCCTATCTCAGCCTATATCCATGTTACGTAAAGGAGACTAGCGTCATGGTAGCCTATCTCAGCCTATATCCATGTTACGTAAAGGAGTCTAGCGTCATGGTAGCCTATCTCAGCCTATATCCATGTTACGTAAAGGAGACTAGCGTCATGGTAGCCTATCTCAGCCTATATCCATGTTACGTAAAGGAGACTAGCGTCATGGTCGCCTATCTCAGCCTATATACATGTTACGTAAAGGAGACTAGCGTCATGGTAGCCTATCTCAGCCTGTATACATGTTACGTAAAGGAGACTAGCGTCATGGTAGCCTATCTCAGCCTATGTCCATGTTACGTAAAGGAGACTAGCGTCATGGTAGCCTATCTCAGCCTATATCCATGTTACGTAAAGGAGACTAGCGTCATGGTAGCCTATCTCAGCCTATATACATGTTACGTAAAGGAGACTAGCGTCATGGTAGGCTATCTCAGCCTATATACATGTTACGTAAAGGAGACTAGCGTCATGGTAGCCTATCTCAGCCTATATCCATGTTACGTAAAGGAGACTAGCATCATGGTAGCCTATCTCAGCCTGTATAAATGCTTCGTAAAGGAGGCTAGCATCATGGTAGCCTATCTCAGCCTATACACATGTTTCGTAAAGGAGACTAGCGTCATGGTAGCCTATCTCAGCCTATATACATGTTTCGTAAAGGAGGCTAGCGTCATGGTAGCCTATCTCAGCCTATACACATGTTTCGTAAAGGAGACTAGCGTCATGGTAGCCTATCTCAGCCTATACACATGTCTCGTAAAGGAGACCAGCGTCATGGTAGCTTATCTCAGCCTATATACATGTTACGTAAAGGAGACCAGCGTCATGGTAGCCTATCTCAGCCTATATACATGTTACGTAAAGGAGACCAGCGTCATGGTAGCCTATCTCAGCCTATATACATGTTATGTAAAGGAGACCAGCGTCATGGTAGCTTATCTCAGCCTATATACATGTTACGTAAAGGAGACCAGCGTCATGGTAGCTTATCTCAGCCTATATACATGTTATGTAAAGGAGACCAGCGTCATGGTAGCCTATCTCAACCTATATACATGTTATGTAAAGGAGACCAGCGTCATGGTAGCTTATCTCAGCCTATATACATGTTATGTAAAGGAGATCAGCGTCATGGTAGCCTATATCAACCTATATACATGTTATGTAAAGGAGACCAGCGTCATGGTAGCCTATCTCAGCCTATATACATGTTATGTAAAGGAGACCAGCGTCATGGTAGCCTATCTCAACCTATATACATGTTATGTAAAGGAGACCAGCTTCATGGTAGTTTATCTCAACCTATATACATGTTACGTAAAGGAGACTAGCATCATGGTAGCCTATCTCAGCCTGTATACATGCTTCGTAAAGGAGACTAGCATCATGGTAGCCTATCTCAGCCTATATACATGTTACTTAAGGGAGTCCAGCTTCATGGTAGCCTATCTCAGTCTATATCCATGTTACTTAAGGGAGTCCAGCGTCATGGTAGCCTATCTCAGCCTATATACATGTTACTTAAGGGAGTCCAGCGTCATGGTAGCCTATCTCAGTCTATATCCATGTTACGTAAAGGAGACCAGCGTCATGGTAGCCTATCTCAGCCTATACACATGTTACTTAAGGGAGTCCAGCGTCATGGTAGCCTATCTCAGTCTATATCCATGTTATCTAAAGGTGGCCAACATCATGGTAGCTTGTCTCAATCTATATACATGTTACCTAAAGGAGTCCAGCGTCATGGTAGCCTATCTCACCCTTTATACATGTTATCTAAAGGAGGCTAACGTCATGGTAGCCTATCTCAGCCTATATCCATTTTACATAAAGGAGACCGGCGTCATGGTAGCCTATCTCAACCTATATACGTGTTAGCTAAAGGAGACTAGCGTCATGGTAGCCTATCTCAGCATATATACATATTTCGTAAAGGAGGCTAGCATCATGGTAGCCTATCTCAGCCTATATCCATGTTACATAAAGGAGACCGGCGTCATGGTAGCCTATGTCAGCCTATATCCATGTTATCTAAAGGTGGCCAACGTCATGGTAGCCTATCTCAGCCTATATACATCTTATCTAAAGGAGGCATGTTTCATGGTAGCCTATCTCAGCCTATATACATGTTATCTAAAGGAGGCATGTTTCATGGTAGCCTATCTCAGCCTATATACATCTTATCTAAAGGAGGCATGTTTCATGGTAGCCTATTTCAGCCTATATCCATGTTACCTAAAGGAGACCAGCGTTATGGTAGCCTATCTCAGCCTATATCCATTTTATCTAAAGGTGGCCAACGTCATGGTAGCCTATCTCAGCCTATATACATCTTATCTAAAGGAGGCATGTTTCATGGTAGCCTATCTCAGCCTATATCCATGTTACATAAAGGAGACCTGCGTCATGGTAGCCTATGTCAGCTTATATCCATGTTATCTAAAGGTGGCCAACGTCATGGTAGCCTATCTCAGCCTATATACACCTTATCTAAAGGAGGCATGTTTCATGGTAGCCTATCTCAGCCTATATACATCTTATCTAAAGGAGGCATGTTTCATGGTAGCCTATCTCAGCCTATATACATCTTATCTAAAGGAGGCATGTTTCATGGTAGCCTATCTCAGCCTAATCCATGTTACCTAAAGGAGACCAGCGTTATGGTAGCCTATCTCAGCCTATATCCATGTTACCTAAAGGAGACCAGCTTTATGGTAGCCTATCTCAGCCTATATCCATGTTACCTAAAGGAGTCCAGCGTCATGGTAGCCTATCTCAGCCTATATCCATGTTACCTAAAGGAGTCCAGCGTCATGGTAGCCTATCTCAGCCTATATCCATGTTACCTAAAGGAGACCAGCATTATGGTAGCCTATCTCAGCCTATATCCATGTTACCTTAAGGAGACCAGCGTTATGGTAGCCTATCTCAGCCTATATCCATGTTACCTAAAGGAGTCCAGCGTCATGGTAGCCTATCTCAGCCTATATCCATGTTACCTAAAGGAGTCCAGCGTCATGGTAGCCTATCTCAGCCTATATCCATGTTACCTAAAGGAGTCCAGCGTCATGGTAGCCTATCTCAGCCTATATCCATGTTACCTAAAGGAGTCCAGCGTCATGGTAGCCTATCTCAGCCTATATCCATGTTAACTAAAGGAGTCCAGCGTCATGGTAGCCTATCTCAGCCTATATCCATGTTACCTAAAGGAGTCCAGCGTCATGGTAGCCTATCTCAGCCTATATCCATGTTAACTAAAGGAGTCCAGTGTCATGGTAGCCTATCTAGGCTTATATACATGTTAACTAAAGGAGTACAGTGTCATGGTAGCCTATCTAGGCTTATATACATGTTATCTAAAGGAGGCTAGCGTTATGGTAGCCTATCTCAGCCTATATACATCTTATCTAAAGGAGGCATGTTTCATGGTAGCCTATCTCAGCCTATATACATCTTATCTAAAGGAGGCATGTTTCATGGTAGCCTATATACATCTTATCTAAAGGAGGCATGTTTCATGGTAGCCTATCTCAGCCTATATACATCTTATCTAAAGGAGGCATGTTTCATGGTAGCCTATCTCAGCCTATATACATGTTATCTAAAGGAGGCATGTTTCATGGTAGCCTATATACATCTTATCTAAAGGAGGCATGTTTCATGGTAGCCTATCTCAGCCTATATAATCTTATCTAAAGGAGGCATGTTTCATGGTAGCCTATCTCAGCCTATATACATGTTATCTAAAGGAGGCATGTTTCATGGTAGCCTATATACATCTTATCTAAAGGAGGCATGTTTCATGGTAGCCTATCTCAGCCTATATACATCTTATCTAAAGGAGGCATGTTTCATGGTAGCCTATCTCAGCCTATATACATCTTATCTAAAGGAGGCATGTTTCATGGTAGCCTATCTCAGCCTATATACATCTTATCTAAAGGAGGCATGTTTCATGGTAGCCTATCTCAGCCTATATACATGTTATCTAAAGGAGGCATGTTTCATGGTAGCCTATCTCAGCCTATATACATGTTATCTAAAGGAGGCATGTTTCATGGTAGCCTATCTCAGCCTATATACATCTTATCTAAAGGAGGCATGATTCATGGTAGCCTATCTCAGCTTATATACATCTTATCTAAAGGAGGCATGCTTCATGGTAGCCTATCTCAGCCTATATACATCTTATCTAAAGGAGGCATGTTTCATGGTAGCCTATCTCAGCCTATATACATGTTATCTAAAGGAGGCATGTTTCATGGTAGCCTATCTCAGCCTATATACATGTTATCTAAAGGAGGCATGTTTCATGGTAGCCTATCTCAGCCTATATACATCTTATCTAAAGGAGGCATGTTTCATGGTAGCCTATCTCAGCCTATATACATCTTATCTAAAGGAGGCATGTTTCATGGTAGCCTATCTCAGCCTATATAATCTTATCTAAAGGAGGCATGTTTCATGGTAGCCTATCTCAGCCTATATACATGTTATCTAAAGGAGGCATGTTTCATGGTAGCCTATCTCAGCCTATATACATGTTATCTAAAGGAGGCATGTTTCATGGTAGCCTATCTCAGCCTATATACATGTTATCTAAAGGAGGCATGTTTCATGGTAGCCTATCTCAACCTATATACATCTTATCTAAAGGAGGCATGTTTCATGGTAGCCTATCTCAGCCTATATACATGTTATCTAAAGGAGGCATGTTTCATGGTAGCCTATCTCAGCCTATATACATGTTATCTAAAGGAGGCATGTTTCATGGTAGCCTATCTCAGCCTATATACATCTTATCTAAAGGAGGCATGTTTCATGGTAGCCTATCTCAGCCTATATACATCTTATCTAAAGGAGGCATGTTTCATGGTAGCCTATCTCAACCTATATACATCTTATCTAAAGGAGGCATGTTTCATGGTAGCCTATCTCAGCCTATATACATGTTATCTAAAGGAGGCATGTTTCATGGTAGCCTATCTCAGCCTATATACATCTGATCTAAAGGAGGCATGCTTCATGGTAGCCTTTCTCAACCTATATACATGTTATCTAAAGGTGGCCAACGTCATGGTAGCCTATCTCAGCCTATATACATCTTATCTAAAGGAGGCATGTTTCATGGTAGCCTATCTCAGCCTATATAATCTTATCTAAAGGAGGCATGTTTCATGGTAGCCTATCTCAGCCTATATAATCTTATCTAAAGGAGGCATGTTTCATGGTAGCCTATCTCAGCCTATATCCATCTTATCTAAAGGATGCATGTTTCATGGTAGCCTATCTCAGCCTATATACATGTTATCTAAAGGAGGCATGTTTCATGGTAGCCTATCTCAGCCTATATACATGTTATCTAAAGGAGGCATGTTTCATGGTAGCCTATCTCAACCTATATACATCTTATCTAAAGGAGGCATGTTTCATGGTAGCCTATCTCAGCCTATATACATGTTATCTAAAGGAGGCATGTTTCATGGTAGCCTATCTCAGCCTATATACATGCTATCTAAAGGAGGCATGTTTCATGGTAGCCTATCTCAGCCTATATACATCTTATCTAAAGGAGGCATGTTTCATGGTAGCCTATCTCAGCCTATATACATCTTATCTAAAGGAGGCATGTTTCATGGTAGCCTATCTCAACCTATATACATCTTATCTAAAGGAGGCATGTTTCATGGTAGCCTATCTCAGCCTATATACATGTTATCTAAAGGAGGCATGTTTCATGGTAGCCTATCTCAGCCTATATACATCTTATCTAAAGGAGGCATGTTTCATGGTAGCCTATCTCAGCCTATATACATCTTATCTAAAGGAGGCATGTTTCATGGTAGCCTATCTCAACCTATATACATCTTATCTAAAGGAGGCATGTTTCATGGTAGCCTATCTCAGCCTATATACATGTTATCTAAAGGAGGCATGTTTCATGGTAGCCTATCTCAGCCTATATACATCTTATCTAAAGGAGGCATGTTTCATGGTAGCCTATCTCAGCCTATATACATCTTATCTAAAGGAGGCATGTTTCATGGTAGCCTATCTCAACCTATATACATCTTATCTAAAGGAGGCATGTTTCATGGTAGCCTATCTCAGCCTATATACATGTTATCTAAAGGAGGCATGTTTCATGGTAGCCTATCTCAGCCTATATACATCTTATCTAAAGGAGGCATGTTTCATGGTAGCCTATCTCAGCCTATATACATCTTATCTAAAGGAGGCATGTTTCATGTTAGCCTATCTCAGCCTATATACATCTTATCTAAAGGAGGCATGTTTCATGGTAGCCTTTCTCAACCTATATACATGTTATCTAAAGGAGGCATGTTTCATGATAGTCTATCTCAGGTTATATACATGTTATCTAAAGGTGACATGTTTCATGGTAGCCTATCTCAGCCTATATACATCTTATCTAAAGGAGACATGTTTCATGGTAGCCTATCTCAGCCTATATACATGTTATCTAAAGGTGACATGTTTCATGATAGTCTATCTCAGGTTATATACATGTTATCTAAAGGTGACATGTTTCATGATAGTCTATCTCAGGTTATATACATGTTATCTAAAGGAGACATGTTTCATGATAGTCTATCTCAGGTTATATACATGTTATCTAAAGGTGACATGTTTCATGATAGTCTATCTCAGGTTATATACATGTTATCTAAAGGTGACATGTTTCATGGTAGTCTATCTCAGGTTATATACATGTTATCTAAAGGAGACATGTTTCATGGTAGCCTATCTCAGCCTATATACATGTTATCTAAAGGAGGCATGTTTCATGATAGCCTATCTCAGCCTATATACATGTTATCTAAAGGAGACATGTTTCATGATAGTCTATCTCAGGTTATATACATGTTATCTAAAGGAGGCATGTTTCATGATAGTCTATCTCAGGTTATATACATGTTATCTAAAGGAGACATGTTTCATGATAGTCTATCTCAGGTTATATACATGTTATCTAAAGGAGACATGTTTCATGATAGTCTATCTCAGGTTATATACATGTTATCTAAAGGAGACATGTTTCATGATAGTCTATCTCAGGTTATATACATGTTATCTAAAGGTGACATGTTTCATGATAGTCTATCTCAGGTTATATACATGTTATCTAAAGGAGACATGTTTCATGATAGTCTATCTCAGGTTATATACATGTTATCTAAAGGAGACATGTTTCATGATAGTCTATCTCAGGTTATATACATGTTATCTAAAGGAGACATGTTTCATGATAGTCTATCTCAGGTTATATACATGTTATCTAAAGGAGACATGTTTCATGATAGTCTATCTCAGGTTATATACATGTTATCTAAAGGAGACATGTTTCATGATAGTCTATCTCAGGTTATATACATGTTATCTAAAGGAGGCATGTTTCATGGTAGTCTATCTCAGGTTATATACATCTTATCTAAAGGAGACATGTTTCATGGTAGCCTATCTCAGCCTATATAATCTTATCTAAAGGAGACATGTTTCATGATAGTCTATCTCAGGTTATATACATGTTATCTAAAGGAGACATGTTTCATGATAGTCTATCTCAGGTTATATACATGTTATCTAAAGGAGACATGTTTCATGGTAGTCTATCTCAGGTTATATACATGTTATCTAAAGGAGACATGTTTCATGATAGCCTATCTCAGGTTATATACATGTTATCTAAAGGTGACATGTTTCATGATAGTCTATCTCAGCCTATATACATGTTATCTAAAGGAGACATGTTTCATGATAGTCTATCTCAGGTTATATACATGTTATCTAAAGGTGACATGTTTCATGATAGTCTATCTCAGCCTATATACATGTTATCTAAAGGAGACATGTTTCATGGTAGTCTATCTCAGGTTATATACATGTTATCTAAAGGAGACATGTTTCATGATAGTCTATCTCAGGTTATATACATGTTATCTAAAGGTGACATGTTTCATGATAGTCTATCTCAGCCTATATACATGTTATCTAAAGGAGACATGTTTCATGGTAGTCTATCTCAGGTTATATACATGTTATCTAAAGGAGACATGTTTCATGATAGCCTATCTCAGGTTATATACATGTTATCTAAAGGTGACATGTTTCATGATAGTCTATCTCAGCCTATATACATGTTATCTAAAGGAGACATGTTTCATGGTAGTCTATCTCAGGTTATATACATGTTATCTAAAGGAGACATGTTTCATGATAGTCTATCTCAGGTTATATACATGTTATCTAAAGGAGACATGTTTCATGATAGTCTATCTCAGGTTATATACATGTTATCTAAAGGAGACATGTTTCATGGTAGTCTATCTCAGGTTATATACATGTTATCTAAAGGTGACATGTTTCATGATAGTCTATCTCAGGTTATATACATGTTATCTAAAGGTGACATGTTTCATGATAGTCTATCTCAGGTTATATACATGTTATCTAAAGGTGACATGTTTCATGGTAGTCTATCTCAGCCTATATACATGTTATCTAAAGGAGACATGTTTCATGATAGTCTATCTCAGGTTATATACATGTTATCTAAAGGAGACATGTTTCATGATAGTCTATCTCAGGTTATATACATGTTATCTAAAGGTGACATGTTTCATGATAGTCTATCTCAGCCTATATACATGTTATCTAAAGGAGACATGTTTCATGATAGTCTATCTCAGGTTATATACATGTTATCTAAAGGTGACATGTTTCATGATAGTCTATCTCAGCCTATATACATGTTATCTAAAGGAGACATGTTTCATGATAGTCTATCTCAGGTTATATACATGTTATCTAAAGGAGACATGTTTCATGATAGTCTATCTCAGGTTATATACATGTTATCTAAAGGAGACATGTTTCATGATAGTCTATCTCAGGTTATATACATGTTATCTAAAGGAGACATGTTTCATGATAGTCTATCTCAGCCTATATACATGTTATCTAAAGGAGGCATGTTTCATGATAGTCTATCTCAGGTTATATACATGTTATCTAAAGGTGACATGTTTCATGATAGTCTATCTCAGGTTATATACATGTTATCTAAAGGAGGCATGTTTCATGATAGTCTATCTCAGGTTATATACATGTTATCTAAAGGTGACATGTTTCATGATAGTCTATCTCAGGTTATATACATGTTATCTAAAGGAGACATGTTTCATGATAGTCTATCTCAGGTTATATACATGTTATCTAAAGGTGACATGTTTCATGGTAGTCTATCTCAGCCTATATACATGTTATCTAAAGGAGACATGTTTCATGATAGTCTATCTCAGGTTATATACATGTTATCTAAAGGAGACATGTTTCATGGTAGTCTATCTCAGGTTATATACATGTTATCTAAAGGAGGCATGTTTCATGATAGTCTATCTCAGGTTATATACATGTTATCTAAAGGTGACATGTTTCATGATAGTCTATCTCAGGTTATATACATGTTATCTAAAGGAGACATGTTTCATGATAGTCTATCTCAGGTTATATACATGTTATCTAAAGGTGGCATGTTTCATGATAGCCTATCTCAACCTATATACATCTTATCTAAAGGAGGCATGTTTCATGATAGTCTATCTCAGGTTATATACATGTTATCTAAAGGAGACATGTTTCATGGTAGTCTATCTCAGGTTATATACATGTTATCTAAAGGAGACATGTTTCATGATAGTCTATCTCAGGTTATATACATGTTATCTAAAGGAGGCATGTTTCATGGTAGTCTATCTCAGGTTATATACATGTTATCTAAAGGAGACATGTTTCATGATAGTCTATCTCAGGTTATATACATGTTATCTAAAGGTGGCATGTTTCATGATAGCCTATCTCAGGTTATATACATGTTATCTAAAGGTGTCATGTTTCATGATAGCCTATCTCAACCTATATACATCTTATCTAAAGGAGGCATGTTTCATGATAGTCTATCTCAGGTTATATACAGGTTATCTAAAGGAGACATGTTTCATGATAGTCTATCTCAGGTTATATACATGTTATCTAAAGGTGGCATGTTTCATGATAGCCTATCTCAACCTATATACATCTTATCTAAAGGAGGCATGTTTCATGATAGTCTATCTCAGGTTATATACATCTTATCTAAAGGAGGCATGTTTCATGATAGTCTATCTCAGGTTATATACATCTTATCTAAAGGAGGCATGTTTCATGATAGTCTATCTCAGGTTATATACATGTTATCTAAAGGAGACATGTTTCATGATAGTCTATCTCAGGTTATATACATGTTATCTAAAAATGGCATGTTTCATGATAGCCTATCTCAACCTATATACATCTTATCTAAAGGAGGCATGTTTCATGATAGTCTATCTCAGGTTATATACATGTTATCTAAAGGAGACATGTTTCATGGTAGTCTATCTCAGGTTATATACATGTTATCTAAAGGTGACATGTTTCATGATAGTCTATCTCAGGTTATATACATGTTATCTAAAGGAGGCATGTTTCATGATAGTCTATCTCAGGTTATATACATGTTATCTAAAGGAGACATGTTTCATGGTAGTCTATCTCAGGTTATATACATGTTATCTAAAGGAGACATGTTTCATGATAGTCTATCTCAGGTTATATACATGTTATCTAAAGGAGGCATGTTTCATGATAGTCTATCTCAGGTTATATACATGTTATCTAAAGGAGGCATGTTTCATGATAGTCTATCTCAGGTTATATACATGTTATCTAAAGGAGGCATGTTTCATGATAGTCTATCTCAGGTTATATACATGTTATCTAAAGGAGGCATGTTTCATGATAGTCTATCTCAGGTTATATACATGTTATCTAAAGGAGGCATGTCTCATGATAGTCTATCTCAGGTTATATACATGTTATCTAAAGGTGACATGTTTCATGGTAGCCTATCTCAGGTTATATACATGTTATATAAAGGAGACATGTTTCATGGTAGTCTATCTCAGGTTATATACATGTTATCTAAAGGAGGCATGTTTCATGATAGTCTATCTCAGGTTATATACATGTTATCTAAAGGAGGCATGTTTCATGGTAGCCTATCTCAGGTTATATACATGTTATCTAAAGGAGGCATGTTTCATGATAGCCTATCTCAGGTTATATACATGTTATCTAAAGGAGGCATGTTTCATGATAGTCTATCTCAGGTTATATACATGTTATCTAAAGGTGGCATGTTTCATGATAGCCTATCTCAACCTATATACATCTTATCTAAAGGAGGCATGTTTCATGATAGTCTATCTCAGGTTATATACATCTTATCTAAAGGAGGCATGTTTCATGATAGTCTATCTCAGGTTATATACATCTTATCTAAAGGAGGCATGTTTCATGATAGTCTATCTCAGGTTATATACATGTTATCTAAAGGAGACATGTTTCATGATAGTCTATCTCAGGTTATATACATGTTATCTAAAAATGGCATGTTTCATGATAGCCTATCTCAACCTATATACATCTTATCTAAAGGAGGCATGTTTCATGATAGTCTATCTCAGGTTATATACATGTTATCTAAAGGAGACATGTTTCATGGTAGTCTATCTCAGGTTATATACATGTTATCTAAAGGAGGCATGTTTCATGATAGCCTATCTCAGGTTATATACATGTTATCTAAAGGTGGCATGTTTCATGATAGTCTATCTCAGGTTATATACATGTTATCTAAAGGAGACATGTTTCATGATAGTCTATCTCAGGTTATATACATGTTATCTAAAGGTGACATGTTTCATGATAGTCTATCTCAGGTTATATACATGTTATCTAAAGGAGGCATGTTTCATGATAGCCTATCTCAGGTTATATACATGTTATCTAAAGGAGGCATGTTTCATGATAGTCTATCTCAGGTTATATACATGTTATCTAAAGGAGGCATGTTTCATGATAGTCTATCTCAGGTTATATACATGTTATCTAAAGGAGGCATGTTTCATGATAGTCTATCTCAGGTTATATACATGTTATCTAAAGGAGACATGTTTCATGATAGCCTATCTCAGGTTATATACATGTTATCTAAAGGAGGCATGTTTCATGATAGCCTATCTCAGGTTATATACATGTTATCTAAAGGAGGCATGTTTCATGATAGCCTATCTCAGGTTATATACATCTTATCTAAAGGAGACATGTTTCATGATAGCCTATCTCAGGTTATATACATGTTATCTAAAGGAGGCATGTTTCATGATAGCCTATCTCAGGTTATATACATGTTATCTAAAGGAGGCATGTTTCATGATAGCCTATCTCAGGTTATATACATCTTATCTAAAGGAGACATGTTTCATGGTAGTCTATCTCAGGTTATATACATGTTATCTAAAGGAGGCATGTTTCATGATAGTCTATCTCAGGTTATATACATGTTATCTAAAGGAGACATGTTTCATGATAGTCTATCTCAGGTTATATACATGTTATCTAAAGGTGACATGTTTCATGATAGCCTATCTCAGGTTATATACATGTTATCTAAAGGAGGCATGTTTCATGATAGCCTATCTCAGGTTATATACATGTTATCTAAAGGAGGCATGTTTCATGATAGTCTATCTCAGGTTATATACATGTTATCTAAAGGAGGCATGTTTCATGATAGTCTATCTCAGGTTATATACATGTTATCTAAAGGAGACATGTTTCATGATAGCCTATCTCAGGTTATATACATGTTATCTAAAGGAGACATGTTTCATGATAGTCTATCTCAGGTTATATACATGTTATCTAAAGGAGACATGTTTCATGATAGTCTATCTCAGGTTATATACATGTTATCTAAAGGAGACATGTTTCATGATAGTCTATCTCAGGTTATATACATGTTATCTAAAGGAGACATGTTTCATGATAGCCTATCTCAGGTTATATACATGTTATCTAAAGGAGGCATGTTTCATGATAGCCTATCTCAGGTTATATACATGTTATCTAAAGGTGACATGTTTCATGGTAGCCTATCTCAGGTTATATACATGTTATCTAAAGGAGGCATGTTTCATGATAGTCTATCTCAGGTTATATACATGTTATCTAAAGGAGACATGTTTCATGGTAGTCTATCTCAGGTTATATACATGTTATCTAAAGGAGACATGTTTCATGGTAGTCTATCTCAGGTTATATACATGTTATCTAAAGGAGACATGTTTCATGATAGTCTATCTCAGGTTATATACATGTTATCTAAAGGTGTCATGTTTCATGGTAGTCTATCTCAGGTTATATACATGTTATCTAAAGGAGACATGTTTCATGATAGTCTATCTCAGGTTATATACATGTTATCTAAAGGTGACATGTTTCATGATAGTCTATCTCAGGTTATATACATGTTATCTAAAGGAGACATGTTTCATGATAGTCTATCTCAGGTTATATACATGTTATCTAAAGGAGACATGTTTCATGATAGTCTATCTCAGGTTATATACATGTTATCTAAAGGAGACATGTTTCATGATAGCCTATCTCAGGTTATATACATGTTATCTAAAGGTGACATGTTTCATGATAGTCTATCTCAGGTTATATACATGTTATCTAAAGGTGACATGTTTCATGGTAGTCTATCTCAGGTTATATACATGTTATCTAAAGGTGACA
The DNA here is from genome assembly GCA_030765055.1 of Mantis religiosa. NCBI lineage: Eukaryota > Metazoa > Arthropoda > Insecta > Mantodea > Mantidae > Mantis > Mantis religiosa. The sequence goes on from CM060959.1 coordinate 72,319,205, forward strand.
TGTTTCATGATAGTCTATCTCAGGTTATATACATGTTATCTAAAGGAGACATGTTTCATGATAGTCTATCTCAGGTTATATACATGTTATCTAAAGGTGACATGTTTCATGGTAGTCTATCTCAGGTTATATACATGTTATCTAAAGGTGACATGTTTCATGATAGTCTATCTCAGGTTATATACATGTTATCTAAAGGTGACATGTTTCATGGTAGTCTATCTCAGGTTATATACATGTTATCTAAAGGTGACATGTTTCATGATAGCCTATCTCAGGTTATATACATGTTATCTAAAGGAGACATGTTTCATGATAGTCTATCTCAGGTTATATACATGTTATCTAAAGGTGACATGTTTCATGGTAGTCTATCTCAGGTTATATACATGTTATCTAAAGGTGACATGTTTCATGATAGTCTATCTCAGGTTATATACATGTTATCTAAAGGAGACATGTTTCATGATAGTCTATCTCAGGTTATATACATGTTATCTAAAGGTGACATGTTTCATGATAGTCTATCTCAGGTTATATACATGTTATCTAAAGGAGACATGTTTCATGATAGTCTATCTCAGGTTATATACATGTTATCTAAAGGTGACATGTTTCATGATAGTCTATCTCAGGTTATATACATGTTATCTAAAGGAGACATGTTTCATGATAGTCTATCTCAGGTTATATACATGTTATCTAAAGGAGACATGTTTCATGATAGCCTATCTCAGGTTATATACATGTTATCTAAAGGTGACATGTTTCATGATAGTCTATCTCAGGTTATATACATGTTATCTAAAGGTGACATGTTTCATGATAGTCTATCTCAGGTTATATACATGTTATCTAAAGGAGACATGTTTCATGATAGTCTATCTCAGGTTATATACATGTTATCTAAAGGAGACATGTTTCATGATAGTCTATCTCAGGTTATATACATGTTATCTAAAGGTGACATGTTTCATGATAGTCTATCTCAGGTTATATACATGTTATCTAAAGGAGGCATGTTTCATGGTAGTCTATCTCAGGTTATATACATGTTATCTAAAGGTGGCATGTTTCATGATAGTCTATCTCAGGTTATATACATGTTATCTAAAGGAGACATGTTTCATGATAGTCTATCTCAGGTTATATACATGTTATCTAAAGGAGGCATGTTTCATGATAGTCTATCTCAGGTTATATACATCTTATCTAAAGGAGGCATGTTTCATGATAGTCTATCTCAGGTTATATACATGTTATCTAAAGGTGACATGTTTCATGATAGTCTATCTCAGGTTATATACATGTTATCTAAAGGAGGCATGTTTCATGGTAGTCTATCTCAGGTTATATACATGTTATCTAAAGGTGGCATGTTTCATGATAGTCTATCTCAGGTTATATACATGTTATCTAAAGGAGACATGTTTCATGATAGTCTATCTCAGGTTATATACATGTTATCTAAAGGAGGCATGTTTCATGATAGTCTATCTCAGGTTATATACATGTTATCTAAAGGAGACATGTTTCATGATAGTCTATCTCAGGTTATATACATGTTATCTAAAGGAGACATGTTTCATGATAGTCTATCTCAGGTTATATACATGTTATCTAAAGGAGGCATGTTTCATGATAGTCTATCTCAGGTTATATACATCTTATCTAAAGGAGGCATGTTTCATGATAGTCTATCTCAGGTTATATACATCTTATCTAAAGGAGGCATGTTTCATGATAGTCTATCTCAGGTTATATACATGTTATCTAAAGGTGGCATGTTTCATGATAGTCTATCTCAGGTTATATACATCTTATCTAAAGGAGGCATGTTTCATGATAGTCTATCTCAGGTTATATACATCTTATCTAAAGGAGACATGTTTCATGATAGCCTATCTCAGGTTATATACATGTTATCTAAAGGTGACATGTTTCATGATAGCCTATCTCAGGTTATATACATGTTATCTAAAGGAGGCATGTTTCATGGTAGCCTATCTCAGGTTATATACATGTTATCTAAAGGTGACATGTTTCATGATAGTCTATCTCAGGTTATATACATGTTATCTAAAGGAGACATGTTTCATGATAGTCTATCTCAGGTTATATACATGTTATCTAAAGGAGACATGTTTCATGATAGTCTATCTCAGGTTATATACATGTTATCTAAAGGTGACATGTTTCATGGTAGTCTATCTCAGGTTATATACATGTTATCTAAAGGAGGCATGTTTCATGATAGTCTATCTCAGGTTATATACATGTTATCTAAAGGAGACATGTTTCATGATAGTCTATCTCAGGTTATATACATGTTATCTAAAGGTGACATGTTTCATGATAGTCTATCTCAGGTTATATACATGTTATCTAAAGGTGACATGTTTCATGATAGTCTATCTCAGGTTATATACATGTTATCTAAAGGTGACATGTTTCATGATAGTCTATCTCAGGTTATATACATGTTATCTAAAGGAGACATGTTTCATGATAGTCTATCTCAGGTTATATACATGTTATCTAAAGGTGGCATGTTTCATGATAGTCTATCTCAGGTTATATACATGTTATCTAAAGGAGACATGTTTCATGATAGTCTATCTCAGGTTATATACATGTTATCTAAAGGTGACATGTTTCATGGTAGTCTATCTCAGGTTATATACATGTTATCTAAAGGAGACATGTTTCATGATAGTCTATCTCAGGTTATATACATGTTATCTAAAGGAGGCATGTTTCATGATAGTCTATCTCAGGTTATATACATGTTATCTAAAGGAGGCATGTTTCATGATAGTCTATCTCAGGTTATATACATGTTATCTAAAGGTGACATGTTTCATGATAGCCTATCTCAGGTTATATACATGTTATCTAAAGGAGACATGTTTCATGATAGTCTATCTCAGGTTATATACATGTTATCTAAAGGAGACATGTTTCATGATAGTCTATCTCAGGTTATATACATGTTATCTAAAGGAGGCATGTTTCATGATAGTCTATCTCAGGTTATATACATGTTATCTAAAGGAGGCATGTTTCATGATAGTCTATCTCAGGTTATATACATGTTATCTAAAGGAGACATGTTTCATGGTAGTCTATCTCAGGTTATATACATGTTATCTAAAGGAGGCATGTTTCATGATAGTCTATCTCAGGTTATATACATGTTATCTAAAGGAGGCATGTTTCATGATAGTCTATCTCAGGTTATATACATGTTATCTAAAGGAGGCATGTTTCATGATAGTCTATCTCAGGTTATATACATGTTATCTAAAGGAGGCATGTTTCATGATAGTCTATCTCAGGTTATATACATGTTATCTAAAGGAGGCATGTTTCATGATAGTCTATCTCAGGTTATATACATGTTATCTAAAGGAGACATGTTTCATGATAGTCTATCTCAGGTTATATACATGATATCTAAAGGAGGCATGTTTCATGATAGTCTATCTCAGGTTATATACATGTTATCTAAAGGAGACATGTTTCATGATAGTCTATCTCAGGTTATATACATGTTATCTAAAGGTGACATGTTTCATGATAGTCTATCTCAGGTTATATACATGTTATCTAAAGGAGACATGTTTCATGATAGTCTATCTCAGCCTATATACATCTTATCTAAAGGTGACATGTTTCATGATAGTCTATCTCAGGTTATATACATGTTATCTAAAGGAGACATGTTTCATGGTAGTCTATCTCAGGTTATATACATGTTATCTAAAGGAGGCATGTTTCATGATAGTCTATCTCAGGTTATATACATGTTATCTAAAGGAGGCATGTTTCATGATAGTCTATCTCAGGTTATATACATGTTATCTAAAGGAGGCATGTTTCATGATAGTCTATCTCAGGTTATATACATGTTATCTAAAGGTGACATGTTTCATGATAGTCTATCTCAGGTTATATACATGTTATCTAAAGGAGACATGTTTCATGATAGTCTATCTCAGGTTATATACATGTTATCTAAAGGTGACATGTTTCATGATAGTCTATCTCAGGTTATATACATGTTATCTAAAGGTGTCATGTTTCATGATAGTCTATCTCAGGTTATATACATGTTATCTAAAGGAGACATGTTTCATGATAGTCTATCTCAGGTTATATACATGTTATCTAAAGGTGACATGTTTCATGATAGTCTATCTCAGGTTATATACATGTTATCTAAAGGAGACATGTTTCATGATAGTCTATCTCAGCCTATATACATCTTATCTAAAGGTGACATGTTTCATGATAGTCTATCTCAGGTTATATACATGTTATCTAAAGGAGGCATGTTTCATGATAGCCTATCTCAGGTTATATACATGTTATCTAAAGGAGACATGTTTCATGATAGCCTATCTCAGGTTATATACATGTTATCTAAAGGAGACATGTTTCATGATAGTCTATCTCAGGTTATATACATGTTATCTAAAGGAGGCATGTTTCATGATAGCCTATCTCAGGTTATATACATGTTATCTAAAGGTGACATGTTTCATGATAGCCTATCTCAGGTTATATACATGTTATCTAAAGGTGACATGTTTCATGATAGTCTATCTCAGGTTATATACATGTTATCTAAAGGAGACATGTTTCATGATAGTCTATCTCAGGTTATATACATGTTATCTAAAGGAGACATGTTTCATGATAGCCTATCTCAGGTTATATACATGTTATCTAAAGGAGACATGTTTCATGGTAGTCTATCTCAGGTTATATACATGTTATCTAAAGGTGACATGTTTCATGATAGCCTATCTCAGGTTATATACATGTTATCTAAAGGTGTCATGTTTCATGATAGTCTATCTCAGGTTATATACATGTTATCTAAAGGAGGCATGTTTCATGGTAGTCTATCTCAGGTTATATACATGTTATCTAAAGGTGACATGTTTCATGATAGTCTATCTCAGGTTATATACATGTTATCTAAAGGTGACATGTTTCATGATAGTCTATCTCAGGTTATATACATGTTATCTAAAGGAGACATGTTTCATGATAGTCTATCTCAGGTTATATACATGTTATCTAAAGGAGACATGTTTCATGATAGTCTATCTCAGGTTATATACATGTTATCTAAAGGAGACATGTTTCATGATAGTCTATCTCAGGTTATATACATGTTATCTAAAGGAGACATGTTTCATGATAGTCTATCTCAGGTTATATACATGTTATCTAAAGGAGGCATGTTTCATGATAGTCTATCTCAGGTTATATACATGTTATCTAAAGGAGGCATGTTTCATGATAGTCTATCTCAGGTTATATACATGTTATCTAAAGGAGGCATGTTTCATGATAGTCTATCTCAGGTTATATACATGTTATCTAAAGGTGACATGTTTCATGATAGTCTATCTCAGGTTATATACATCTTATCTAAAGGTGACATGTTTCATGATAGTCTATCTCAGGTTATATACATCTTATCTAAAGGTGACATGTTTCATGATAGTCTATCTCAGGTTATATACATGTTATCTAAAGGTGACATGTTTCATGATAGTCTATCTCAGGTTATATACATGTTATCTAAAGGAGGCATGTTTCATGATAGCCTATCTCAGGTTATATACATGTTATCTAAAGGTGACATGTTTCATGATAGCCTATCTCAGGTTATATACATGTTATCTAAAGGAGACATGTTTCATGATAGTCTATCTCAGGTTATATACATGTTATCTAAAGGAGACATGTTTCATGATAGCCTATCTCAGGTTATATACATGTTATCTAAAGGAGACATGTTTCATGATAGTCTATCTCAGGTTATATACATGTTATCTAAAGGAGGCATGTTTCATGATAGTCTATCTCAGGTTATATACATGTTATCTAAAGGTGCCATGTTTCATGATAGTCTATCTCAGGTTATATACATGTTATCTAAAGGTGACATGTTTCATGATAGCCTATCTCAGGTTATATACATGTTATCTAAAGGTGCCATGTTTCATGATAGTCTATCTCAGGTTATATACATGTTATCTAAAGGTGACATGTTTCATGATAGTCTATCTCAGGTTATATACATGTTATCTAAAGGTGACATGTTTCATGGTAGCCTATCTCAGGTTATATACATGTTATCTAAAGGAGGCATGTTTCATGGTAGCCTATCTCAGGTTATATACATGTTATCTAAAGGAGACATGTTTCATGATAGTCTATCTCAGGTTATATACATGTTATCTAAAGGAGACATGTTTCATGGTAGCCTATCTCAGGTTATATACATGTTATCTAAAGGTGGCATGTTTCATGGTAGTCTATCTCAGGTTATATACATGTTATCTAAAGGAGACATGTTTCATGATAGTCTATCTCAGGTTATATACATGTTATCTAAAGGAGACATGTTTCATGATAGTCTATCTCAGGTTATATACATGTTATCTAAAGGAGACATGTTTCATGATAGTCTATCTCAGGTTATATACATGTTATCTAAAGGAGACATGTTTCATGATAGTCTATCTCAGGTTATATACATGTTATCTAAAGGTGGCATGTTTCATGGTAGTCTATCTCAGGTTATATACATGTTATCTAAAGGAGACATGTTTCATGATAGTCTATCTCAGGTTATATACATGTTATCTAAAGGAGGCATGTTTCATGATAGTCTATCTCAGGTTATATACATGTTATCTAAAGGAGGCATGTTTCATGATAGTCTATCTCAAGTTATATACATGTTATCTAAAGGAGACATGTTTCATGATAGTCTATCTCAGGTTATATACATGTTATCTAAAGGAGACATGTTTCATGATAGTCTATCTCAGGTTATATACATGTTATCTAAAGGAGACATGTTTCATGATAGTCTATCTCAGGTTATATACATGTTATCTAAAGGAGACATGTTTCATGATAGTCTATCTCAGGTTATATACATGTTATCTAAAGGAGGCATGTTTCATGATAGTCTATCTCAGGTTATATACATGTTATCTAAAGGTGACATGTTTCATGGTAGTCTATCTCAGGTTATATACATGTTATATAAAGGAGACATGTTTCATGATAGTCTATCTCAGGTTATATACATGTTATCTAAAGGAGACATGTTTCATGGTAGTCTATCTCAGGTTATATACATGTTATCTAAAGGAGACATGTTTCATGATAGTCTATCTCAGGTTATATACATGTTATCTAAAGGTGGCATGTTTCATGATAGTCTATCTCAGGTTATATACATGTTATCTAAAGGAGACATGTTTCATGATAGTCTATCTCAGGTTATATACATGTTATCTAAAGGAGACATGTTTCATGATAGTCTATCTCAGGTTATATACATGTTATCTAAAGGTGGCATGTTTCATGGTAGTCTATCTCAGGTTATATACATGTTATCTAAAGGAGACATGTTTCATGATAGTCTATCTCAGGTTATATACATGTTATCTAAAGGTGGCATGTTTCATGGTAGTCTATCTCAGGTTATATACATGTTATCTAAAGGAGACATGTTTCATGATAGTCTATCTCAGGTTATATACATGTTATCTAAAGGAGACATGTTTCATGATAGTCTATCTCAGGTTATATACATGTTATCTAAAGGAGACATGTTTCATGATAGTCTATCTCAGGTTATATACATGTTATCTAAAGGAGACATGTTTCATGATAGTCTATCTCAGGTTATATACATGTTATCTAAAGGAGACATGTTTCATGATAGTCTATCTCAGGTTATATACATGTTATCTAAAGGAGACATGTTTCATGATAGTCTATCTCAGGTTATATACATGTTATCTAAAGGTGGCATGTTTCATGGTAGTCTATCTCAGGTTATATACATGTTATCTAAAGGAGACATGTTTCATGATAGTCTATCTCAGGTTATATACATGTTATCTAAAGGTGGCATGTTTCATGGTAGTCTATCTCAGGTTATATACATGTTATCTAAAGGTGTCATGTTTCATGATAGTCTATCTCAGGTTATATACATGTTATCTAAAGGAGACATGTTTCATGGTAGTCTATCTCAGGTTATATACATGTTATCTAAAGGAGACATGTTTCATGATAGTCTATCTCAGGTTATATACATGTTATCTAAAGGAGACATGTTTCATGGTAGTCTATCTCAGGTTATATACATGTTATATAAAGGAGGCATGTTTCATGATAGTCTATCTCAGGTTATATACATGTTATCTAAAGGAGACATGTTTCATGGTAGTCTATCTCAGGTTATATACATGTTATCTAAAGGAGACATGTTTCATGGTAGTCTATCTCAGGTTATATACATGTTATCTAAAGGTGGCATGTTTCATGATAGTCTATCTCAGGTTATATACATGTTATCTAAAGGAGGCATGTTTCATGATAGTCTATCTCAGGTTATATACATGTTATCTAAAGGTGACATGTTTCATGATAGTCTATCTCAGGTTATATACATGTTATCTAAAGGTGACATGTTTCATGATAGTCTATCTCAGGTTATATACATGTTATCTAAAGGTGACATGTTTCATGATAGTCTATCTCAGGTTATATACATGTTATCTAAAGGTGGCATGTTTCATGATAGTCTATCTCAGGTTATATACATGTTATCTAAAGGTGACATGTTTCATGATAGTCTATCTCAGGTTATATACATGTTATCTAAAGGTGACATGTTTCATGATAGTCTATCTCAGGTTATATACATGTTATCTAAAGGTGACATGTTTCATGATAGTCTATCTCAGGTTATATACATGTTATCTAAAGGTGACATGTTTCATGATAGTCTATCTCAGGTTATATACATGTTATCTAAAGGTGGCATGTTTCATGATAGTCTATCTCAGGTTATATACATGTTATCTAAAGGAGACATGTTTCATGATAGTCTATCTCAGGTTATATACATGTTATCTAAAGGTGTCATGTTTCATGATAGTCTATCTCAGGTTATATACATGTTATCTAAAGGTGACATGTTTCATGATAGTCTATCTCAGGTTATATACATGTTATCTAAAGGTGTCATGTTTCATGATAGTCTATCTCAGGTTATATACATGTTATCTAAAGGTGTCATGTTTCATGATAGTCTATCTCAGGTTATATACATGTTATCTAAAGGAGGCATGTTTCATGATAGTCTATCTCAGGTTATATACATGTTATCTAAAGGAGGCATGTTTCATGATAGTCTATCTCAGGTTATATACATGTTATCTAAAGGTGACATGTTTCATGATAGTCTATCTCAGGTTATATACATGTTATCTAAAGGTGACATGTTTCATGATAGTCTATCTCAGGTTATATACATGTTATCTAAAGGAGGCATGTTTCATGATAGTCTATCTCAGGTTATATACATGTTATCTAAAGGAGGCATGTTTCATGATAGTCTATCTCAGGTTATATACATGTTATCTAAAGGAGGCATGTTTCATGATAGCCTATCTCAGGTTATATACATGTTATCTAAAGGAGACATGTTTCATGGTAGCCTATCTCAGGTTATATACATGTTATCTAAAGGAGACATGTTTCATGGTAGTCTATCTCAGGTTATATACATGTTATCTAAAGGAGACATGTTTCATGGTAGTCTATCTCAGGTTATATACATGTTATCTAAAGGAGACATGTTTCATGATAGTCTATCTCAGGTTATATACATGTTATCTAAAGGTGGCATGTTTCATGATAGTCTATCTCAGGTTATATACATGTTATCTAAAGGAGGCATGTTTCATGGTAGTCTATCTCAGGTTATATACATGTTATCTAAAGGAGACATGTTTCATGGTAGTCTATCTCAGGTTATATACATGTTATCTAAAGGAGACATGTTTCATGATAGTCTATCTCAGGTTATATACATGTTATCTAAAGGAGACATGTTTCATGGTAGTCTATCTCAGGTTATATACATGTTATCTAAAGGAGACATGTTTCATGATAGTCTATCTCAGGTTATATACATGTTATCTAAAGGAGACATGTTTCATGGTAGTCTATCTCAGGTTATATACATGTTATCTAAAGGAGACATGTTTCATGGTAGTCTATCTCAGGTTATATACATGTTATCTAAAGGAGACATGTTTCATGATAGTCTATCTCAGGTTATATACATGTTATCTAAAGGTGGCATGTTTCATGATAGTCTATCTCAGGTTATATACATGTTATCTAAAGGAGGCATGTTTCATGGTAGTCTATCTCAGGTTATATACATGTTATCTAAAGGAGGCATGTTTCATGATAGCCTATCTCAGGTTATATACATGTTATCTAAAGGAGGCATGTTTCATGATAGTCTATCTCAGGTTATATACATGTTATCTAAAGGAGACATGTTTCATGGTAGTCTATCTCAGGTTATATACATGTTATCTAAAGGAGACATGTTTCATGGTAGTCTATCTCAGGTTATATACATGTTATCTAAAGGAGACATGTTTCATGATAGTCTATCTCAGGTTATATACATGTTATCTAAAGGTGGCATGTTTCATGATAGTCTATCTCAGGTTATATACATGTTATCTAAAGGTGGCATGTTTCATGATAGTCTATCTCAGGTTATATACATGTTATCTAAAGGAGGCATGTTTCATGGTAGTCTATCTCAGGTTATATACATGTTATCTAAAGGAGGCATGTTTCATGATAGTCTATCTCAGGTTATATACATGTTATCTAAAGGTGACATGTTTCATGATAGTCTATCTCAGGTTATATACATGTTATCTAAAGGAGACATGTTTCATGATAGTCTATCTCAGGTTATATACATGTTATATAAAGGAGACATGTTTCATGGTAGCCTATCTCAGGTTATATACATGTTATATAAAGGAGGCATGTTTCATGATAGTCTATCTCAGGTTATATACATGTTATCTAAAGGTGGCATGTTTCATGATAGTCTATCTCAGGTTATATACATGTTATCTAAAGGTGACATGTTTCATGATAGTCTATCTCAGGTTATATACATGTTATATAAAGGAGGCATGTTTCATGATAGCCTATCTCAGGTTATATACATGTTATCTAAAGGTGGCATGTTTCATGATAGTCTATCTCAGGTTATATACATGTTATATAAAGGAGACATGTTTCATGATAGTCTATCTCAGGTTATATACATGTTATCTAAAGGAGGCATGTTTCATGGTAGTCTATCTCAGGTTATATACATGTTATCTAAAGGAGACATGTTTCATGATAGTCTATCTCAGGTTATATACATGTTATCTAAAGGAGGCGTGTTTCATGGTAGTCTATCTCAGGTTATATACATGTTATCTAAAGGAGACATGTTTCATGGTAGTCTATCTCAGGTTATATACATGTTATCTAAAGGTGACATGTTTCATGATAGTCTATCTCAGCCTATATACATGTTATCTAAAGGAGACATGTTTCATGATAGTCTATCTCAGGTTATATACATGTTATCTAAAGGAGACATGTTTCATGATAGTCTATCTCAGGTTATATACATGTTATCTAAAGGAGGCGTGTTTCATGGTAGTCTATCTCAGGTTATATACATGTTATCTAAAGGTGACATGTTTCATGATAGTCTATTTCAGCCTATATACATGTTATCTAAAGGAGGTATGTTTCATGGTAGTCTATCTCAGGTTATATACATGTTATCTAAAGGTGACATGTTTCATGATAGTCTATCTCAGGTTATATACATGTTATCTAAAGGAGACATGTTTCATGGTAGCCTATCTCAGGTTATATACATGTTATCTAAAGGTGACATGTTTCATGATAGTCTATCTCAGGTTATATACATGTTATCTAAAGGAGACATGTTTCATGATAGTCTATCTCAGGTTATATACATGTTATCTAAAGGTGACATGTTTCATGATAGTCTATCTCAGGTTATATACATGTTATCTAAAGGAGACATGTTTCATGGTAGTCTATCTCAGGTTATATACATGTTATCTAAAGGAGACATGTTTCATGATAGTCTATCTCAGGTTATATACATGTTATCTAAAGGTGACATGTTTCATGATAGTCTATCTCAGGTTATATACATGTTATCTAAAGGAGGCATGTTTCATGATAGTCTATCTCAGGTTATATACATGTTATCTAAAGGAGACATGTTTCATGGTAGTCTATCTCAGGTTATATACATGTTATCTAAAGGAGACATGTTTCATGATAGTCTATCTCAGGTTATATACATGTTATATAAAGGAGACATGTTTCATGGTAGCCTATCTCAGGTTATATACATGTTATATAAAGGAGGCATGTTTCATGATAGTCTATCTCAGGTTATATACATGTTATCTAAAGGTGGCATGTTTCATGATAGTCTATCTCAGGTTATATACATGTTATCTAAAGGTGACATGTTTCATGATAGTCTATCTCAGGTTATATACATGTTATATAAAGGAGACATGTTTCATGATAGTCTATCTCAGGTTATATACATGTTATCTAAAGGTGACATGTTTCATGATAGTCTATCTCAGGTTATATACATGTTATATAAAGGAGACATGTTTCATGATAGTCTATCTCAGGTTATATACATGTTATCTAAAGGTGGCATGTTTCATGATAGTCTATCTCAGGTTATATACATGTTATCTAAAGGTGACATGTTTCATGATAGTCTATCTCAGGTTATATACATGTTATATAAAGGAGACATGTTTCATGATAGTCTATCTCAGGTTATATACATGTTATCTAAAGGTGACATGTTTCATGATAGTCTATCTCAGGTTATATACATGTTATCTAAAGGAGGCATGTTTCATGATAGTCTATCTCAGGTTATATACATGTTATCTAAAGGTGACATGTTTCATGATAGTCTATCTCAGGTTATATACATGTTATCTAAAGGAGGCATGTTTCATGATAGTCTATCTCAGGTTATATACATGTTATCTAAAGGAGGCATGTTTCATGATAGTCTATCTCAGGTTATATACATGTTATCTAAAGGAGGCATGTTTCATGATAGTCTATCTCAGGTTATATACATGTTATCTAAAGGAGACATGTTTCATGATAGTCTATCTCAGGTTATATACATGTTATCTAAAGGTGACATGTTTCATGATAGTCTATCTCAGGTTATATACATGTTATCTAAAGGAGGCATGTTTCATGATAGTCTATCTCAGGTTATATACATGTTATCTAAAGGAGACATGTTTCATGGTAGTCTATCTCAGGTTATATACATGTTATCTAAAGGAGACATGTTTCATGATAGTCTATCTCAGGTTATATACATGTTATATAAAGGAGACATGTTTCATGGTAGCCTATCTCAGGTTATATACATGTTATATAAAGGAGGCATGTTTCATGATAGTCTATCTCAGGTTATATACATGTTATCTAAAGGTGGCATGTTTCATGATAGTCTATCTCAGGTTATATACATGTTATCTAAAGGTGACATGTTTCATGATAGTCTATCTCAGGTTATATACATGTTATATAAAGGAGACATGTTTCATGATAGTCTATCTCAGGTTATATACATGTTATCTAAAGGTGACATGTTTCATGATAGTCTATCTCAGGTTATATACATGTTATATAAAGGAGACATGTTTCATGATAGTCTATCTCAGGTTATATACATGTTATCTAAAGGTGGCATGTTTCATGATAGTCTATCTCAGGTTATATACATGTTATCTAAAGGTGACATGTTTCATGATAGTCTATCTCAGGTTATATACATGTTATATAAAGGAGACATGTTTCATGATAGTCTATCTCAGGTTATATACATGTTATCTAAAGGTGACATGTTTCATGATAGTCTATCTCAGGTTATATACATGTTATCTAAAGGAGGCATGTTTCATGATAGTCTATCTCAGGTTATATACATGTTATCTAAAGGTGACATGTTTCATGATAGTCTATCTCAGGTTATATACATGTTATCTAAAGGAGGCATGTTTCATGATAGTCTATCTCAGGTTATATACATGTTATCTAAAGGAGGCATGTTTCATGATAGTCTATCTCAGGTTATATACATGTTATCTAAAGGAGGCATGTTTCATGATAGCCTATCTCAGGTTATATACATGTTATCTAAAGGAGACATGTTTCATGATAGTCTATCTCAGGTTATATACATGTTATATAAAGGAGACATGTTTCATGATAGTCTATCTCAGGTTATATACATGTTATCTAAAGGTGACATGTTTCATGATAGTCTATCTCAGGTTATATACATGTTATCTAAAGGAGACATGTTTCATGATAGTCTATCTCAGGTTATATACATGTTATCTAAAGGAGACATGTTTCATGATAGTCTATCTCAGGTTATATACATGTTATCTAAAGGTGACATGTTTCATGATAGTCTATCTCAGGTTATATACATGTTATATAAAGGAGACATGTTTCATGATAGTCTATCTCAGGTTATATACATGTTATCTAAAGGAGGCATGTTTCATGATAGTCTATCTCAGGTTATATACATGTTATCTAAAGGAGACATGTTTCATGATAGTCTATCTCAGGTTATATACATGTTATCTAAAGGAGGCATGTTTCATGATAGTCTATCTCAGGTTATATACATGTTATCTAAAGGAGACATGTTTCATGGTAGTCTATCTCAGGTTATATACATGTTATCTAAAGGAGACATGTTTCATGATAGTCTATCTCAGGTTATATACATGTTATATAAAGGAGACATGTTTCATGGTAGCCTATCTCAGGTTATATACATGTTATATAAAGGAGGCATGTTTCATGATAGTCTATCTCAGGTTATATACATGTTATCTAAAGGTGACATGTTTCATGATAGTCTATCTCAGGTTATATACATGTTATATAAAGGAGGCATGTTTCATGATAGCCTATCTCAGGTTATATACATGTTATCTAAAGGAGACATGTTTCATGATAGTCTATCTCAGGTTATATACATGTTATCTAAAGGAGGCATGTTTCATGGTAGTCTATCTCAGGTTATATACATGTTATCTAAAGGAGACATGTTTCATGATAGTCTATCTCAGGTTATATACATGTTATCTAAAGGAGGCGTGTTTCATGGTAGTCTATCTCAGGTTATATACATGTTATCTAAAGGAGACATGTTTCATGGTAGTCTATCTCAGGTTATATACATGTTATCTAAAGGTGACATGTTTCATGATAGTCTATCTCAGCCTATATACATGTTATCTAAAGGAGACATGTTTCATGATAGTCTATCTCAGGTTATATACATGTTATCTAAAGGAGACATGTTTCATGATAGTCTATCTCAGGTTATATACATGTTATCTAAAGGAGGCGTGTTTCATGGTAGTCTATCTCAGGTTATATACATGTTATCTAAAGGTGACATGTTTCATGATAGTCTATCTCAGCCTATATACATGTTATCTAAAGGAGGTATGTTTCATGGTAGTCTATCTCAGGTTATATACATGTTATCTAAAGGTGACATGTTTCATGATAGTCTATCTCAGGTTATATACATGTTATCTAAAGGAGACATGTTTCATGGTAGCCTATCTCAGGTTATATACATGTTATCTAAAGGTGACATGTTTCATGATAGTCTATCTCAGCCTATATACATGTTATCTAAAGGAGGTATGTTTCATGGTAGTCTATCTCAGGTTATATACATGTTATCTAAAGGAGGCATGTTTCATGATAGTCTATCTCAGGTTATATACATGTTATCTAAAGGAGACATGTTTCATGGTAGTCTATCTCAGGTTATATACATGTTATCTAAAGGAGACATGTTTCATGATAGTCTATCTCAGGTTATATACATGTTATATAAAGGAGACATGTTTCATGGTAGTCTATCTCAGGTTATATACATGTTATCTAAAGGTGACATGTTTCATGATAGTCTATCTCAGGTTATATACATGTTATATAAAGGAGGCATGTTTCATGATAGCCTATCTCAGGTTATATACATGTTATCTAAAGGTGGCATGTTTCATGATAGTCTATCTCAGGTTATATACATGTTATCTAAAGGTGACATGTTTCATGATAGTCTATCTCAGGTTATATACATGTTATATAAAGGAGGCATGTTTCATGATAGTCTATCTCAGGTTATATACATGTTATCTAAAGGAGGCATGTTTCATGATAGCCTATCTCAGGTTATATACATGTTATCTAAAGGTGACATGTTTCATGATAGTCTATCTCAGGTTATATACATGTTATCTAAAGGTGGCATGTTTCATGGTAGTCTATCTCAGGTTATATACATGTTATCTAAAGGTGGCATGTTTCATGGTAGTCTATCTCAGGTTATATACATGTTATCTAAAGGAGGCATGTTTCATGGTAGTCTATCTCAGGTTATATACATGTTATCTAAAGGTGGCATGTTTCATGGTAGTCTATCTCAGGTTATATACATGTTATCTAAAGGAGGCATGTTTCATGATAGTCTATCTCAGGTTATATACATGTTATCTAAAGGTGGCATGTTTCATGGTAGTCTATCTCAGGTTATATACATGTTATCTAAAGGAGGCATGTTTCATGATAGTCTATCTCAGGTTATATACATGTTATCTAAAGGTGGCATGTTTCATGATAGTCTATCTCAGGTTATATACATGTTATCTAAAGGAGACATGTTTCATGATAGTCTATCTCAGGTTATATACATGTTATCTAAAGGTGACATGTTTCATGATAGTCTATCTCAGGTTATATACATGTTATATAAAGGTGACATGTTTCATGATAGTCTATCTCAGGTTATATACATGTTATCTAAAGGTGACATGTTTCATGGTAGTCTATCTCAGGTTATATACATGTTATCTAAAGGTGACATGTTTCATGATAGTCTATCTCAGGTTATATACATGTTATATAAAGGAGACATGTTTCATGATAGTCTATCTCAGGTTATATACATGTTATCTAAAGGAGACATGTTTCATGATAGTCTATCTCAGGTTATATACATGTTATCTAAAGGAGGCATGTTTCATGATAGTCTATCTCAGGTTATATACATGTTATCTAAAGGAGACATGTTTCATGATAGTCTATCTCAGGTTATATACATGTTATATAAAGGAGACATGTTTCATGATAGTCTATCTCAAGTTATATACATGTTATCTAAAGGTGACATGTTTCATGGTAGTCTATCTCAGGTTATATACATGTTATCTAAAGGAGACATGTTTCATGGATAGTCTATCTCAGGTTATATACATGTTATCTAAAGGAGACATGTTTCATGATAGTCTATCTCAGGTTATATACATGTTATATAAAGGAGACATGTTTCATGATAGTCTATCTCAGGTTATATACATGTTATATAAAGGAGACATGTTTCATGATAGTCTATCTCAGGTTATATACATGTTATCTAAAGGAGACATGTTTCATGATAGTCTATCTCAGGTTATATACATGTTATATAAAGGTGACATGTTTCATGATAGTCTATCTCAGGTTATATACATGTTATATAAAGGTGACATGTTTCATGATAGTCTATCTCAGGTTATATACATGTTATCTAAAGGAGACATGTTTCATGATAGTCTATCTCAGGTTATATACATGTTATCTAAAGGTGACATGTTTCATGGTAGTCTATCTCAGGTTATATACATGTTATCTAAAGGAGGCATGTTTCATGGATAGTCTATCTCAGGTTATATACATGTTATCTAAAGGTGCCATGTTTCATGATAGTCTATCTCAGGTTATATACATGTTATCTAAAGGTGACATGTTTCATGATAGTCTATCTCAGGTTATATACATGTTATCTAAAGGAGACATGTTTCATGATAGTCTATCTCAGGTTATATACATGTTATCTAAAGGAGGCATGTTTCATGATAGTCTATCTCAGGTTATATACATGTTATCTAAAGGTGCATGTTTCATGATAGTCTATCTCAGGTTATATACATGTTATCTAAAGGTGACATGTTTCATGATAGTCTATCTCAGGTTATATACATGTTATCTAAAGGAGACATGTTTCATGATAGTCTATCTCAGGTTATATACATGTTATCTAAAGGTGCCATGTTTCATGATAGTCTATCTCAGGTTATATACATCTTATCTAAAGGAGGCATGTTTCATGGTAGTCTATCTCAGGTTATATACATGTTATCTAAAGGAGACATGTTCATATAGTCTATCTCAGGTTATATACATGTTATCTAAAGGAGACATGTTTCATGATAGTCTATCTCAGGTTATATATATGTTATATCTAAAGGAGGCATGTTTCATGATAGTCTATCTCAGGTTATATACATGTTATCTAAAGGAGACATGTTTCATGGTAGCCTATCTCAGGTTATATACATGTTATCTAAAGGTGACATGTTTCATGATAGTCTATCTCAGGTTATATACATGTTATCTAAAGGAGACATGTTTCATGATAGCCTATCTCAGGTTATATACATGTTATCTAAAGGAGACATGTTTCATGATAGTCTATCTCAGGTTATATACATGTTATCTAAAGGAGACATGTTTCATGATAGTCTATCTCAGGTTATATACATGTTATCTAAAGGAGACATGTTTCATGGTAGTCTATCTCAGGTTATATACATGTTATCTAAAGGAGACATGTTTCATGATAGCCTATCTCAGGTTATATACATGTTATCTAAAGGAGACATGTTTCATGATAGTCTATCTCAGGTTATATACATGTTATCTAAAGGAGACATGTTTCATGATAGTCTATCTCAGGTTATATACATGTTATCTAAAGGTGACATGTTTCATGGTAGTCTATCTCAGGTTATATACATGTTATCTAAAGGTGGCATGTTTCATGATAGTCTATCTCAGGTTATATACATGTTATCTAAAGGAGACATGTTTCATGATAGTCTATCTCAGGTTATATACATGTTATCTAAAGGAGGCATGTTTCATGATAGCCTATCTCAGGTTATATACATGTTATCTAAAGGAGACATGTTTCATGATAGCCTATCTCAGGTTATATACATGTTATCTAAAGGAGACATGTTTCATGATAGTCTATCTCAGGTTATATACATGTTATCTAAAGGAGACATGTTTCATGATAGCCTATCTCAGGTTATATACATGTTATCTAAAGGAGACATGTTTCATGATAGTCTATCTCAGGTTATATACATGTTATCTAAAGGAGACATGTTTCATGATAGTCTATCTCAGGTTATATACATGTTATCTAAAGGAGACATGTTTCATGATAGCCTATCTCAGGTTATATACATGTTATCTAAAGGAGACATGTTTCATGATAGCCTATCTCAGGTTATATACATGTTATCTAAAGGAGACATGTTTCATGATAGTCTATCTCAGGTTATATACATGTTATCTAAAGGAGACATGTTTCATGATAGCCTATCTCAGGTTATATACATGTTATCTAAAGGAGACATGTTTCATGATAGCCTATCTCAGGTTATATACATGTTATCTAAAGGAGACATGTTTCATGATAGTCTATCTCAGGTTATATACATGTTATCTAAAGGAGACATGTTTCATGATAGCCTATCTCAGGTTATATACATGTTATCTAAAGGAGACATGTTTCATGATAGCCTATCTCAGGTTATATACATGTTATCTAAAGGAGACATGTTTCATGATAGTCTATCTCAGGTTATATACATGTTATCTAAAGGAGACATGTTTCATGATAGTCTATCTCAGGTTATATACATGTTATCTAAAGGTGACATGTTTCATGATAGCCTATCTCAGGTTATATACATGTTATCTAAAGGAGACATGTTTCATGATAGCCTATCTCAGGTTATATACATGTTATCTAAAGGAGACATGTTTCATGATAGCCTATCTCAGGTTATATACATGTTATCTAAAGGAGACATGTTTCATGATAGTCTATCTCAGGTTATATACATGTTATCTAAAGGAGACATGTTTCATGATAGTCTATCTCAGGTTATATACATGTTATCTAAAGGTGACATGTTTCATGATAGTCTATCTCAGGTTATATACATGTTATCTAAAGGAGACATGTTTCATGATAGTCTATCTCAGGTTATATACATGTTATCTAAAGGTGCCATGTTTCATGATAGTCTATCTCAGGTTATATACATGTTATCTAAAGGAGACGTGTTTCATGATAGTCTATCTCAGGTTATATACATGTTATCTAAAGGTGACATGTTTCATGATAGTCTATCTCAGGTTATATACATGTTATATAAAGGTGCCATGTTTCATGATAGTCTATCTCAGGTTATATACATGTTATCTAAAGGTGCCATGTTTCATGATAGTCTATCTCAGGTTATATACATGTTATCTAAAGGTGCCATGTTTCATGATAGTCTATCTCAGGTTATATACATGTTATCTAAAGGAGACATGTTTCATGATAGTCTATCTCAGGTTATATACATGTTATCTAAAGGAGACATGTTTCATGATAGTCTATCTCAGGTTATATACATGTTATCTAAAGGAGACATGTTTCATGATAGTCTATCTCAGGTTATATATATGTTATCTAAAGGAGGCATGTTTCATGATAGTCTATCTCAGGTTATATACATGTTATCTAAAGGAGACATGTTTCATGGTAGCCTATCTCAGGTTATATACATGTTATCTAAAGGTGACATGTTTCATGATAGTCTATCTCAGGTTATATACATGTTATCTAAAGGAGGCATGTTTCATGATAGTCTATCTCAGGTTATATACATGTTATCTAAAGGAGACATGTTTCATGATAGTCTATCTCAGGTTATATACATGTTATCTAAAGGAGGCATGTTTCATGATAGTCTATCTCAGGTTATATACATGTTATCTAAAGGAGGCATGTTTCATGATAGTCTATCTCAGGTTATATACATGTTATATAAAGGAGACATGTTTCATGGTAGTCTATCTCAGGTTATATACATGTTATCTAAAGGAGGCATGTTTCATGGTAGTCTATCTCAGGTTATATACATGTTATCTAAAGGAGACATGTTTCATGGTAGTCTATCTCAGGTTATATATATGTTATCTAAAGGTGGCATGTTTCATGATAGTCTATCTCAGGTTATATACATGTTATCTAAAGGAGGCATGTTTCATGGTAGTCTATCTCAGGTTATATACATGTTATCTAAAGGTGACATGTTTCATGATAGTCTATCTCAGGTTATATACATGTTATCTAAAGGAGACATGTTTCATGATAGTCTATCTCAGGTTATATACATGTTATCTAAAGGTGACATGTTTCATGGTAGTCTATCTCAGGTTATATACATGTTATCTAAAGGAGACATGTTTCATGATAGTCTATCTCAGGTTATATACATGTTATCTAAAGGTGACATGTTTCATGGTAGTCTATCTCAGGTTATATACATGTTATCTAAAGGAGACATGTTTCATGATAGCCTATCTCAGGTTATATACATGTTATCTAAAGGTGACATGTTTCATGATAGCCTATCTCAGGTTATATACATGTTATCTAAAGGTGACATGTTTCATGATAGTCTATCTCAGGTTATATACATGTTATCTAAAGGAGACATGTTTCATGATAGTCTATCTCAGGTTATATACATGTTATCTAAAGGAGACATGTTTCATGATAGTCTATCTCAGGTTATATACATGTTATCTAAAGGAGACATGTTTCATGGTAGCCTATCTCAGGTTATATACATGTTATATAAAGGAGACATGTTTCATGATAGTCTATCTCAGGTTATATACATGTTATCTAAAGGAGACATGTTTCATGATAGTCTATCTCAGGTTATATACATGTTATCTAAAGGAGACATGTTTCATGGTAGTCTATCTCAGGTTATATACATGTTATCTAAAGGTGACATGTTTCATGATAGTCTATCTCAGGTTATATACATGTTATATAAAGGAGACATGTTTCATGATAGTCTATCTCAGGTTATATACATGTTATCTAAAGGAGACATGTTTCATGATAGTCTATCTCAGGTTATATACATGTTATCTAAAGGAGACATGTTTCATGGTAGTCTATCTCAGGTTATATACATGTTATCTAAAGGTGGCATGTTTCATGATAGTCTATCTCAGGTTATATACATGTTATATAAAGGTGGCATGTTTCATGATAGTCTATCTCAGGTTATATACATGTTATCTAAAGGAGACATGTTTCATGATAGTCTATCTCAGGTTATATACATGTTATCTAAAGGAGACATGTTTCATGGTAGTCTATCTCAGGTTATATACATGTTATCTAAAGGAGACATGTTTCATGATAGCCTATCTCAGGTTATATACATGTTATCTAAAGGTGACATGTTTCATGATAGTCTATCTCAGGTTATATACATGTTATCTAAAGGTGACATGTTTCATGATAGTCTATCTCAGGTTATATACATGTTATCTAAAGGAGACATGTTTCATGGTAGTCTATCTCAGGTTATATACATGTTATCTAAAGGTGGCATGTTTCATGATAGCCTATCTCAGGTTATATACATGTTATCTAAAGGTGACATGTTTCATGGTAGTCTATCTCAGGTTATATACATGTTATCTAAAGGTGACATGTTTCATGATAGTCTATCTCAGGTTATATACATGTTATATAAAGGAGACATGTTTCATGATAGTCTATCTCAGGTTATATACATGTTATCTAAAGGAGGCATGTTTCATGATAGTCTATCTCAGGTTATATACATGTTATCTAAAGGTGACATGTTTCATGATAGTCTATCTCAGGTTATATACATGTTATCTAAAGGAGACATGTTTCATGGTAGTCTATCTCAGGTTATATACATGTTATCTAAAGGTGGCATGTTTCATGGTAGTCTATCTCAGGTTATATACATGTTATCTAAAGGTGACATGTTTCATGATAGTCTATCTCAGGTTATATACATGTTATCTAAAGGTGACATGTTTCATGATAGCCTATCTCAGGTTATATACATGTTATCTAAAGGTGACATGTTTCATGATAGTCTATCTCAGGTTATATACATGTTATCTAAAGGTGACATGTTTCATGATAGTCTATCTCAGGTTATATACATGTTATCTAAAGGAGACATGTTTCATGATAGCCTATCTCAGGTTATATACATGTTATCTAAAGGTGACATGTTTCATGATAGTCTATCTCAGGTTATATACATGTTATCTAAAGGTGGCATGTTTCATGATAGCCTATCTCAGGTTATATACATGTTATCTAAAGGTGACATGTTTCATGATAGCCTATCTCAGGTTATATACATGTTATCTAAAGGAGACATGTTTCATGATAGTCTTTCTCAGGTTATATACATGTTATCTAAAGGTGGCATGTTTCATGATAGCCTATCTCAGGTTATATACATGTTATCTAAAGGAGACATGTTTCATGATAGTCTATCTCAGGTTATATACATGTTATCTAAAGGAGGCATGTTTCATGGTAGTCTATCTCAGGTTATATACATGTTATCTAAAGGAGACATGTTTCATGATAGTCTATCTCAGGTTATATACATGTTATCTAAAGGAGACATGTTTCATGATAGTCTATCTCAGGTTATATACATGTTATCTAAAGGAGACATGTTTCATGATAGTCTATCTCAGGTTATATACATGTTATCTAAAGGAGACATGTTTCATGATAGTCTATCTCAGGTTATATACATGTTATCTAAAGGAGACATGTTTCATGATAGTCTTTCTCAGGTTATATACATGTTATCTAAAGGTGGCATGTTTCATGATAGCCTATCTCAGGTTATATACATGTTATCTAAAGGAGGCATGTTTCATGATAGTCTATCTCAGGTTATATACATGTTATCTAAAGGAGACATGTTTCATGATAGTCTATCTCAGGTTATATACATGTTATCTAAAGGAGGCATGTTTCATGGTAGTCTATCTCAGGTTATATACATGTTATCTAAAGGAGACATGTTTCATGATAGTCTATCTCAGGTTATATACATGTTATCTAAAGGAGACATGTTTCATGATAGTCTATCTCAGGTTATATACATGTTATCTAAAGGAGACATGTTTCATGATAGTCTATCTCAGGTTATATACATGTTATCTAAAGGAGACATGTTTCATGATAGTCTATCTCAGGTTATATACATGTTATCTAAAGGAGACATGTTTCATGATAGTCTATCTCAGGTTATATACATGTTATCTAAAGGTGGCATGTTTCATGATAGTCTATCTCAGGTTATATACATGTTATCTAAAGGAGACATGTTTCATGATAGTCTATCTCAGGTTATATACATGTTATCTAAAGGAGACATGTTTCATGATAGTCTATCTCAGGTTATATACATGTTATCTAAAGGAGACATGTTTCATGATAGTCTATCTCAGGTTATATACATGTTATCTAAAGGAGACATGTTTCATGATAGCCTATCTCAGGTTATATACATGTTATCTAAAGGAGACATGTTTCATGATAGTCTATCTCAGGTTATATACATGTTATCTAAAGGAGACATGTTTCATGATAGTCTATCTCAGGTTATATACATGTTATCTAAAGGAGACATGTTTCATGATAGTCTATCTCAGGTTATATACATGTTATCTAAAGGAGACATGTTTCATGATAGTCTATCTCAGGTTATATACATGTTATCTAAAGGAGACATGTTTCATGATAGTCTATCTCAGGTTATATACATGTTATCTAAAGGAGACATGTTTCATGATAGTCTATCTCAGGTTATATACATGTTATCTAAAGGAGACATGTTTCATGATAGTCTATCTCAGGTTATATACATGTTATCTAAAGGAGACATGTTTCATGATAGTCTATCTCAGGTTATATACATGTTATCTAAAGGAGACATGTTTCATGATAGTCTATCTCAGGTTATATACATGTTATCTAAAGGAGACATGTTTCATGATAGTCTATCTCAGGTTATATACATGTTATCTAAAGGAGACATGTTTCATGATAGTCTATCTCAGGTTATATACATGTTATCTAAAGGAGACATGTTTCATGATAGCCTATCTCAGGTTATATACATGTTATCTAAAGGTGACATGTTTCATGATAGCGTATCTCAGGTTATATACATGTTATCTAAAGGTGACATGTTTCATGGTAGTCTATCTCAGGTTATATACATGTTATCTAAAGGAGACATGTTTCATGATAGTCTATCTCAGGTTATATACATGTTATCTAAAGGAGACATGTTTCATGATAGCCTATCTCAGGTTATATACATGTTATCTAAAGGTGACATGTTTCATGGTAGTCTATCTCAGGTTATATACATGTTATCTAAAGGTGACATGTTTCATGATAGTCTATCTCAGGTTATATACATGTTATCTAAAGGTGACATGTTTCATGGTAGTCTATCTCAGGTTATATACATGTTATCTAAAGGAGACATGTTTCATGATAGCGTATCTCAGGTTATATACATGTTATCTAAAGGAGGCATGTTTCATGATAGTCTATCTCAGGTTATATACATGTTATCTAAAGGAGACATGTTTCATGGTAGTCTATCTCAGGTTATATACATGTTATCTAAAGGTGACATGTTTCATGGTAGTCTATCTCAGGTTATATACATGTTATCTAAAGGTGACATGTTTCATGATAGTCTATCTCAGGTTATATACATGTTATCTAAAGGAGACATGTTTCATGGTAGTCTATCTCAGGTTATATACATGTTATCTAAAGGTGACATGTTTCATGATAGTCTATCTCAGGTTATATACATGTTATCTAAAGGTGACATGTTTCATGATAGTCTATCTCAGGTTATATACATGTTATCTAAAGGTGACATGTTTCATGATAGCGTATCTCAGGTTATATACATGTTATCTAAAGGTGGCATGTTTCATGGTAGCCTATCTCAGGTTATATACATGTTATCTAAAGGAGACATGTTTCATGATAGTCTATCTCAGGTTATATACATGTTATCTAAAGGTGACATGTTTCATGGTAGTCTATCTCAGGTTATATCCATGTTATCTAAAGGTGACATGTTTCATGATAGTCTATCTCAGGTTATATACATGTTATCTAAAGGAGACATGTTTCATGATAGTCTATCTCAGGTTATATACATGTTATCTAAAGGTGACATGTTTCATGATAGTCTATCTCAGGTTATATACATGTTATCTAAAGGTGACATGTTTCATGATAGTCTATCTCAGGTTATATACATGTTATCTAAAGGTGACATGTTTCATGATAGCGTATCTCAGGTTATATACATGTTATCTAAAGGTGACATGTTTCATGATAGCGTATCTCAGGTTATATACATGTTATCTAAAGGTGGCATGTTTCATGGTAGCCTATCTCAGGTTATATACATGTTATCTAAAGGAGACATGTTTCATGATAGTCTATCTCAGGTTATATACATGTTATATAAAGGTGGCATGTTTCATGATAGTCTATCTCAGGTTATATACATGTTATCTAAAGGAGACATGTTTCATGATAGTCTATCTCAGGTTATATACATGTTATCTAAAGGAGACATGTTTCATGATAGTCTATCTCAGGTTATATACATGTTATCTAAAGGAGACATGTTTCATGATAGTCTATCTCAGGTTATATACATGTTATCTAAAGGTGACATGTTTCATGGTAGTCTATCTCAGGTTATATACATGTTATCTAAAGGAGACATGTTTCATGATAGTCTATCTCAGGTTATATACATGTTATATAAAGGTGGCATGTTTCATGATAGTCTATCTCAGGTTATATACATGTTATCTAAAGGAGACATGTTTCATGATAGTCTATCTCAGGTTATATACATGTTATCTAAAGGTGACATGTTTCATGGTAGCCTATCTCAGGTTATATACATGTTATCTAAAGGTGACATGTTTCATGATAGTCTATCTCAGGTTATATACATGTTATCTAAAGGAGACATGTTTCATGATAGTCTATCTCAGGTTATATACATGTTATCTAAAGGAGGCATGTTTCATGATAGTCTATCTCAGGTTATATACATGTTATCTAAAGGAGGCATGTTTCATGATAGTCTATCTCAGGTTATATACATGTTATCTAAAGGAGGCATGTTTCATGATAGTCTATCTCAGGTTATATACATGTTATCTAAAGGTGACATGTTTCATGGTAGTCTATCTCAGGTTATATACATGTTATATAAAGGTGACATGTTTCATGGTAGTCTATCTCAGGTTATATACATGTTATATAAAGGAGACATGTTTCATGATAGTCTATCTCAGGTTATATACATGTTATCTAAAGGTGACATGTTTCATGATAGTCTATCTCAGGTTATATACATGTTATCTAAAGGTGACATGTTTCATGATAGCGTATCTCAGGGTATATACATGTTATATAAAGGTGACATGTTTCATGATAGTCTATCTCAGGTTATATACATGTTATCTAAAGGTGACATGTTTCATGATAGCGTATCTCAGGGTATATACATGTTATATAAAGGTGACATGTTTCATGATAGTCTATCTCAGGTTATATACATGTTATATAAAGGTGACATGTTTCATGGTAGTCTATCTCAGGTTATATACATGTTATATAAAGGAGCCATGTTTCATGATAGTCTATCTCAGGTTATATACATGTTATCTAAAGGTGGCATGTTTCATGATAGTCTATCTCAGGTTATATACATGTTATCTAAAGGTGACATGTTTCATGATAGTCTATCTCAGGTTATATACATGTTATCTAAAGGTGGCATGTTTCATGATAGTCTATCTCAGGTTATATACATGTTATCTAAAGGTGACATGTTTCATGATAGTCTATCTCAGGTTATATACATGTTATCTAAAGGAGACATGTTTCATGATAGTCTATCTCAGGTTATATACATGTTATCTAAAGGAGACATGTTTCATGATAGTCTATCTCAGGTTATATACATGTTATCTAAAGGTGACATGTTTCATGATAGTCTATCTCAGGTTATATACATGTTATCTAAAGGAGACATGTTTCATGATAGTCTATCTCAGGTTATATACATGTTATATAAAGGAGACATGTTTCATGATAGTCTATCTCAGGTTATATACATGTTATCTAAAGGTGACATGTTTCATGATAGTCTATCTCAGGTTATATACATGTTATCTAAAGGTGGCATGTTTCATGATAGTCTATCTCAGGTTATATACATGTTATCTAAAGGTGACATGTTTCATGATAGTCTATCTCAGGTTATATACATGTTATCTAAAGGAGACATGTTTCATGATAGTCTATCTCAGGTTATATACATGTTATCTAAAGGAGACATGTTTCATGATAGTCTATCTCAGGTTATATACATGTTATCTAAAGGTGACATGTTTCATGATAGTCTATCTCAGGTTATATACATGTTATCTAAAGGTGACATGTTTCATGATAGTCTATCTCAGGTTATATACATGTTATCTAAAGGAGACATGTTTCATGATAGTCTATCTCAGGTTATATACATGTTATCTAAAGGAGACATGTTTTCATGATAGTCTATCTCAGGTTATATACATGTTATCTAAAGGAGACATGTTTCATGATAGTCTATCTCAGGTTATATACATGTTATCTAAAGGAGACATGTTTCATGATAGCCTATCTCAGGTTATATACATGTTATCTAAAGGAGACATGTTTCATGGTAGTCTATCTCAGGTTATATACATGTTATCTAAAGGA
Organism: Mantis religiosa; assembly: GCA_030765055.1. Lineage (NCBI taxonomy): Eukaryota > Metazoa > Arthropoda > Insecta > Mantodea > Mantidae > Mantis > Mantis religiosa. Next base: position 72,348,069 of record CM060959.1, read on the forward strand.
GACATGTTTCATGATAGTCTATCTCAGGTTATATACATGTTATCTAAAGGAGACATGTTTCATGATAGTCTATCTCAGGTTATATACATGTTATCTAAAGGAGACATGTTTCATGATAGTCTATCTCAGGTTATATACATGTTATCTAAAGGTGACATGTTTCATGATAGTCTATCTCAGGTTATATACATGTTATCTAAAGGTGACATGTTTCATGATAGTCTATCTCAGGTTATATACATGTTATCTAAAGGTGACATGTTTCATGATAGTCTATCTCAGGTTATATACATGTTATCTAAAGGTGACATGTTTCATGATAGTCTATCTCAGGTTATATACATGTTATCTAAAGGAGACATGTTTCATGATAGTCTATCTCAGGTTATATACATGTTATCTAAAGGAGACATGTTTCATGATAGTCTATCTCAGGTTATATACATGTTATCTAAAGGTGGCATGTTTCATGATAAGTCTATCTCAGGTTATATACATGTTATATAAAGGTGACATGTTTCATGATAGTCTATCTCAGGTTATATACATGTTATCTAAAGGAGACATGTTTCATGATAGTCTATCTCAGGTTATATACATGTTATCTAAAGGAGACATGTTTCATGATAGTCTATCTCAGGTTATATACATGTTATCTAAAGGTGACATGTTTCCATGATAGTCCTATCTCAGGTTATATACATGTTATCTAAAGGTGACATGTTTCATGATAGTCTATTCTCAGGTTATATACATGTTATCTAAAGGAGACATGTTTCATGATAGTCTATCTCAGGTTATATACATGTTATCTAAAGGTGACATGTTTCATGATAGTCTATCTCAGGTTATATACATGTTATCTAAAGGAGACATGTTTCATGATAGTCTATCTCAGGTTATATACATGTTATCTAAAGGAGACATGTTTCATGATAGTCTATCTCAGGTTATATACATGTTATCTAAAGGAGACATGTTTCATGATAGTCTATCTCAGGTTATATACATGTTATCTAAAGGAGACATGTTTCATGATAGTCTATCTCAGGTTATATACATGTTATCTAAAGGAGGCATGTTTCATGATAGCCTATCTCAGGTTATATACATGTTATCTAAAGGAGACATGTTTCATGGTAGTCTATCTCAGGTTATATACATGTTATCTAAAGGAGACATGTTTCATGATAGTCTATCTCAGGTTATATACATGTTATCTAAAGGAGACATGTTTCATGATAGTCTATCTCAGGTTATATACATGTTATCTAAAGGAGACATGTTTCATGATAGTCTATCTCAGGTTATATACATGTTATCTAAAGGTGACATGTTTCATGATAGTCTATCTCAGGTTATATACATGTTATCTAAAGGTGACATGTTTCATGATAGTCTATCTCAGGTTATATACATGTTATCTAAAGGTGACATGTTTCATGATAGTCTATCTCAGGTTATATACATGTTATCTAAAGGTGACATGTTTCATTGATAGTCTATCTCAGGTTATATACATGTTATCTAAAGGTGACATGTTTCATGATAGTCTATCTCAGGTTATATACATGTTATCTAAAGGAGACATGTTTCATGATAGTCTATCTAACTGGTTATATACATGTTATCTAAAGGAGACATGTTTCATGATAGTCTATCTCAGGTTATATACATGTTATCTAAAGGAGACATGTTTCATGATAGTCTATCTCAGGTATATACATGTTATCTAAAGGAGACATGTTTCATGATAGTCTATCTCAGGTTATATACATGTTATCTAAAGGTGACATGTTTCATGATAGTCTATCTCAGGTTATATACATGTTATCTAAAGGTGACATGTTTCATGATAGTCTATCTCAGGTTATATACATGTTATCTAAAGGAGACATGTTTCATGATAGTCTATCTCAGGTTATATACATGTTATCTAAAGGAGACATGTTTCATGATAGTCTATCTCAGGTTATATACATGTTATCTAAAGGAGACATGTTTCATGATAGTCTATCTCAGGTTATATACATGTTATCTAAAGGAGACATGTTTCATGATAGTCTATCTCAGGTTATATACATGTTATCTAAGGTGACATGTTTCATGATAGTCTATCTCAGGTTATATACATGTTATCTAAAGGAGGCATGTTTCATGGTAGTCTATCTCAGGTTATATACATGTTATCTAAAGGTGACATGTTTCATGGTAGTCTATCTCAGGTTTATATACATGTTATCTAAAGGAGGCATGTTTCATGATAGTCTATCTCAGGTTATATACATGTTATCTAAAGGTGACATGTTTCATGGTAGTCTATCTCAGGTTATATACATGTTATCTAAAGGTGGCATGTTTCATGGTAGTCTATCTCAGGTTATATACATGTTATCTAAAGGTGGCATGTTCATGATAGCCTATCTCAGGTTATATACATGTTATCTAAAGGAGGCATGTTTCATGATAGTCTATCTCAGGTTATATACATGTTATCTAAAGGAGGCATGTTTCATGATAGTCTATCTCAGGTTATATACATGTTATCTAAAGGTGACATGTTTCATGGTAGGTCTATCTCAGGTTATATACATGTTATCTAAAGGTGACATGTTTCATGATAGTCTATCTCAGGTTATATACATGTTATCTAAAGGTGGCAATGTTTCATGGTAGTCTATCTCAGGTTATATACATGTTATCTAAAGGAGACATGTTTCATGATAGTCTATCTCAGGTTATATACATGTTATCTAAAGGAGACATGTTTCATGATAGTCTATCTCAGGTTATATACATGTTATCTAAAGGTGACATGTTTCATGATAGTCTATCTCAGGTTATATACATGTTATCTAAAGGTGACATGTTTCATGATAGCGTATCTCAGGTTATATACATGTTATCTAAAGGAGACATGTTTCATGATAGTCTATCTCAGGTTATATACATGTTATCTAAAGGAGGCATGTTTCATGGTAGTCTATCTCAGGTTATATACATGTTATCTAAAGGAGACATGTTTCATGGTAGTCTATCTCAGGTTATATACATGTTATCTAAAGGAGACATGTTTCATGGTAGTCTATCTCAGGTTATATACATGTTATCTAAAGGAGGCATGTTTCATGGTAGTCTATCTCAGGTTATATACATGTTATCTAAAGGAGACATGTTTCATGGTAGTCTATCTCAGGTTATATACATGTTATCTAAAGGAGACATGTTTCATGGTAGTCTATCTCAGGTTATATACATGTTATCTAAAGGAGACATGTTTCACTGATAGCCTATCTCAGGTTATATACATGTTATCTAAAGGAGACATGTTTCATGATAGTCTATCTCAGGTTATATACATGTTATCTAAAGGTGGCATGTTTTCATGGTAGTCTATCTCAGGTTATATACATGTTATCTAAAGGTGACATGTTTCATGGTAGTCTATCTCAGGTTATATACATGTTATCTAAAGGAGACATGTTTCATGATAGCCTATCTCAGGTTATATACATGTTATCTAAAGGTGGCATGTTTCATGGTAGTCTATCTCAGGTTATATACATGTTATCTAAAGGTGACATGTTTCATGTAGTCTATCTCAGGTTATATACATGTTATCTAAAGGAGACATGTTTCATGATAGTCTATCTCAGGTTTATATACATGTTATCTAAAGGAGGCATGTTTCATGATAGTCTATCTCAGGTTATATACATGTTATCTAAAGGAGACATGTTTCATGATAGCCTATCTCAGGTTATATACATGTTATCTAAAGGTGACATGTTTCATGGTAGTCTATCTCAGGTTATATACATGTTATCTAAAGGTGACATGTTTCATGATAGTCTATCTGAGGTTATATACATGTTATCTAAAGGTGACATGTTTCATGATAGTCTATCTGAGGTTTATATACATGTTATCTAAAGGAGACATGTTTCATGATAGTCTATTCTCAGGTTATATACATGTTATCTAAAGGAGACATCTTTCATGATAGTCTATCTCAGGTTATATACATGTTATCTAAAGGAGACATGTTTCATGATAGTCTATCTCAGGTTATATACATGTTATCTAAAGGTGACATGTTTCATGATAGCCTATCTCAGGTTATATACATGTTATCTAAAGGTGACATGTTTCATGATAGTCTATCTGAGGTTATATACATGTTATCTAAAGGTGACATGTTTCATGATAGTCTATCTCAGGTTATATACATGTTATCTAAAGGAGACATGTTCATGATAGTCTATCTCAGGTTATATACATGTTATCTAAAGGTGACATGTTTCATGATAGTCTATCTCAGGTTATATACATGTTATCTAAAGGAGACATGTTTCATGATAGTCTATCTGAGGTTATATACATGTTATCTAAAGGAGACATGTTTCATGATAGTCTATCTCAGGTTAATATACATGTTATCTAAAGGAGACATGTTCATGATAGTCTATCTCAGGTTATATACATGTTATCTAAAGGAGACATGTTTCATGATAGTCTATCTCAGGTTATATACATGTTATCTAAAGGAGACATGTTTCATGATAGCCTATCTCAGGTTATATACATGTTATCTAAAGGTGACATGTTTCATGATAGTCTATCTCAGGTTATATACATGTTATCTAAAGGAGACATGTTTCATGATAGTCTATCTCAGGTTATATACATGTTATCTAAAGGTGACATGTTTCATGATAGTCTATCTCAGGTTATATACATGTTATCTAAAGGAGACATGTTTCATGATAGCCTATCTCAGGTTATATACATGTTATCTAAAGGAGACATGTTTTCATGATAGTCTATCTCAGGTTATATACATGTTATCTAAAGGTGACATGTTTCATGATAGTCTATCTCAGGTTATATACATGTTATCTAAAGGAGACATGTTTCATGGTAGCCTATCTCAGGTTATATACATGTTATCTAAAGGTGACATGTTTCATGATAGCCTATCTCAGGTTATATACATGTTATCTAAAGGAGACATGTTTCATGATAGCCTATCTCAGGTTATATACATGTTATCTAAAGGTGACATGTTTCATGATAGTCTATCTCAGGTTATATACATGTTATCTAAAGGAGGCATGTTTCATGATAGTCTATCTCAGGTTATATACATGTTATCTAAAGGAGACATGTTTCATGATAGTCTATCTCAGGTTATATACATGTTATCTAAAGGAGGCATGTTTCATGATAGTCTATCTCAGGTATATACATGTTATCTAAAGGAGACATGTTTCATGGTAGTCTATCTCAGGTTATATACATGTTATCTAAAGGTGACATGTTTCATGGTAGTCTATCTCAGGTTATATACATGTTATCTAAAGGGAGACATGTTTCATGATAGTCTATCTCAGGTTATATACATGTTATCTAAAGGAGACATGTTTCATGATAGTCTATCTCAGGTTATATACATGTTATCTAAAGGAGACATGTTTCATGGTAGTCTATCTCAGGTTATATACATGTTATCTAAAGGTGACATGTTTCATGGTAGTCTATCTCAGGTTATATACATGTTATCTAAAGGGAGACATGTTTCATGATAGTCTATCTCAGGTTATATACATGTTATCTAAAGGAGGCATGTTTCATGATAGTCTATCTCAGGTTATATACATGTTATCTAAAGGAGACATGTTTCATGGTAGTCTATCTCAGGTTATATACATGTTATCTAAAGGTGACATGTTTCATGGTAGTCTATCTCAGGTTATATACATGTTATCTAAAGGAGACATGTTTCATGGTAGTCTATCTCAGGTTATATACATGTTATCTAAAGGAGACATGTTTCATGATAGTCTATCTCAGGTTATATACATGTTATCTAAAGGAGACATGTTTCATGGTAGTCTATCTCAGGTTATATACATGTTATCTAAAGGAGACATGTTTCATGATAGTCTATCTCAGGTTATATACATGTTATCTAAAGGAGACATGTTTCATGATAGTCTATCTCAGGTTATATACATGTTATCTAAAGGTGGCATGTTTCATGATAGTCTATCTCAGGTTATATACATGTTATCTAAAGGTGACATGTTTCATGGTAGTCTATCTCAGGTTATATACATGTTATCTAAAGGAGACATGTTTCATGATAGTCTATCTCAGGTTATATACATGTTATCTAAAGGTGACATGTTTCATGGTAGTCTATCTCAGTTATATACATGTTATCTAAAGGAGGCATGTTTCATGATAGTCTATCTCAGGTTATATACATGTTATCTAAAGGTGACATGTTTCATGGTAGTCTATCTCAGGTTATATACATGTTATCTAAAGGAGACATGTTTCATGATAGTCCTATCTCAGGTTATATACATGTTATCTAAAGGAGACATGTTTCATGATAGTCTATCTCAGGTTATATACATGTTATCTAAAGGAGACATGTTCATGGTAGTCTATTCTCAGGTTATATACATGTTATCTAAAGGAGACATGTTTCATGATAGTCTATCTCAGGTTATATACATTTATCTAAAGGAGACATGTTTTCATGGTAGTCTATCTCAGGTTATATACATGTTATCTAAAGGAGACATGTTTCATGATAGTCTATCTCAGGTTTATATACATGTTATCTAAAGGTGCATGTTTCATGGTAGTCCTATCTCAGGTTATATACATGTTATCTAAAGGTGACATGTTTCATGATAGTCCAATCTCAGGTTATATACATGTTATCTAAAGGAGACATGTTTCATGAGTAGTCTATCTCAGGTTATATACATGTTATCTAAAGGAGACATGTTTTCATGGTAGCCTATCTCAGGTTATATACATGTTATCTAAAGGAGACATGTTTCATGATAGTCCATCTCAGGTTATATACATGTTATCTAAAGGAGACATGTTTCATGATAGTCTATCTCAGGTTATATACATGTTATCTAAAGGAGACATGTTTCATGATAGTCTATCTCAGGTTATATACATGTTATCTAAAGGAGACATGTTTCATGGTAGTCCTATCTCAGGTTATATACATGTTATCTAAAGGAGACATGTTTCATGATAGTCTATCTTCAGGTTATATACATGTTATCTAAAGGAGACATGTTTCATGATAGTCTATCTCAGGTTATTATACATGTTATCTAAAGGTGACATGTTTCATGATAGTCTATCTCAGGTTATATACATGTTATCTAAAGGTGGCATGTTTCATGGTAGCCTATCTCAGTTAATGTAGCTAGTTAATAATACATGTTGGTAGCCTATCTCAGGTTATATACATGTTATCTAAAGGAGACATGTTTCATGATAGTCTATCTCAGGTTATATACATGTTATCTAAAGGAGACATGTTTCATGATAGCCTATCTCAGGTTATATACATGTTATCTAAAGGAGACATGTTTCATGGTAGTCTATCTCAGGTTATATACATGTTATCTAAAGGAGACATGTTTCATGGTAGTCTATCTCAGGTTATATACATGTTATCTAAAGGTGACATGTTTCATGATAGTCTATCTCAGGTTATATACATGTTATCTAAAGGTGACATGTTTCATGATAGTCTATCTCAGGTTATATACATGTTATCTAAAGGTGGCATGTTTCATGGTAGTCTATCTCAGGTTATATACATGTTATCTAAAGGTGACATGTTTCATGATAGTCTATCTCAGGTTATATACATGTTATCTAAAGGAGGCATGTTTCATGGTAGTCTATCTCAGGTTATATACATGTTATCTAAAGGAGGCATGTTTCATGGTAGTCTATCTCAGGTTATATACATGTTATCTAAAGGTGACATGTTTCATGATAGTCTATCTCAGGTTATATACATGTTATCTAAAGGTGCCATGTTTCATGATAGTCTATCTCAGGTTATATACATGTTATCTAAAGGTGGCATGTTTCATGGTAGCCTATCTCAGGTTATATACATGTTATCTAAAGGAGACATGTTTCATGATAGTCTATCTCAGGTTATATACATGTTATCTAAAGGAGACATGTTTCATGATAGCCTATCTCAGGTTATATACATGTTATCTAAAGGAGACATGTTTCATGGTAGTCTATCTCAGGTTATATACATGTTATCTAAAGGTGACATGTTTCATGATAGTCTATCTCAGGTTATATACATGTTATCTAAAGGTGACATGTTTCATGATAGCCTATCTCAGGTTATATACATGTTATCTAAAGGAGGCATGTTTCATGATAGTCTATCTCAGGTTATATACATGTTATCTAAAGGAGACATGTTTCATGATAGTCTATCTCAGGTTATATACATGTTATCTAAAGGAGACATGTTTCATGATAGTCTATCTCAGGTTATATACATGTTATCTAAAGGAGGCATGTTTCATGATAGTCTATCTCAGGTTATATACATGTTATCTAAAGGAGACATGTTTCATGATAGTCTATCTCAGGTTATATACATGTTATCTAAAGGAGACATGTTTCATGATAGCCTATCTCAGGTTATATACATGTTATCTAAAGGTGACATGTTTCATGATAGCCTATCTCAGGTTATATACATGTTATCTAAAGGAGACATGTTTCATGATAGTCTATCTCAGGTTATATACATGTTATCTAAAGGAGACATGTTTCATGATAGTCTATCTCAGGTTATATACATGTTATCTAAAGGTGACATGTTTCATGATAGCCTATCTCAGGTTATATACATGTTATCTAAAGGAGACATGTTTCATGATAGTCTATCTCAGGTTATATACATGTTATCTAAAGGAGACATGTTTCATGATAGCCTATCTCAGGTTATATACATGTTATCTAAAGGAGACATGTTTCATGATAGTCTATCTCAGGTTATATACATGTTATCTAAAGGTGACATGTTTCATGATAGTCTATCTCAGGTTATATACATGTTATCTAAAGGAGACATGTTTCATGATAGCCTATCTCAGGTTATATACATGTTATCTAAAGGAGACATGTTTCATGATAGTCTATCTCAGGTTATATACATGTTATCTAAAGGAGACATGTTTCATGATAGCCTATCTCAGGTTATATACATGTTATCTAAAGGTGACATGTTTCATGATAGCCTATCTCAGGTTATATACATGTTATCTAAAGGTGACATGTTTCATGATAGTCTATCTCAGGTTATATACATGTTATCTAAAGGAGACATGTTTCATGATAGTCTATCTCAGGTTATATACATGTTATCTAAAGGTGACATGTTTCATGATAGTCTATCTCAGGTTATATACATGTTATCTAAAGGTGACATGTTTCATGATAGTCTATCTCAGGTTATATACATGTTATCTAAAGGAGACATGTTTCATGATAGCCTATCTCAGGTTATATACATGTTATCTAAAGGAGGCATGTTTCATGATAGTCTATCTCAGGTTATATACATGTTATCTAAAGGAGGCATGTTTCATGATAGCCTATCTCAGGTTATATACATGTTATCTAAAGGAGACATGTTTCATGATAGTCTATCTCAGGTTATATACATGTTATCTAAAGGAGGCATGTTTCATGGTAGTCTATCTCAGGTTATATACATGTTATCTAAAGGAGACATGTTTCATGATAGTCTATCTCAGGTTATATACATGTTATCTAAAGGAGACATGTTTCATGATAGTCTATCTCAGGTTATATACATGTTATCTAAAGGAGACATGTTTCATGATAGTCTATCTCAGGTTATATACATGTTATCTAAAGGAGGCATGTTTCATGATAGTCTATCTCAGGTTATATACATGTTATCTAAAGGAGACATGTTTCATGATAGTCTATCTCAGGTTATATACATGTTATCTAAAGGAGGCATGTTTCATGATAGTCTATCTCAGGTTATATACATGTTATCTAAAGGAGACATGTTTCATGATAGTCTATCTCAGGTTATATACATGTTATCTAAAGGAGGCATGTTTCATGATAGTCTATCTCAGGTTATATACATGTTATCTAAAGGAGGCATGTTTCATGATAGCCTATCTCAGGTTATATACATGTTATCTAAAGGAGACATGTTTCATGGTAGCCTATCTCAGGTTATATACATGTTATCTAAAGGTGACATGTTTCATGGTAGTCTATCTCAGGTTATATACATGTTATCTAAAGGAGACATGTTTCATGATAGTCTATCTCAGGTTATATACATGTTATCTAAAGGAGGCATGTTTCATGATAGTCTATCTCAGGTTATATACATGTTATCTAAAGGAGGCATGTTTCATGATAGTCTATCTCAGGTTATATACATGTTATCTAAAGGAGACATGTTTCATGATAGTCTATCTCAGGTTATATACATGTTATCTAAAGGTGACATGTTTCATGATAGTCTATCTCAGGTTATATACATGTTATCTAAAGGAGGCATGTTTCATGGTAGTCTATCTCAGGTTATATACATGTTATCTAAAGGAGGCATGTTTCATGATAGTCTATCTCAGGTTATATACATGTTATCTAAAGGAGACATGTTTCATGGTAGTCTATCTCAGGTTATATACATGTTATCTAAAGGAGACATGTTTCATGGTAGTCTATCTCAGGTTATATACATGTTATCTAAAGGAGGCATGTTTCATGATAGTCTATCTCAGGTTATATACATGTTATCTAAAGGAGACATGTTTCATGATAGTCTATCTCAGGTTATATACATGTTATCTAAAGGAGACATGTTTCATGGTAGTCTATCTCAGGTTATATACATGTTATCTAAAGGAGACATGTTTCATGATAGCCTATCTCAGGTTATATACATGTTATCTAAAGGAGACATGTTTCATGATAGCCTATCTCAGGTTATATACATGTTATCTAAAGGAGACATGTTTCATGATAGTCTATCTCAGGTTATATACATGTTATCTAAAGGAGACATGTTTCATGATAGTCTATCTCAGGTTATATACATGTTATCTAAAGGTGACATGTTTCATGATAATCTATCTCAGGTTATATACATGTTATCTAAAGGTGGCATGTTTCATGGTAGTCTATCTCAGGTTATATACATGTTATCTAAAGGAGACATGTTTCATGATAGTCTATCTCAGGTTATATACATGTTATCTAAAGGAGACATGTTTCATGGTAGTCTATCTCAGGTTATATACATGTTATCTAAAGGTGACATGTTTCATGATAGTCTATCTCAGGTTATATACATGTTATCTAAAGGAGACATGTTTCATGGTAGTCTATCTCAGGTTATATACATGTTATCTAAAGGTGACATGTTTCATGATAGTCTATCTCAGGTTATATACATGTTATCTAAAGGTGGCATGTTTCATGGTAGTCTATCTCAGGTTATATACATGTTATCTAAAGGTGACATGTTTCATGATAGTCTATCTCAGGTTATATACATGTTATCTAAAGGAGACATGTTTCATGGTAGTCTATCTCAGGTTATATACATGTTATCTAAAGGTGACATGTTTCATGGTAGTCTATCTCAGGTTATATACATGTTATCTAAAGGAGACATGTTTCATGGTAGTCTATCTCAGGTTATATACATGTTATCTAAAGGAGACATGTTTCATGATAGCCTATCTCAGGTTATATACATGTTATCTAAAGGAGACATGTTTCATGATAGCCTATCTCAGGTTATATACATGTTATCTAAAGGAGACATGTTTCATGATAGTCTATCTCAGGTTATATACATGTTATCTAAAGGAGACATGTTTCATGATAGTCTATCTCAGGTTATATACATGTTATCTAAAGGAGACATGTTTCATGATAGTCTATCTCAGGTTATATACATGTTATCTAAAGGAGACATGTTTCATGATAGTCTATCTCAGGTTATATACATGTTATCTAAAGGAGACATGTTTCATGATAGTCTATCTCAGGTTATATACATGTTATCTAAAGGAGACATGTTTCATGATAGTCTATCTCAGGTTATATACATGTTATCTAAAGGAGACATGTTTCATGATAGTCTATCTCAGGTTATATACATGTTATCTAAAGGAGACATGTTTCATGATAGTCTATCTCAGGTTATATACATGTTATCTAAAGGAGACATGTTTCATGATAGCCTATCTCAGGTTATATACATGTTATCTAAAGGAGACATGTTTCATGGTAGCCTATCTCAGGTTATATACATGTTATCTAAAGGAGACATGTTTCATGATAGCCTATCTCAGGTTATATACATGTTATCTAAAGGAGACATGTTTCATGGTAGTCTATCTCAGGTTATATACATGTTATCTAAAGGTGACATGTTTCATGATAGTCTATCTCAGGTTATATACATGTTATCTAAAGGAGACATGTTTCATGATAGTCTATCTCAGGTTATATACATGTTATCTAAAGGAGACATGTTTCATGATAGTCTATCTCAGGTTATATACATGTTATCTAAAGGAGACATGTTTCATGATAGCCTATCTCAGGTTATATACATGTTATCTAAAGGAGACATGTTTCATGGTAGCCTATCTCAGGTTATATACATGTTATCTAAAGGAGACATGTTTCATGATAGCCTATCTCAGGTTATATACATGTTATCTAAAGGAGACATGTTTCATGATAGCCTATCTCAGGTTATATACATGTTATCTAAAGGAGACATGTTTCATGGTAGCCTATCTCAGGTTATATACATGTTATCTAAAGGAGACATGTTTCATGATAGCCTATCTCAGGTTATATACATGTTATCTAAAGGAGACATGTTTCATGGTAGCCTATCTCAGGTTATATACATGTTATCTAAAGGAGACATGTTTCATGATAGCCTATCTCAGGTTATATACATGTTATCTAAAGGAGACATGTTTCATGGTAGCCTATCTCAGGTTATATACATGTTATCTAAAGGAGACATGTTTCATGATAGTCTATCTCAGGTTATATACATGTTATCTAAAGGAGACATGTTTCATGGTAGCCTATCTCAGGTTATATACATGTTATCTAAAGGAGACATGTTTCATGGTAGCCTATCTCAGGTTATATACATGTTATCTAAAGGAGACATGTTTCATGATAGCCTATCTCAGGTTATATACATGTTATCTAAAGGTGACATGTTTCATGATAGTCTATCTCAGGTTATATACATGTTATCTAAAGGTGACATGTTTCATGATAGTCTATCTCAGGTTATATACATGTTATCTAAAGGAGACATGTTTCATGGTAGTCTATCTCAGGTTATATACATGTTATCTAAAGGAGACATGTTTCATGATAGTCTATCTCAGGTTATATACATGTTATCTAAAGGTGACATGTTTCATGGTAGTCTATCTCAGGTTATATACATGTTATCTAAAGGTGACATGTTTCATGATAGTCTATCTCAGGTTATATACATGTTATCTAAAGGAGACATGTTTCATGGTAGTCTATCTCAGGTTATATACATGTTATCTAAAGGAGACATGTTTCATGATAGTCTATCTCAGGTTATATACATGTTATCTAAAGGAGACATGTTTCATGGTAGTCTATCTCAGGTTATATACATGTTAGCTAAAGGTGACATGTTTCATGATAGTCTATCTCAGGTTATATACATGTTATCTAAAGGAGACATGTTTCATGATAGTCTATCTCAGGTTATATACATGTTATCTAAAGGAGACATGTTTCATGATAGTCTATCTCAGGTTATATACATGTTATCTAAAGGAGACATGTTTCATGATAGTCTATCTCAGGTTATATACATGTTATCTAAAGGTGACATGTTTCATGGTAGTCTATCTCAGGTTATATACATGTTATCTAAAGGTGACATGTTTCATGGTAGTCTATCTCAGGTTATATACATGTTATCTAAAGGAGACATGTTTCATGATAGTCTATCTCAGGTTATATACATGTTATCTAAAGGTGACATGTTTCATGATAGTCTATCTCAGGTTATATACATGTTATCTAAAGGAGGCATGTTTCATGGTAGTCTATCTCAGGTTATATACATGTTATCTAAAGGTGACATGTTTCATGATAGTCTATCTCAGGTTATATACATGTTATCTAAAGGAGACATGTTTCATGATAGTCTATCTCAGGTTATATACATGTTATCTAAAGGTGACATGTTTCATGATAGTCTATCTCAGGTTATATACATGTTATCTAAAGGAGACATGTTTCATGATAGTCTATCTCAGGTTATATACATGTTATCTAAAGGTGACATGTTTCATGATAGTCTATCTCAGGTTATATACATGTTATCTAAAGGAGACATGTTTCATGGTAGCCTATCTCAGGTTATATACATGTTATCTAAAGGAGACATGTTTCATGATAGTCTATCTCAGGTTATATACATGTTATCTAAAGGTGACATGTTTCATGATAGCCTATCTCAGGTTATATACATGTTATCTAAAGGAGACATGTTTCATGATAGTCTATCTCAGGTTATATACATGTTATCTAAAGGTGACATGTTTCATGATAGCCTATCTCAGGTTATATACATGTTATCTAAAGGAGACATGTTTCATGATAGTCTATCTCAGGTTATATACATGTTATCTAAAGGTGACATGTTTCATGATAGTCTATCTCAGGTTATATACATGTTATCTAAAGGTGACATGTTTCATGATAGCCTATCTCAGGTTATATACATGTTATCTAAAGGAGACATGTTTCATGATAGTCTATCTCAGGTTATATACATGTTATCTAAAGGAGACATGTTTCATGATAGTCTATCTCAGGTTATATACATGTTATCTAAAGGTGACATGTTTCATGATAGCCTATCTCAGGTTATATACATGTTATCTAAAGGAGACATGTTTCATGATAGTCTATCTCAGGTTATATACATGTTATCTAAAGGTGACATGTTTCATGATAGCCTATCTCAGGTTATATACATGTTATCTAAAGGAGACATGTTTCATGATAGTCTATCTCAGGTTATATACATGTTATCTAAAGGTGACATGTTTCATGATAGTCTATCTCAGGTTATATACATGTTATCTAAAGGTGACATGTTTCATGATAGTCTATCTCAGGTTGTATACATGTTATCTAAAGGTGACATGTTTCATGGTAGTCTATCTCAGGTTATATACATGTTATCTAAAGGTGACATGTTTCATGATAGTCTATCTCAGGTTATATACATGTTATCTAAAGGAGACATGTTTCATGATAGTCTATCTCAGGTTATATACATGTTATCTAAAGGAGACATGTTTCATGATAGTCTATCTCAGGTTATATACATGTTATCTAAAGGAGACATGTTTCATGATAGCCTATCTCAGGTTATATACATGTTATCTAAAGGAGACATGTTTCATGGTAGTCTATCTCAGGTTATATACATGTTATCTAAAGGTGACATGTTTCATGATAGTCTATCTCAGGTTATATACATGTTATTTAAGGAGACATGTTTCATGATAGCCTATCTCAGGTTATATACATGTTATCTAAAGGAGACATGTTTCATGATAGTCTATCTCAGGTTATATACATGTTATCTAAAGGAGACATGTTTCATGGTAGTCTATCTCAGGTTATATACATGTTATCTAAAGGTGACATGTTTCATGATAGTCTATCTCAGGTTATATACATGTTATCTAAAGGAGGCATGTTTCATGATAGTCTATCTCAGGTTATATACATGTTATCTAAAGGAGACATGTTTCATGATAGTCTATCTCAGGTTATATACATGTTATCTAAAGGTGACATGTTTCATGATAGTCTATCTCAGGTTATATACATGTTATCTAAAGGAGGCATGTTTCATGATAGTCTATCTCAGGTTATATACATGTTATCTAAAGGTGACATGTTTCATGATAGCCTATCTCAGGTTATATACATGTTATCTAAAGGAGGCATGTTTCATGATAGTCTATCTCAGGTTATATACATGTTATCTAAAGGTGACATGTTTCATGATAGTCTATCTCAGGTTATATACATGTTATCTAAAGGAGACATGTTTCATGATAG
Organism: Mantis religiosa; assembly: GCA_030765055.1. Lineage (NCBI taxonomy): Eukaryota > Metazoa > Arthropoda > Insecta > Mantodea > Mantidae > Mantis > Mantis religiosa. The sequence goes on from CM060959.1 coordinate 72,364,110, forward strand.
TCTATCTCAGGTTGTATACATGTTATCTAAAGGTGACATGTTTCATGATAGTCTATCTCAGGTTATATACATGTTATCTAAAGGTGACATGTTTCATGATAGTCTATCTCAGGTTATATACATGTTATCTAAAGGAGACATGTTTCATGGTAGTCTATCTCAGGTTATATACATGTTATCTAAAGGAGGCATGTTTCATGGTAGTCTATCTCAGGTTATATACATGTTATCTAAAGGAGGCATGTTTCATGGTAGTCTATCTCAGGTTATATACATGTTATCTAAAGGTGACATGTTTCATGATAGTCTATCTCAGGTTATATACATGTTATCTAAAGGAGACATGTTTCATGGTAGTCTATCTCAGGTTATATACATGTTATCTAAAGGTGACATGTTTCATGATAGTCTATCTCAGGTTATATACATGTTATCTAAAGGTGGCATGTTTCATGGTAGTCTATCTCAGGTTATATACATGTTATCTAAAGGAGACATGTTTCATGGTAGTCTATCTCAGGTTATATACATGTTATCTAAAGGTGGCATGTTTCATGGTAGTCTATCTCAGGTTATATACATGTTATCTAAAGGAGACATGTTTCATGATAGTCTATCTCAGGTTATATACATGTTATCTAAAGGTGACATGTTTCATGATAGTCTATCTCAGGTTATATACATGTTATCTAAAGGTGACATGTTTCATGATAGTCTATCTCAGGTTATATACATGTTATCTAAAGGTGACATGTTTCATGATAGTCTATCTCAGGTTATATACATGTTATCTAAAGGAGACATGTTTCATGGTAGTCTATCTCAGGTTATATACATGTTATCTAAAGGAGACATGTTTCATGGTAGTCTATCTCAGGTTATATACATGTTATCTAAAGGTGACATGTTTCATGGTAGTCTATCTCAGGTTATATACATGTTATCTAAAGGAGGCATGTTTCATGATAGCCTATCTCAGGTTATATACATGTTATCTAAAGGAGACATGTTTCATGGTAGTCTATCTCAGGTTATATACATGTTATCTAAAGGTGACATGTTTCATGGTAGTCTATCTCAGGTTATATACATGTTATCTAAAGGAGGCATGTTTCATGATAGTCTATCTCAGGTTATATACATGTTATCTAAAGGTGACATGTTTCATGGTAGTCTATCTCAGGTTATATACATGTTATCTAAAGGAGACATGTTTCATGATAGTCTATCTCAGGTTATATACATGTTATCTAAAGGAGACATGTTTCATGATAGTCTATCTCAGGTTATATACATGTTATCTAAAGGAGACATGTTTCATGGTAGTCTATCTCAGGTTATATACATGTTATCTAAAGGTGGCATGTTTCATGATAGTCTATCTCAGGTTATATACATGTTATCTAAAGGTGACATGTTTCATGATAGTCTATCTCAGGTTATATACATGTTATCTAAAGGTGGCATGTTTCATGATAGTCTATCTCAGGTTATATACATGTTATCTAAAGGAGACATGTTTCATGATAGTCTATCTCAGGTTATATACATGTTATCTAAAGGAGACATGTTTCATGATAGCCTATCTCAGGTTATATACATGTTATCTAAAGGTGACATGTTTCATGGTAGTCTATCTCAGGTTATATACATGTTATCTAAAGGTGACATGTTTCATGATAGTCTATCTCAGGTTATATACATGTTATCTAAAGGTGACATGTTTCATGGTAGCCTATCTCAGGTTGTATACATGTTATCTAAAGGTGACATGTTTCATGGTAGTCTATCTCAGGTTATATACATGTTATCTAAAGGTGACATGTTTCATGATAGCCTATCTCAGGTTATATACATGTTATCTAAAGGTGACATGTTTCATGATAGTCTATCTCAGGTTATATACATGTTATCTAAAGGAGGCATGTTTCATGGTAGCCTATCTCAGGTTATATACATGTTATCTAAAGGAGACATGTTTCATGATAGTCTATCTCAGGTTATATACATGTTATCTAAAGGAGACATGTTTCATGGTAGTCTATCTCAGGTTATATACATGTTATCTAAAGGTGACATGTTTCATGATAGTCTATCTCAGGTTATATACATGTTATCTAAAGGAGACATGTTTCATGGTAGTCTATCTCAGGTTATATACATGTTATCTAAAGGAGACATGTTTCATGATAGCCTATCTCAGGTTATATACATGTTATCTAAAGGTGACATGTTTCATGATAGTCTATCTCAGGTTATATACATGTTATCTAAAGGAGACATGTTTCATGGTAGCCTATCTCAGGTTATATACATGTTATCTAAAGGAGGCATGTTTCATGATAGTCTATCTCAGGTTATATACATGTTATCTAAAGGAGACATGTTTCATGATAGCCTATCTCAGGTTATATACATGTTATCTAAAGGAGACATGTTTCATGATAGTCTATCTCAGGTTATATACATGTTATCTAAAGGAGGCATGTTTCATGATAGTCTATCTCAGGTTATATACATGTTATCTAAAGGAGGCATGTTTCATGGTAGCCTATCTCAGGTTATATACATGTTATCTAAAGGTGACATGTTTCATGGTAGTCTATCTCAGGTTATATACATGTTATCTAAAGGAGGCATGTTTCATGGTAGCCTATCTCAGGTTATATACATGTTATCTAAAGGAGACATGTTTCATGGTAGTCTATCTCAGGTTATATACATGTTATCTAAAGGTGACATGTTTCATGATAGTCTATCTCAGGTTATATACATGTTATCTAAAGGTGACATGTTTCATGGTAGTCTATCTCAGGTTATATACATGTTATCTAAAGGAGGCATGTTTCATGATAGTCTATCTCAGGTTATATACATGTTATCTAAAGGAGACATGTTTCATGATAGTCTATCTCAGGTTATATACATGTTATCTAAAGGAGACATGTTTCATGATAGTCTATCTCAGGCTATATACATGTTATCTAAAGGAGACATGTTTCATGATAGTCTATCTCAGGTTATATACATGTTATCTAAAGGTGACATGTTTCATGATAGCCTATCTCAGGTTATATACATGTTATCTAAAGGAGGCATGTTTCATGGTAGCCTATCTCAGGTTATATACATGTTATATAAAGGTGACATGTTTCATGATAGTCTATCTCAGGTTATATACATGTTATCTAAAGGAGGCATGTTTCATGGTAGTCTATCTCAGGTTATATACATGTTATCTAAAGGAGGCATGTTTCATGGTAGTCTATCTCAGGTTATATACATGTTATCTAAAGGAGGCATGTTTCATTAAAGTCTATCTCAGGTTATATACATGTTATGTAAAGGTGACATGTTTCATGGTAGTCTATCTCAGGTTATATACATGTTATCTAAAGGAGGCATGTTTCATGATAGTCTATCTCAGGTTATATACATGTTATCTAAAGGTGACATGTTTCATGGTAGTCTATCTCAGGTTATATACATGTTATCTAAAGGTGACATGTTTCATGGTAGTCTATCTCAGGTTATATACATGTTATCTAAAGGTGACATGTTTCATGATAGTCTATCTCAGGTTATATACATGTTATCTAAAGGTGGCATGTTTCATGGTAGTCTATCTCAGGTTATATACATGTTATCTAAAGGAGGCATGTTTCATGGTAGTCTATCTCAGGTTATATACATGTTATCTAAAGGTGACATGTTTCATGGTAGCCTATCTCAGGTTATATACATGTTATCTAAAGGTGACATGTTTCATGATAGTCTATCTCAGGTTATATACATGTTATCTAAAGGAGGCATGTTTCATGATAGTCTATCTCAGGTTATATACATGTTATCTAAAGGAGACATGTTTCATGATAGTCTATCTCAGGTTATATACATGTTATCTAAAGGTGACATGTTTCATGATAGTCTATCTCAGGTTATATACATGTTATCTAAAGGAGACATGTTTCATGGTAGTCTATCTCAGGTTATATACATGTTATCTAAAGGAGGCATGTTTCATGGTAGTCTATCTCAGGTTATATACATGTTATCTAAAGGAGGCATGTTTCATGGTAGTCTATCTCAGGTTATATACATGTTATCTAAAGGAGGCATGTTTCATGGTAGTCTATCTCAGGTTATATACATGTTATCTAAAGGAGGCATGTTTCATGGTAGTCTATCTCAGGTTATATACATGTTATGTAAAGGAGACATGTTTCATGGTAGTCTATCTCAGGTTATATACATGTTATCTAAAGGTGACATGTTTCATGATAGCCTATCTCAGCCTATATACATCTTATCTAAAGGAGACATGTTTCATGATAGTCTATCTCAGGTTATATACATGTTATCTAAAGGTGATATGTTTCATGGTAGTCTATCTCAGGTTATATACATGTTATCTAAAGGTGTCATGTTTCATGATAGTCTATCTCAGGTTATATACATGTTATCTAAAGGAGGCATGTTTCATGATAGCCTATCTCAGGTTATATACATGTTATCTAAAGGTGACATGTTTCATGATAGTCTATCTCAGGTTATATACATGTTATCTAAAGGTGACATGTTTCATGATAGCCTATCTCAGGTTATATACATGTTATCTAAAGGTGGCATGTTTCATGGTAGTCTATCTCAGGTTATATACATGTTATCTAAAGGTGGCATGTTTCATGATAGTCTATCTCAGGTTATATACATGTTATCTAAAGGTGGCATGTTTCATGATAGTCTATCTCAGGTTATATACATGTTATCTAAAGGTGACATGTTTCATGATAGCCTATCTCAGGTTATATACATGTTATCTAAAGGAGACATGTTTCATGGTAGTCTATCTCAGGTTATATACATGTTATCTAAAGGTGGCATGTTTCATGATAGTCTATCTCAGGTTATATACATGTTATCTAAAGGTGGCATGTTTCATGGTAGTCTATCTCAGGTTATATACATGTTATCTAAAGGTGGCATGTTTCATGATAGTCTATCTCAGGTTATATACATGTTATCTAAAGGTGACATGTTTCATGATAGCCTATCTCAGGTTATATACATGTTATCTAAAGGTGGCATGTTTCATGATAGTCTATCTCAGGTTATATACATGTTATCTAAAGGTGGCATGTTTCATGATAGTCTATCTCAGGTTATATACATGTTATCTAAAGGTGGCATGTTTCATGATAGTCTATCTCAGGTTATATACATGTTATCTAAAGGTGGCATGTTTCATGATAGTCTATCTCAGGTTATATACATGTTATCTAAAGGTGGCATGTTTCATGGTAGTCTATCTCAGGTTATATACATGTTATCTAAAGGTGGCATGTTTCATGATAGTCTATCTCAGGTTATATACATGTTATCTAAAGGTGACATGTTTCATGATAGCCTATCTCAGGTTATATACATGTTATCTAAAGGTGGCATGTTTCATGATAGTCTATCTCAGGTTATATACATGTTATCTAAAGGTGACATGTTTCATGATAGCCTATCTCAGGTTATATACATGTTATCTAAAGGTGGCATGTTTCATGGTAGTCTATCTCAGGTTATATACATGTTATCTAAAGGAGGCATGTTTCATGATAGTCTATCTCAGGTTATATACATGTTATCTAAAGGAGACATGTTTCATGATAGTCTATCTCAGGTTATATACATGTTATCTAAAGGAGGCATGTTTCATGATAGTCTATCTCAGGTTATATACATGTTATCTAAAGGTGACATGTTTCATGATAGCCTATCTCAGGTTATATACATGTTATCTAAAGGTGACATGTTTCATGATAGCCTATCTCAGGTTATATACATGTTATCTAAAGGAGACATGTTTCATGATAGTCTATCTCAGGTTATATACATGTTATCTAAAGGAGACATGTTTCATGGTAGTCTATCTCAGGTTATATACATGTTATCTAAAGGAGACATGTTTCATGATAGTCTATCTCAGGTTATATACATGTTATCTAAAGGTGACATGTTTCATGGTAGTCTATCTCAGGTTATATACATGTTATCTAAAGGTGACATGTTTCATGATAGTCTATCTCAGGTTATATACATGTTATCTAAAGGTGACATGTTTCATGATAGTCTATCTCAGGTTATATACATGTTATCTAAAGGAGACATGTTTCATGATAGTCTATCTCAGGTTATATACATGTTATCTAAAGGTGGCATGTTTCATGGTAGTCTATCTCAGGTTATATACATGTTATCTAAAGGTGACATGTTTCATGATAGTCTATCTCAGGTTATATACATGTTATCTAAAGGAGGCATGTTTCATGATAGCCTATCTCAGGTTATATACATGTTATCTAAAGGTGACATGTTTCATGATAGCCTATCTCAGGTTATATACATGTTATCTAAAGGAGACATGTTTCATGATAGCCTATCTCAGGTTATATACATGTTATCTAAAGGAGACATGTTTCATGATAGTCTATCTCAGGTTATATACATGTTATCTAAAGGAGACATGTTTCATGATAGTCTATCTCAGGTTATATACATGTTATCTAAAGGTGACATGTTTCATGATAGTCTATCTCAGGTTATATACATGTTATCTAAAGGTGACATGTTTCATGATAGCCTATCTCAGGTTATATACATGTTATCTAAAGGAGACATGTTTCATGATAGCCTATCTCAGGTTATATACATGTTATCTAAAGGAGACATGTTTCATGATAGTCTATCTCAGGTTATATACATGTTATCTAAAGGAGGCATGTTTCATGATAGCCTATCTCAGGTTATATACATGTTATCTAAAGGTGACATGTTTCATGATAGCCTATCTCAGGTTATATACATGTTATCTAAAGGAGACATGTTTCATGATAGCCTATCTCAGGTTATATACATGTTATCTAAAGGAGACATGTTTCATGATAGTCTATCTCAGGTTATATACATGTTATCTAAAGGTGACATGTTTCATGATAGTCTATCTCAGGTTATATACATGTTATCTAAAGGAGGCATGTTTCATGATAGCCTATCTCAGGTTATATACATGTTATCTAAAGGTGACATGTTTCATGATAGTCTATCTCAGGTTATATACATGTTATCTAAAGGTGACATGTTTCATGATAGCCTATCTCAGGTTATATACATGTTATCTAAAGGTGACATGTTTCATGATAGCCTATCTCAGGTTATATACATGTTATCTAAAGGAGACATGTTTCATGATAGCCTATCTCAGGTTATATACATGTTATCTAAAGGAGACATGTTTCATGATAGTCTATCTCAGGTTATATACATGTTATCTAAAGGAGACATGTTTCATGATAGTCTATCTCAGGTTATATACATGTTATCTAAAGGTGACATGTTTCATGATAGCCTATCTCAGGTTATATACATGTTATCTAAAGGTGACATGTTTCATGATAGTCTATCTCAGGTTATATACATGTTATCTAAAGGTGACATGTTTCATGATAGTCTATCTCAGGTTATATACATGTTATCTAAAGGAGACATGTTTCATGATAGTCTATCTCAGGTTATATACATGTTATCTAAAGGAGACATGTTTCATGTTAGCCTATCTCAGGTTATATACATGTTATATAAAGGAGGCATGTTTCATGATAGCCTATCTCAGGTTATATACATGTTATCTAAAGGTGGCATGTTTCATGATAGCCTATCTCAGGTTATATACATGTTATCTAAAGGAGACATGTTTCATGATAGCCTATCTCAGGTTATATACATGTTATCTAAAGGTGGCATGTTTCATGATAGTCTATCTCAGGTTATATACATGTTATCTAAAGGTGGCATGTTTCATGATAGCCTATCTCAGGTTATATACATGTTATCTAAAGGAGACATGTTTCATGATAGCCTATCTCAGGTTATATACATGTTATCTAAAGGAGACATGTTTCATGATAGCCTATCTCAGGTTATATACATGTTATCTAAAGGAGACATGTTTCATGATAGTCTATCTCAGGTTATATACATGTTATCTAAAGGTGGCATGTTTCATGATAGTCTATCTCAGGTTATATACATGTTATCTAAAGGTGACATGTTTCATGGTAGTCTATCTCAGGTTATATACATGTTATATAAAGGTGACATGTTTCATGATAGTCTATCTCAGGTTATATACATGTTATCTAAAGGTGACATGTTTCATGATAGTCTATCTCAGGTTATATACATGTTATCTAAAGGAGGCATGTTTCATGATAGTCTATCTCAGGTTATATACATGTTATCTAAAGGAGGCATGTTTCATGATAGTCTATCTCAGGTTATATACATGTTATCTAAAGGTGACATGTTTCATGATAGTCTATCTCAGGTTATATACATGTTATCTAAAGGAGGCATGTTTCATGATAGTCTATCTCAGGTTATATACATGTTATCTAAAGGTGACATGTTTCATGATAGTCTATCTCAGGTTATATACATGTTATCTAAAGGAGACATGTTTCATGATAGTCTATCTCAGGTTATATACATGTTATCTAAAGGTGACATGTTTCATGGTAGTCTATCTCAGGTTATATACATGTTATGTAAAGGAGACATGTTTCATGATAGCCTATCTCAGGTTATATACATGTTATCTAAAGGTGACATGTTTCATGATAGTCTATCTCAGGTTATATACATGTTATCTAAAGGAGACATGTTTCATGATAGTCTATCTCAGGTTATATACATGTTATCTAAAGGAGACATGTTTCATGATAGTCTATCTCAGGTTATATACATGTTATCTAAAGGAGGCATGTTTCATGATAGTCTATCTCAGGTTATATACATGTTATCTAAAGGTGACATGTTTCATGATAGTCTATCTCAGGTTATATACATGTTATCTAAAGGTGACATGTTTCATGGTAGTCTATCTCAGGTTATATACATGTTATCTAAAGGTGACATGTTTCATGGTAGTCTATCTCAGGTTATATACATGTTATCTAAAGGAGGCATGTTTCATGATAGTCTATCTCAGGTTATATACATGTTATCTAAAGGTGACATGTTTCATGATAGTCTATCTCAGGTTATATACATGTTATCTAAAGGTGACATGTTTCATGATAGTCTATCTCAGGTTATATACATGTTATCTAAAGGAGGCATGTTTCATGATAGTCTATCTCAGGTTATATACATGTTATCTAAAGGTGACATGTTTCATGGTAGTCTATCTCAGGTTATATACATGTTATCTAAAGGAGGCATGTTTCATGATAGTCTATCTCAGGTTATATACATGTTATCTAAAGGTGACATGTTTCATGATAGTCTATCTCAGGTTATATACATGTTATCTAAAGGAGGCATGTTTCATGATAGTCTATCTCAGGTTATATACATGTTATCTAAAGGTGACATGTTTCATGATAGTCTATCTCAGGTTATATACATGTTATCTAAAGGAGGCATGTTTCATGATAGTCTATCTCAGGTTATATACATGTTATCTAAAGGTGACATGTTTCATGATAGTCTATCTCAGGTTATATACATGTTATCTAAAGGTGACATGTTTCATGATAGTCTATCTCAGGTTATATACATGTTATCTAAAGGAGACATGTTTCATGATAGTCTATCTCAGGTTATATACATGTTATATAAAGGTGACATGTTTCATGATAGTCTATCTCAGGTTATATACATGTTATATAAAGGAGGCATGTTTCATGATAGTCTATCTCAGGTTATATACATGTTATCTAAAGGAGACATGTTTCATGATAGTCTATCTCAGGTTATATACATGTTATATAAAGGTGACATGTTTCATGATAGTCTATCTCAGGTTATATACATGTTATCTAAAGGTGACATGTTTCATGATAGTCTATCTCAGCCTATATCCATGTTATCTAAAGGAGGCATGTTTCATGGTAGTCTATCTCAGGTTATATACATGTTATCTAAAGGTGACATGTTTCATGATAGTCTATCTCAGGTTATATACATGTTATCTAAAGGAGACATGTTTCATGATAGCCTATCTCAGGTTATATACATGTTATATAAAGGAGACATGTTTCATGATAGTCTATCTCAGGTTATATACATGTTATCTAAAGGAGACATGTTTCATGATAGTCTATCTCAGGTTATATACATGTTATCTAAAGGTGACATGTTTCATGATAGTCTATCTCAGGTTATATACATGTTATCTAAAGGAGACATGTTTCATGATAGTCTATCTCAGGTTATATACATGTTATCTAAAGGTGACATGTTTCATGATAGTCTATCTCAGGTTATATACATGTTATCTAAAGGAGACATGTTTCATGATAGTCTATCTCAGGTTATATACATGTTATCTAAAGGTGGCATGTTTCATGATAGTCTATCTCAGGTTATATACATGTTATCTAAAGGAGGCATGTTTCATGGTAGTCTATCTCAGGTTATATACATGTTATCTAAAGGAGACATGTTTCATGATAGTCTATCTCAGGTTATATACATGTTATCTAAAGGAGACATGTTTCATGATAGTCTATCTCAGGTTATATACATGTTATCTAAAGGTGACATGTTTCATGATAGTCTATCTCAGGTTATATACATGTTATCTAAAGGTGGCATGTTTCATGATAGTCTATCTCAGGTTATATACATGTTATCTAAAGGAGGCATGTTTCATGGTAGTCTATCTCAGGTTATATACATGTTATCTAAAGGTGACATGTTTCATGATAGTCTATCTCAGGTTATATACATGTTATCTAAAGGAGGCATGTTTCATGGTAGTCTATCTCAGGTTATATACATGTTATCTAAAGGTGGCATGTTTCATGATAGTCTATCTCAGGTTATATACATGTTATCTAAAGGTGACATGTTTCATGGTAGTCTATCTCAGGTTATATACATGTTATCTAAAGGTGACATGTTTCATGGTAGTCTATCTCAGGTTATATACATGTTATCTAAAGGTGACATGTTTCATGATAGCCTATCTCAGGTTATATACATGTTATCTAAAGGAGACATGTTTCATGATAGTCTATCTCAGGTTATATACATGTTATCTAAAGGAGACATGTTTCATGATAGTCTATCTCAGGTTATATACATGTTATCTAAAGGAGACATGTTTCATGATAGTCTATCTCAGGTTATATACATGTTATCTAAAGGTGACATGTTTCATGATAGTCTATCTCAGGTTATATACATGTTATCTAAAGGAGGCATGTTTCATGGTAGTCTATCTCAGGTTATATACATGTTATCTAAAGGTGGCATGTTTCATGGTAGCCTATCTCAGGTTATATACATGTTATCTAAAGGTGACATGTTTCATGGTAGTCTATCTCAGGTTATATCCATGTTATCTAAAGGAGACATGTTTCATGATAGCCTATCTCAGGTTATATACATGTTATATAAAGGAGACATGTTTCATGATAGTCTATCTCAGGTTATATACATGTTATATAAAGGTGACATGTTTCATGATAGTCTATCTCAGGTTATATACATGTTATCTAAAGGTGACATGTTTCATGATAGTCTATCTCAGGTTATATACATGTTATCTAAAGGAGGCATGTTTCATGGTAGTCTATCTCAGGTTATATACATGTTATCTAAAGGAGGCATGTTTCATGGTAGTCTATCTCAGGTTATATACATGTTATCTAAAGGTGACATGTTTCATGATAGTCTATCTCAGGTTATATACATGTTATCTAAAGGAGACATGTTTCATGATAGTCTATCTCAGGTTATATACATGTTATATAAAGGTGACATGTTTCATGATAGTCTATCTCAGGTTATATACATGTTATATAAAGGAGGCATGTTTCATGATAGTCTATCTCAGGTTATATACATGTTATCTAAAGGAGACATGTTTCATGATAGTCTATCTCAGGTTATATACATGTTATATAAAGGTGACATGTTTCATGATAGTCTATCTCAGGTTATATACATGTTATCTAAAGGTGACATGTTTCATGATAGTCTATCTCAGCCTATATCCATGTTATCTAAAGGAGGCATGTTTCATGGTAGTCTATCTCAGGTTATATACATGTTATCTAAAGGTGACATGTTTCATGATAGTCTATCTCAGGTTATATACATGTTATCTAAAGGAGACATGTTTCATGATAGCCTATCTCAGGTTATATACATGTTATATAAAGGAGACATGTTTCATGATAGTCTATCTCAGGTTATATACATGTTATCTAAAGGAGACATGTTTCATGATAGTCTATCTCAGGTTATATACATGTTATCTAAAGGTGACATGTTTCATGATAGTCTATCTCAGGTTATATACATGTTATCTAAAGGAGACATGTTTCATGATAGTCTATCTCAGGTTATATACATGTTATCTAAAGGTGACATGTTTCATGATAGTCTATCTCAGGTTATATACATGTTATCTAAAGGAGACATGTTTCATGATAGTCTATCTCAGGTTATATACATGTTATCTAAAGGTGGCATGTTTCATGATAGTCTATCTCAGGTTATATACATGTTATCTAAAGGAGGCATGTTTCATGGTAGTCTATCTCAGGTTATATACATGTTATCTAAAGGAGACATGTTTCATGATAGTCTATCTCAGGTTATATACATGTTATCTAAAGGAGACATGTTTCATGATAGTCTATCTCAGGTTATATACATGTTATCTAAAGGTGACATGTTTCATGATAGTCTATCTCAGGTTATATACATGTTATCTAAAGGTGGCATGTTTCATGATAGTCTATCTCAGGTTATATACATGTTATCTAAAGGAGGCATGTTTCATGGTAGTCTATCTCAGGTTATATACATGTTATCTAAAGGTGACATGTTTCATGATAGTCTATCTCAGGTTATATACATGTTATCTAAAGGAGGCATGTTTCATGGTAGTCTATCTCAGGTTATATACATGTTATCTAAAGGTGGCATGTTTCATGATAGTCTATCTCAGGTTATATACATGTTATCTAAAGGTGACATGTTTCATGGTAGTCTATCTCAGGTTATATACATGTTATCTAAAGGTGACATGTTTCATGGTAGTCTATCTCAGGTTATATACATGTTATCTAAAGGTGACATGTTTCATGATAGCCTATCTCAGGTTATATACATGTTATCTAAAGGAGACATGTTTCATGATAGTCTATCTCAGGTTATATACATGTTATCTAAAGGAGACATGTTTCATGATAGTCTATCTCAGGTTATATACATGTTATCTAAAGGAGACATGTTTCATGATAGTCTATCTCAGGTTATATACATGTTATCTAAAGGTGACATGTTTCATGATAGTCTATCTCAGGTTATATACATGTTATCTAAAGGAGGCATGTTTCATGGTAGTCTATCTCAGGTTATATACATGTTATCTAAAGGTGGCATGTTTCATGGTAGCCTATCTCAGGTTATATACATGTTATCTAAAGGTGACATGTTTCATGGTAGTCTATCTCAGGTTATATCCATGTTATCTAAAGGAGACATGTTTCATGATAGCCTATCTCAGGTTATATACATGTTATATAAAGGAGACATGTTTCATGATAGTCTATCTCAGGTTATATACATGTTATATAAAGGTGACATGTTTCATGATAGTCTATCTCAGGTTATATACATGTTATCTAAAGGTGACATGTTTCATGATAGTCTATCTCAGGTTATATACATGTTATCTAAAGGAGGCATGTTTCATGGTAGTCTATCTCAGGTTATATACATGTTATCTAAAGGAGGCATGTTTCATGGTAGTCTATCTCAGGTTATATACATGTTATCTAAAGGTGACATGTTTCATGATAGTCTATCTCAGGTTATATACATGTTATCTAAAGGAGGCATGTTTCATGGTAGTCTATCTCAGGTTATATACATGTTATCTAAAGGTGACATGTTTCATGGTAGCCTATCTCAGGTTATATACATGTTATCTAAAGGAGACATGTTTCATGGTAGTCTATCTCAGGTTATATACATGTTATCTAAAGGAGGCATGTTTCATGGTAGTCTATCTCAGGTTATATACATGTTATCTAAAGGTGACATGTTTCATGGTAGCCTATCTCAGGTTATATACATGTTATCTAAAGGAGACATGTTTCATGGTAGTCTATCTCAGGTTATATACATGTTATCTAAAGGTGACATGTTTCATGGTAGCCTATCTCAGGTTATATACATGTTATCTAAAGGAGACATGTTTCATGGTAGTCTATCTCAGGTTATATACATGTTATCTAAAGGTGGCATGTTTCATGATAGTCTATCTCAGGTTATATACATGTTATCTAAAGGAGGCATGTTTCATGATAGTCTATCTCAGGTTATATACATGTTATCTAAAGGAGGCATGTTTCATGGTAGTCTATCTCAGGTTATATACATGTTATCTAAAGGTGACATGTTTCATGGTAGTCTATCTCAGGTTATATACATGTTATATAAAGGAGGCATGTTTCATGGTAGCCTATCTCAGGTTATATACATGTTATCTAAAGGAGACATGTTTCATGATAGTCTATCTCAGGTTATATACATGTTATCTAAAGGAGACATGTTTCATGATAGCCTATCTCAGGTTATATACATGTTATCTAAAGGAGGCATGTTTCATGATAGTCTATCTCAGGTTATATACATGTTATCTAAAGGTGACATGTTTCATGATAGTCTATCTCAGGTTATATACATGTTATCTAAAGGTGACATGTTTCATGATAGTCTATCTCAGGTTATATACATGTTATCTAAAGGTGACATGTTTCATGGTAGTCTATCTCAGGTTATATACATGTTATCTAAAGGAGACATGTTTCATGGTAGTCTATCTCAGGTTATATACATGTTATCTAAAGGAGGCATGTTTCATGATAGTCTATCTCAGGTTATATACATGTTATCTAAAGGTGACATGTTTCATGATAGTCTATCTCAGGTTATATACATGTTATCTAAAGGAGACATGTTTCATGATAGCCTATCTCAGGTTATATACATGTTATCTAAAGGAGACATGTTTCATGATAGCCTATCTCAGGTTATATACATGTTATCTAAAGGTGACATGTTTCATGATAGCCTATCTCAGGTTATATACATGTTATCTAAAGGAGACATGTTTCATGGTAGTCTATCTCAGGTTATATACATGTTATCTAAAGGTGACATGTTTCATGGTAGTCTATCTCAGGTTATATACATGTTATCTAAAGGTGACATGTTTCATGGTAGTCTATCTCAGGTTATATACATGTTATCTAAAGGAGACATGTTTCATGATAGTCTATCTCAGGTTATATACATGTTATCTAAAGGAGACATGTTTCATGGTAGTCTATCTCAGGTTATATACATGTTATCTAAAGGAGACATGTTTCATGATAGTCTATCTCAGGTTATATACATGTTATCTAAAGGTGGCATGTTTCATGATAGCCTATCTCAGGTTATATACATGTTATCTAAAGGAGACATGTTTCATGATAGCCTATCTCAGGTTATATACATGTTATCTAAAGGTGGCATGTTTCATGATAGCCTATCTCAGGTTATATACATGTTATCTAAAGGTGACATGTTTCATGATAGTCTATCTCAGGTTATATACATGTTATCTAAAGGAGACATGTTTCATGGTAGTCTATCTCAGGTTATATACATGTTATCTAAAGGAGACATGTTTCATGGTAGTCTATCTCAGGTTATATACATGTTATCTAAAGGTGACATGTTTCATGATAGTCTATCTCAGGTTATATACATCTTATCTAAAGGAGACATGTTTCATGATAGCCTATCTCAGGTTATATACATGTTATCTAAAGGTGACATGTTTCATGATAGTCTATCTCAGGTTATATACATGTTATCTAAAGGTGACATGTTTCATGGTAGTCTATCTCAGGTTATATACATGTTATCTAAAGGAGGCATGTTTCATGATAGTCTATCTCAGGTTATATACATGTTATCTAAAGGTGACATGTTTCATGATAGTCTATCTCAGGTTATATACATGTTATCTAAAGGTGACATGTTTCATGATAGTCTATCTCAGGTTATATACATGTTATCTAAAGGTGACATGTTTCATGGTAGTCTATCTCAGGTTATATACATGTTATCTAAAGGAGACATGTTTCATGGTAGTCTATCTCAGGTTATATACATGTTATCTAAAGGAGACATGTTTCATGATAGCCTATCTCAGGTTATATACATGTTATCTAAAGGAGACATGTTTCATGGTAGTCTATCTCAGGTTATATACATGTTATCTAAAGGTGACATGTTTCATGGTAGTCTATCTCAGGTTATATACATGTTATCTAAAGGTGCCATGTTTCATGATAGCCTATCTCAGGTTATATACATGTTATCTAAAGGTGACATGTTTCATGATAGTCTATCTCAGGTTATATACATGTTATCTAAAGGTGACATGTTTCATGATAGTCTATCTCAGGTTATATACATGTTATCTAAAGGTGGCATGTTTCATGATAGCCTATCTCAGGTTATATACATGTTATCTAAAGGAGGCATGTTTCATGATAGCCTATCTCAGGTTATATACATGTTATCTAAAGGAGACATGTTTCATGATAGCCTATCTCAGGTTATATACATGTTATCTAAAGGTGGCATGTTTCATGATAGCCTATCTCAGGTTATATACATGTTATCTAAAGGTGACATGTTTCATGATAGCCTATCTCAGGTTATATACATGTTATCTAAAGGAGACATGTTTCATGATAGCCTATCTCAGGTTATATACATGTTATCTAAAGGTGGCATGTTTCATGATAGCCTATCTCAGGTTATATACATGTTATCTAAAGGTGGCATGTTTCATGATAGCCTATCTCAGGTTATATACATGTTATCTAAAGGAGACATGTTTCATGGTAGTCTATCTCAGGTTATATACATGTTATCTAAAGGTGACATGTTTCATGGTAGTCTATCTCAGGTTATATACATGTTATCTAAAGGTGACATGTTTCATGATAGTCTATCTCAGGTTATATACATGTTATCTAAAGGAGACATGTTTCATGGTAGTCTATCTCAGGTTATATACATGTTATCTAAAGGAGGCATGTTTCATGATAGTCTATCTCAGGTTATATACATGTTATCTAAAGGTGACATGTTTCATGATAGTCTATCTCAGGTTATATACATGTTATCTAAAGGAGACATGTTTCATGATAGTCTATCTCAGGTTATATACATGTTATCTAAAGGAGGCATGTTTCATGATAGTCTATCTCAGGTTATATACATGTTATCTAAAGGAGACATGTTTCATGATAGTCTATCTCAGGTTATATACATGTTATCTAAAGGAGACATGTTTCATGGTAGTCTATCTCAGGTTATATACATGTTATCTAAAGGAGGCATGTTTCATGATAGTCTATCTCAGGTTATATACATGTTATCTAAAGGAGACATGTTTCATGATAGTCTATCTCAGGTTATATACATGTTATCTAAAGGAGACATGTTTCATGATAGCCTATCTCAGGTTATATACATGTTATCTAAAGGTGACATGTTTCATGATAGTCTATCTCAGGTTATATACATGTTATCTAAAGGAGACATGTTTCATGATAGTCTATCTCAGGTTATATACATGTTATCTAAAGGTGGCATGTTTCATGATAGTCTATCTCAGGTTATATACATGTTATCTAAAGGTGACATGTTTCATGATAGTCTATCTCAGGTTATATACATGTTATCTAAAGGAGGCATGTTTCATGATAGTCTATCTCAGCCTATATACATGTTATCTAAAGGAGACATGTTTCATGATAGTCTATCTCAGCCTATATACATGTTATCTAAAGGAGACATGTTTCATGATAGTCTATCTCAGGTTATATACATGTTATCTAAAGGAGGCATGTTTCATGATAGTCTATCTCAGGTTATATACATGTTATCTAAAGGAGGCATGTTTCATGATAGTCTATCTCAGGTTATATACATGTTATCTAAAGGAGGCATGTTTCATGGTAGTCTATCTCAGGTTATATACATGTTATCTAAAGGAGACATGTTTCATGATAGTCTATCTCAGGTTATATACATGTTATCTAAAGGAGACATGTTTCATGATAGTCTATCTCAGGTTATATACATGTTATCTAAAGGAGACATGTTTCATGATAGTCTATCTCAGGTTATATACATGTTATCTAAAGGAGACATGTTTCATGATAGCCTATCTCAGGTTATATACATGTTATCTAAAGGTGGCATGTTTCATGATAGCCTATCTCAGGTTATATACATGTTATCTAAAGGTGACATGTTTCATGATAGCCTATCTCAGGTTATATACATGTTATCTAAAGGAGACATGTTTCATGATAGCCTATCTCAGGTTATATACATGTTATCTAAAGGTGGCATGTTTCATGATAGCCTATCTCAGGTTATATACATGTTATCTAAAGGTGGCATGTTTCATGATAGCCTATCTCAGGTTATATACATGTTATCTAAAGGAGACATGTTTCATGGTAGTCTATCTCAGGTTATATACATGTTATCTAAAGGAGACATGTTTCATGATAGCCTATCTCAGGTTATATACATGTTATCTAAAGGTGGCATGTTTCATGATAGCCTATCTCAGGTTATATACATGTTATCTAAAGGTGGCATGTTTCATGATAGCCTATCTCAGGTTATATACATGTTATTTAAAGGTGACATGTTTCATGGTAGTCTATCTCAGGTTATATACATGTTATCTAAAGGTGACATGTTTCATGGTAGTCTATCTCAGGTTATATACATGTTATCTAAAGGTGACATGTTTCATGATAGTCTATCTCAGGTTATATACATGTTATCTAAAGGAGACATGTTTCATGATAGTCTATCTCAGGTTATATACATGTTATCTAAAGGAGGCATGTTTCATGGTAGTCTATCTCAGGTTATATACATGTTATCTAAAGGAGACATGTTTCATGGTAGTCTATCTCAGGTTATATACATGTTATCTAAAGGAGGCATGTTTCATGATAGTCTATCTCAGGTTATATACATGTTATCTAAAGGTGACATGTTTCATGATAGTCTATCTCAGGTTATATACATGTTATCTAAAGGAGACATGTTTCATGATAGTCTATCTCAGGTTATATACATGTTATCTAAAGGAGACATGTTTCATGATAGCCTATCTCAGGTTATATACATGTTATCTAAAGGTGACATGTTTCATGATAGTCTATCTCAGGTTATATACATGTTATCTAAAGGAGACATGTTTCATGATAGTCTATCTCAGGTTATATACATGTTATCTAAAGGTGGCATGTTTCATGATAGTCTATCTCAGGTTATATACATGTTATCTAAAGGTGACATGTTTCATGATAGTCTATCTCAGGTTATATACATGTTATCTAAAGGAGGCATGTTTCATGATAGTCTATCTCAGCCTATATACATGTTATCTAAAGGAGACATGTTTCATGATAGTCTATCTCAGCCTATATACATGTTATCTAAAGGAGACATGTTTCATGATAGTCTATCTCAGGTTATATACATGTTATCTAAAGGAGGCATGTTTCATGATAGTCTATCTCAGGTTATATACATGTTATCTAAAGGAGGCATGTTTCATGATAGTCTATCTCAGGTTATATACATGTTATCTAAAGGAGGCATGTTTCATGGTAGTCTATCTCAGGTTATATACATGTTATCTAAAGGAGACATGTTTCATGATAGTCTATCTCAGGTTATATACATGTTATCTAAAGGAGACATGTTTCATGATAGTCTATCTCAGGTTATATACATGTTATCTAAAGGAGGCATGTTTCATGATAGTCTATCTCAGGTTATATACATGTTATCTAAAGGAGACATGTTTCATGATAGTCTATCTCAGGTTATATACATGTTATCTAAAGGAGACATGTTTCATGATAGTCTATCTCAGGTTATATACATGTTATCTAAAGGAGGCATGTTTCATGATAGTCTATCTCAGGTTATATACATGTTATCTAAAGGAGACATGTTTCATGATAGTCTATCTCAGGTTATATACATGTTATCTAAAGGAGGCATGTTTCATGGTAGTCTATCTCAGGTTATATACATGTTATCTAAAGGAGACATGTTTCATGATAGTCTATCTCAGGTTATATACATGTTATCTAAAGGAGACATGTTTCATGATAGTCTATCTCAGGTTATATACATGTTATCTAAAGGAGGCATGTTTCATGATAGTCTATCTCAGGTTATATACATGTTATCTAAAGGAGACATGTTTCATGATAGTCTATCTCAGGTTATATACATGTTATCTAAAGGAGACATGTTTCATGATAGTCTATCTCAGGTTATATACATGTTATCTAAAGGAGGCATGTTTCATGATAGTCTATCTCAGGTTATATACATGTTATCTAAAGGAGACATGTTTCATGATAGCCTATCTCAGGTTATATACATGTTATCTAAAGGAGACATGTTTCATGATAGTCTATCTCAGGTTATATACATGTTATCTAAAGGAGACATGTTTCATGATAGTCTATCTCAGGTTATATACATGTTATCTAAAGGAGACATGTTTCATGATAGTCTATCTCAGGTTATATACATGTTATCTAAAGGAGGCATGTTTCATGATAGTCTATCTCAGGTTATATACATGTTATCTAAAGGAGGCATGTTTCATGATAGTCTATCTCAGGTTATATACATGTTATCTAAAGGAGACATGTTTCATGATAGTCTATCTCAGGTTATATACATGTTATCTAAAGGAGACATGTTTCATGATAGTCTATCTCAGGTTATATACATGTTATCTAAAGGTGACATGTTTCATGATAGTCTATCTCAGGTTGTATACATGTTATCTAAAGGTGACATGTTTCATGATAGTCTATCTCAGGTTATATACATGTTATCTAAAGGAGGCATGTTTCATGATAGCCTATCTCAGGTTATATACATGTTATCTAAAGGTGACATGTTTCATGATAGTCTATCTCAGGTTGTATACATGTTATCTAAAGGTGACATGTTTCATGATAGTCTATCTCAGGTTATATACATGTTATCTAAAGGAGGCATGTTTCATGATAGTCTATCTCAGGTTATATACATGTTATCTAAAGGTGACATGTTTCATGGTAGTCTATCTCAGGTTATATACATGTTATCTAAAGGAGACATGTTTCATGATAGTCTATCTCAGGTTATATACATGTTATCTAAAGGTGACATGTTTCATGGTAGTCTATCTCAGGTTATATACATGTTATCTAAAGGAGACATGTTTCATGATAGTCTATCTCAGGTTATATACATGTTATCTAAAGGTGACATGTTTCATGATAGCCTATCTCAGGTTATATACATGTTATCTAAAGGTGACATGTTTCATGGTAGTCTATCTCAGGTTATATACATGTTATCTAAAGGAGACATGTTTCATGATAGTCTATCTCAGGTTATATACATGTTATCTAAAGGTGACATGTTTCATGATAGTCTATCTCAGGTTATATACATGTTATCTAAAGGTGACATGTTTCATGGTAGTCTATCTCAGGTTATATACATGTTATCTAAAGGAGACATGTTTCATGATAGTCTATCTCAGGTTATATACATGTTATCTAAAGGTGACATGTTTCATGATAGTCTATCTCAGGTTATATACATGTTATCTAAAGGTGACATGTTTCATGATAGTCTATCTCAGGTTGTATACATGTTATCTAAAGGAGGCATGTTTCATGATAGTCTATCTCAGGTTATATACATGTTATCTAAAGGAGACATGTTTCATGATAGCCTATCTCAGGTTATATACATGTTATCTAAAGGTGACATGTTTCATGATAGCCTATCTCAGGTTATATACATCTTATCTAAAGGTGACATGTTTCATGATAGTCTATCTCAGGTTGTATACATGTTATCTAAAGGAGGCATGTTTCATGATAGTCTATCTCAGGTTATATACATGTTATCTAAAGGAGGCATGTTTCATGATAGTCTATCTCAGGTTATATACATGTTATCTAAAGGAGGCATGTTTCATGATAGCCTATCTCAGGTTATATACATGTTATCTAAAGGTGACATGTTTCATGGTAGTCTATCTCAGGTTATATACATGTTATCTAAAGGTGACATGTTTCATGATAGCCTATCTCAGGTTATATACATGTTATCTAAAGGAGGCATGTTTCATGATAGTCTATCTCAGGTTATATACATGTTATCTAAAGGTGACATGTTTCATGATAGTCTATCTCAGGTTATATACATGTTATCTAAAGGAGACATGTTTCATGATAGTCTATCTCAGGTTATATACATGTTATCTAAAGGAGACATGTTTCATGATAGTCTATCTCAGGTTATATACATGTTATCTAAAGGAGGCATGTTTCATGGTAGTCTATCTCAGGTTATATACATGTTATCTAAAGGTGACATGTTTCATGGTAGCCTATCTCAGGTTATATACATGTTATCTAAAGGTGACATGTTTCATGATAGCCTATCTCAGGTTATATACATGTTATCTAAAGGTGACATGTTTCATGATAGTCTATCTCAGGTTATATACATGTTATCTAAAGGAGGCATGTTTCATGGTAGTCTATCTCAGGTTATATACATGTTATCTAAAGGTGACATGTTTCATGGTAGCCTATCTCAGGTTATATACATGTTATCTAAAGGTGACATGTTTCATGATAGCCTATCTCAGGTTATATACATGTTATCTAAAGGTGACATGTTTCATGATAGCCTATCTCAGGTTATATACATGTTATCTAAAGGTGACATGTTTCATGATAGTCTATCTCAGGTTATATACATGTTATCTAAAGGAGGCATGTTTCATGATAGTCTATCTCAGGTTATATACATGTTATCTAAAGGAGACATGTTTCATGATAGTCTATCTCAGGTTATATACATGTTATCTAAAGGTGACATGTTTCATGATAGTCTATCTCAGGTTATATACATGTTATCTAAAGGAGGCATGTTTCATGATAGTCTATCTCAGGTTATATACATGTTATCTAAAGGAGGCATGTTTCATGATAGCCTATCTCAGGTTATATACATGTTATCTAAAGGAGGCATGTTTCATGATAGTCTATCTCAGGTTATATACATGTTATCTAAAGGAGGCATGTTTCATGATAGTCTATCTCAGGTTATATACATGTTATCTAAAGCTGACATGTTTCATGATAGTCTATCTCAGGTTATATACATGTTATCTAAAGGAGACATGTTTCATGATAGTCTATCTCAGGTTATATACATGTTATCTAAAGGTGACATGTTTCATGATAGTCTATCTCAGGTTATATACATGTTATCTAAAGGTGACATGTTTCATGATAGTCTATCTCAGCCTATATACATGTTATCTAAAGGAGGCATGTTTCATGGTAGTCTATCTCAGGTTATATACATGTTATCTAAAGGAGACATGTTTCATGATAGTCTATCTCAGGTTATATACATGTTATCTAAAGGAGACATGTTTCATGATAGTCTATCTCAGGTTATATACATGTTATCTAAAGGTGACATGTTTCATGATAGTCTATCTCAGGTTATATACATGTTATCTAAAGGAGACATGTTTCATGATAGTCTATCTCAGGTTATATACATGTTATCTAAAGGAGACATGTTTCATGATAGTCTATCTCAGGTTATATACATGTTATCTAAAGGAGACATGTTTCATGATAGCCTATCTCAGCCTATATACATGTTATCTAAAGGAGGCATGTTTCATGGTAGTCTATCTCAGGTTATATACATGTTATCTAAAGGAGACATGTTTCATGGTAGTCTATCTCAGGTTATATACATGTTATCTAAAGGAGACATGTTTCATGATAGTCTATCTCAGGTTATATACATGTTATCTAAAGGTGACATGTTTCATGATAGTCTATCTCAGGTTATATACATG
This sequence comes from Mantis religiosa, assembly GCA_030765055.1. Classification (NCBI taxonomy): domain Eukaryota; kingdom Metazoa; phylum Arthropoda; class Insecta; order Mantodea; family Mantidae; genus Mantis; species Mantis religiosa. Next base: position 72,388,204 of record CM060959.1, read on the forward strand.
TTATCTAAAGGAGACATGTTTCATGGTAGTCTATCTCAGGTTATATACATGTTATCTAAAGGAGACATGTTTCATGATAGTCTATCTCAGGTTATATACATGTTATCTAAAGGAGACATGTTTCATGATAGTCTATCTCAGGTTATATACATGTTATCTAAAGGAGACATGTTTCATGATAGCCTATCTCAGGTTATATACATGTTATCTAAAGGAGACATGTTTCATGATAGCCTATCTCAGGTTATATACATGTTATCTAAAGGAGGCATGTTTCATGATAGTCTATCTCAGGTTATATACATGTTATCTAAAGGAGACATGTTTCATGATAGCCTATCTCAGGTTATATACATGTTATCTAAAGGAGACATGTTTCATGATAGTCTATCTCAGGTTATATACATGTTATCTAAAGGAGACATGTTTCATGATAGCCTATCTCAGGTTATATACATGTTATCTAAAGGAGGCATGTTTCATGATAGCCTATCTCAGCCTATATACATGTTATCTAAAGGAGGCATGTTTCATGATAGCCTATCTCAGGTTATATACATGTTATCTAAAGGTGACATGTTTCATGATAGTCTATCTCAGGTTATATACATGTTATCTAAAGGAGACATGTTTCATGGTAGTCTATCTCAGGTTATATACATGTTATCTAAAGGAGACATGTTTCATGATAGCCTATCTCAGGTTATATACATGTTATCTAAAGGAGACATGTTTCATGATAGTCTATCTCAGGTTATATACATGTTATCTAAAGGAGACATGTTTCATGATAGCCTATCTCAGGTTATATACATGTTATCTAAAGGAGACATGTTTCATGATAGTCTATCTCAGGTTATATACATGTTATCTAAAGGAGGCATGTTTCATGATAGTCTATCTCAGGTTATATACATGTTATCTAAAGGTGACATGTTTCATGGTAGTCTATCTCAGGTTATATACATGTTATCTAAAGGAGACATGTTTCATGGTAGTCTATCTCAGGTTATATACATGTTATCTAAAGGAGACATGTTTCATGATAGTCTATCTCAGGTTATATACATGTTATCTAAAGGAGACATGTTTCATGATAGCCTATCTCAGGTTATATACATGTTATCTAAAGGAGACATGTTTCATGGTAGTCTATCTCAGGTTATATACATGTTATCTAAAGGAGACATGTTTCATGGTAGTCTATCTCAGGTTATATACATGTTATCTAAAGGAGACATGTTTCATGGTAGTCTATCTCAGGTTATATACATGTTATCTAAAGGAGACATGTTTCATGGTAGTCTATCTCAGGTTATATACATGTTATCTAAAGGTGGCATGTTTCATGGTAGTCTATCTCAGGTTATATACATGTTATCTAAAGGAGACATGTTTCATGGTAGTCTATCTCAGGTTATATACATGTTATCTAAAGGTGACATGTTTCATGATAGTCTATCTCAGGTTATATACATCTTATCTAAAGGTGACATGTTTCATGATAGTCTATCTCAGGTTATATACATGTTATCTAAAGGAGACATGTTTCATGATAGTCTATCTCAGGTTATATACATGTTATCTAAAGGTGGCATGTTTCATGGTAGTCTATCTCAGGTTATATACATGTTATCTAAAGGTGACATGTTTCATGATAGTCTATCTCAGGTTATATACATGTTATCTAAAGGAGACATGTTTCATGATAGTCTATCTCAGGTTATATACATGTTATCTAAAGGTGACATGTTTCATGGTAGCCTATCTCAGGTTATATACATGTTATCTAAAGGTGACATGTTTCATGATAGTCTATCTCAGGTTATATACATGTTATCTAAAGGAGACATGTTTCATGGTAGTCTATCTCAGGTTATATACATGTTATCTAAAGGAGACATGTTTCATGATAGTCTATCTCAGGTTATATACATGTTATATAAAGGTGGCATGTTTCATGATAGTCTATCTCAGGTTATATACATGTTATCTAAAGGAGACATGTTTCATGGTAGCCTATCTCAGGTTATATACATGTTATCTAAAGGTGACATGTTTCATGATAGTCTATCTCAGGTTATATACATGTTATCTAAAGGAGACATGTTTCATGGTAGCCTATCTCAGGTTATATACATGTTATCTAAAGGAGACATGTTTCATGATAGTCTATCTCAGGTTATATACATGTTATCTAAAGGTGGCATGTTTCATGGTAGTCTATCTCAGGTTATATACATGTTATCTAAAGGAGACATGTTTCATGGTAGTCTATCTCAGGTTATATACATGTTATCTAAAGGTGACATGTTTCATGGTAGCCTATCTCAGGTTATATACATGTTATCTAAAGGTGACATGTTTCATGGTAGTCTATCTCAGGTTATATACATGTTATCTAAAGGTGACATGTTTCATGGTAGTCTATCTCAGGTTATATACATGTTATCTAAAGGTGACATGTTTCATGGTAGTCTATCTCAGGTTATATACATGTTATCTAAAGGTGGCATGTTTCATGGTAGTCTATCTCAGGTTATATACATGTTATCTAAAGGTGACATGTTTCATGGTAGTCTATCTCAGGTTATATCCATGTTATCTAAAGGTGGCATGTTTCATGATAGTCTATCTCAGGGTATATACATGTTATCTAAAGGAGACATGTTTCATGGTAGTCTATCTCAGGTTATATACATGTTATCTAAAGGTGACATGTTTCATGATAGCCTATCTCAGGTTATATACATGTTATCTAAAGGAGACATGTTTCATGGTAGTCTATCTCAGGTTATATACATGTTATCTAAAGGAGGCATGTTTCATGGTAGTCTATCTCAGGTTATATACATGTTATCTAAAGGTGACATGTTTCATGGTAGTCTATCTCAGGTTATATACATGTTATCTAAAGGTGACATGTTTCATGATAGTCTATCTCAGGTTATATACATGTTATCTAAAGGTGACATGTTTCATGATAGTCTATCTCAGGTTATATACATGTTATCTAAAGGAGGCATGTTTCATGGTAGTCTATCTCAGGTTATATCCATGTTATCTAAAGGTGGCATGTTTCATGATAGTCTATCTCAGGGTATATACATGTTATCTAAAGGTGACATGTTTCATGGTAGTCTATCTCAGGTTATATACATGTTATCTAAAGGAGGCATGTTTCATGGTAGTCTATCTCAGGTTATATACATGTTATCTAAAGGTGACATGTTTCATGATAGTCTATCTCAGGTTATATACATGTTATCTAAAGGTGACATGTTTCATGATAGTCTATCTCAGGTTATATACATGTTATCTAAAGGTGACATGTTTCATGATAGTCTATCTCAGGTTATATACATGTTATCTAAAGGAGGCATGTTTCATGATAGTCTATCTCAGGTTATATACATGTTATCTAAAGGTGACATGTTTCATGGTAGTCTATCTCAGGTTATATACATGTTATCTAAAGGAGACATGTTTCATGATAGTCTATCTCAGGGTATATACATGTTATCTAAAGGTGACATGTTTCATGGTAGTCTATCTCAGGGTATATACATGTTATCTAAAGGTGACATGTTTCATGATAGTCTATCTCAGGTTATATACATGTTATCTAAAGGTGACATGTTTCATGATAGTCTATCTCAGGGTATATACATGTTATCTAAAGGTGACATGTTTCATGGTAGCCTATCTCAGGTTATATACATGTTATCTAAAGGAGACATGTTTCATGGTAGCCTATCTCAGGTTATATACATGTTATCTAAAGGTGACATGTTTCATGGTAGTCTATCTCAGGTTATATACATGTTATCTAAAGGTGACATGTTTCATGGTAGTCTATCTCAGGTTATATACATGTTATCTAAAGGTGACATGTTACATGGTAGCCTATCTCAGGTTATATACATGTTATCTAAAGGTGACATGTTTCATGATAGTCTATCTCAGGTTATATACATGTTATCTAAAGGAGACATGTTTCATGATAGTCTATCTCAGGTTATATACATGTTATCTAAAGGAGACATGTTTCATGATAGTCTATCTCAGGTTATATACATGTTATCTAAAGGTGACATGTTTCATGATAGTCTATCTCAGCCTATATACATCTTATCTAAAGGTGACATGTTTCATGATAGTCTATCTCAGGTTATATACATGTTATCTAAAGGTGACATGTTTCATGATAGTCTATCTCAGGTTATATACATGTTATCTAAAGGAGACATGTTTCATGATAGTCTATCTCAGGTTATATACATGTTATCTAAAGGTGGCATGCTTCATGATAGCCTATCTCAGGTTATATACATGTTATCTAAAGGAGACATGTTTCATGATAGTCTATCTCAGGTTATATACATGTTATCTAAAGGAGACATGTTTCATGATAGTCTATCTCAGGTTATATACATGTTATCTAAAGGAGACATGTTTCATGATAGCCTATCTCAGGTTATATACATGTTATCTAAAGGTGACATGTTTCATGATAGTCTATCTCAGGTTATATACATGTTATCTAAAGGTGGCATGCTTCATGATAGCCTATCTCAGGTTATATACATGTTATCTAAAGGTGACATGTTTCATGATAGTCTATCTCAGGTTATATACATGTTATCTAAAGGAGACATGTTTCATGATAGTCTATCTCAGGTTATATACATGTTATCTAAAGGTGACATGTTTCATGGTAGTCTATCTCAGGTTATATACATGTTATCTAAAGGAGGCATGTTTCATGATAGTCTATCTCAGGTTATATACATGTTATCTAAAGGAGGCATGTTTCATGATAGTCTATCTCAGGTTATATACATGTTATCTAAAGGAGACATGTTTCATGATAGTCTATCTCAGGTTATATACATGTTATCTAAAGGAGACATGTTTCATGATAGTCTATCTCAGGTTATATACATGTTATCTAAAGGAGGCATGTTTCATGATAGTCTATCTCAGGTTATATACATGTTATCTAAAGGAGGCATGTTTCATGATAGTCTATCTCAGGTTATATACATGTTATCTAAAGGAGACATGTTTCATGATAGTCTATCTCAGGTTATATACATGTTATCTAAAGGAGGCATGTTTCATGATAGCCTATCTCAGGTTATATACATGTTATCTAAAGGAGGCATGTTTCATGATAGTCTATCTCAGGTTATATACATGTTATCTAAAGGAGACATGTTTCATGATAGTCTATCTCAGGTTATATACATGTTATCTAAAGGAGACATGTTTCATGATAGTCTATCTCAGGTTATATACATGTTATCTAAAGGAGACATGTTTCATGATAGTCTATCTCAGGTTATATACATGTTATCTAAAGGAGGCATGTTTCATGATAGTCTATCTCAGGTTATATACATGTTATCTAAAGGAGGCATGTTTCATGATAGCCTATCTCAGGTTATATACATGTTATCTAAAGGAGACATGTTTCATGATAGCCTATCTCAGGTTATATACATGTTATCTAAAGGAGACATGTTTCATGATAGTCTATCTCAGCCTATATACATGTTATCTAAAGGAGACATGTTTCATGGTAGTCTATCTCAGGTTATATACATGTTATCTAAAGGAGGCATGTTTCATGATAGTCTATCTCAGGTTATATACATGTTATCTAAAGGAGACATGTTTCATGATAGTCTATCTCAGGTTATATACATGTTATCTAAAGGAGACATGTTTCATGATAGCCTATCTCAGGTTATATACATGTTATCTAAAGGAGACATGTTTCATGGTAGTCTATCTCAGGTTATATACATGTTATCTAAAGGAGACATGTTTCATGATAGTCTATCTCAGGTTATATACATGTTATCTAAAGGAGACATGTTTCATGATAGTCTATCTCAGCCTATATACATCTTATCTAAAGGAGACATGTTTCATGATAGCCTATCTCAGCCTATATACATGTTATCTAAAGGAGACATGTTTCATGATAGTCTATCTCAGGTTATATACATGTTATCTAAAGGAGGCATGTTTCATGGTAGTCTATCTCAGGTTATATACATGTTATCTAAAGGAGGCATGTTTCATGGTAGTCTATCTCAGGTTATATACATGTTATCTAAAGGAGACATGTTTCATGATAGCCTATCTCAGCCTATATACATCTTATCTAAAGGTGACATGTTTCATGATAGTCTATCTCAGGTTATATACATCTTATCTAAAGGAGACATGTTTCATGATAGTCTATCTCAGGTTATATACATCTTATCTAAAGGAGACATGTTTCATGATAGCCTATCTCAGGTTATATACATGTTATCTAAAGGTGACATGTTTCATGGTAGTCTATCTCAGGTTATATACATGTTATCTAAAGGTGACATGTTTCATGATAGTCTATCTCAACCTATATACATCTTATCTAAAGGTGACATGTTTCATGGTAGTCTATCTCAGGTTATATACATCTTATCTAAAGGAGGCATGTTTCATGGTAGTCTATCTCAGGTTATATACATGTTATCTAAAGGAGGCATGTTTCATGATAGTCTATCTCAGGTTATATACATGTTATCTAAAGGAGGCATGTTTCATGATAGTCTATCTCAGGTTATATACATGTTATCTAAAGGAGGCATGTTTCATGATAGCCTATCTCAGGTTATATACATGTTATCTAAAGGAGACATGTTTCATGATAGCCTATCTCAGGTTATATACATGTTATCTAAAGGAGACATGTTTCATGATAGTCTATCTCAGCCTATATACATGTTATCTAAAGGAGACATGTTTCATGGTAGTCTATCTCAGGTTATATACATGTTATCTAAAGGAGGCATGTTTCATGATAGTCTATCTCAGGTTATATACATGTTATCTAAAGGAGACATGTTTCATGATAGTCTATCTCAGCCTATATACATCTTATCTAAAGGAGACATGTTTCATGATAGCCTATCTCAGCCTATATACATGTTATCTAAAGGAGACATGTTTCATGATAGTCTATCTCAGGTTATATACATGTTATCTAAAGGAGGCATGTTTCATGGTAGTCTATCTCAGGTTATATACATGTTATCTAAAGGAGGCATGTTTCATGGTAGTCTATCTCAGGTTATATACATGTTATCTAAAGGAGACATGTTTCATGATAGCCTATCTCAGCCTATATACATCTTATCTAAAGGTGACATGTTTCATGATAGTCTATCTCAGGTTATATACATCTTATCTAAAGGAGACATGTTTCATGATAGTCTATCTCAGGTTATATACATCTTATCTAAAGGAGACATGTTTCATGATAGTCTATCTCAGGTTATATACATGTTATCTAAAGGTGACATGTTTCATGATAGTCTATCTCAGGTTATATACATCTTATCTAAAGGAGACATGTTTCATGATAGTCTATCTCAGGTTATATACATCTTATCTAAAGGAGACATGTTTCATGATAGTCTATCTCAGGTTATATACATCTTATCTAAAGGAGGCATGTTTCATGATAGCCTATCTCAGGTTATATACATGTTATCTAAAGGTGACATGTTTCATGGTAGTCTATCTCAGGTTATATACATGTTATCTAAAGGTGACATGTTTCATGATAGTCTATCTCAACCTATATACATCTTATCTAAAGGTGACATGTTTCATGGTAGTCTATCTCAGGTTATATACATCTTATCTAAAGGAGGCATGTTTCATGGTAGTCTATCTCAGGTTATATACATGTTATCTAAAGGTGACATGTTTCATGATAGTCTATCTCAGGTTATATACATCTTATCTAAAGGAGGCATGTTTCATGGTAGTCTATCTCAGGTTATATACATGTTATCTAAAGGAGACATGTTTCATGGTAGCCTATCTCAGCCTATATACATCTTATCTAAAGGAGACATGTTTCATGGTAGCCTATCTCAGCCTATATACATCTTATCTAAAGGAGGCATGTTTCATGGTAGTCTATCTCAGGTTATATACATCTTATCTAAAGGAGGCATGTTTCATGGTAGTCTATCTCAGCCTATATACATCTTATCTAAAGGAGGCATGTTTCATGATAGCCTATCTCAGCCTATATACATGTTATCTAAAGGAGGCATGTTTCATGATAGTCTATCTCAGCCTATATACATCTTATCTAAAGGAGGCATGTTTCATGATAGCCTATCTCAGCCTATATACATGTTATCTAAAGGAGGCATGTTTCATGATAGTCTATCTCAGGTTATATACATGTTATCTAAAGGAGACATGTTTCATGGTAGTCTATCTCAGGTTATATACATGTTATCTAAAGGAGGCATGTTTCATGGTAGTCTATCTCAGGTTATATACATGTTATCTAAAGGAGACATGTTTCATGGTAGTCTATCTCAGGTTATATACATGTTATCTAAAGGAGGCATGTTTCATGGTAGTCTATCTCAGGTTATATACATGTTATCTAAAGGAGACATGTTTCATGGTAGCCTATCTCAGCCTATATACATCTTATCTAAAGGAGGCATGTTTCATGGTAGTCTATCTCAGGTTATATACATGTTATCTAAAGGAGGCATGTTTCATGGTAGTCTATCTCAGCCTATATACATCTTATCTAAAGGAGGCATGTTTCATGATAGCCTATCTCAGCCTATATACATGTTATCTAAAGGAGGCATGTTTCATGATAGTCTATCTCAGGTTATATACATGTTATCTAAAGGAGACATGTTTCATGGTAGTCTATCTCAGGTTATATACATGTTATCTAAAGGAGGCATGTTTCATGATAGTCTATCTCAGCCTATATACATGTTATCTAAAGGAGGCATGTTTCATGATAGCCTATCTCAGCCTATATACATCTTATCTAAAGGGGGCATGTTTCATGATAGCCTATCTCAGCCTATATACATCTTATCTAAAGGGGGCATGTTTCATGATAGCCTATCTCAGCCTATATACATGTTATCTAAAGGAGGCATGTTTCATGATAGTCTATCTCAGCCTATATACATCTTATCTAAAGGGGGCATGTTTCATGATAGCCTATCTCAGCCTATATACATCTTATCTAAAGGAGGCATGTTTCATGATAGTCTATCTCAGCCTATATACATCTTATCTAAAGGAGGCATGTTTCATGATAGCCTATCTCAGCCTATATACATGTTATCTAAAGGAGGCATGTTTCATGATAGCCTATCTCAGCCTATATACATCTTATCTAAAGGGGGCATGTTTCATGATAGCCTATCTCAGCCTATATACATCTTATCTAAAGGAGGCATGTTTCATGATAGCCTATCTCAGCCTATATACATGTTATCTAAAGGAGGCATGTTTCATGATAGTCTATCTCAGCCTATATACATCTTATCTAAAGGGGGCATGTTTCATGATAGCCTATCTCAGCCTATATACATGTTATCTAAAGGAGGCATGTTTCATGATAGTCTATCTCAGCCTATATACATCTTATCTAAAGGAGGCATGTTTCATGATAGCCTATCTCAGCCTATATACATGTTATCTAAAGGAGGCATGTTTCATGATAGTCTATCTCAGGTTATATACATGTTATCTAAAGGAGACATGTTTCATGGTAGTCTATCTCAGGTTATATACATGTTATCTAAAGGAGGCATGTTTCATGATAGTCTATCTCAGGTTATATACATGTTATCTAAAGGAGACATGTTTCATGGTAGCCTATCTCAGCCTATATACATCTTATCTAAAGGAGGCATGTTTCATGGTAGCCTATCTCAGCCTATATACATCTTATCTAAAGGAGGCATGTTTCATGGTAGCCTATCTCAGGTTATATACATGTTATCTAAAGGAGACATGTTTCATGGTAGCCTATCTCAACCTATATACATCTTATCTAAAGGAGACATGTTTCATGGTAGCCTATCTCAGCCTATATACATGTTATCTAAAGGAGGCATGTTTCATGATAGTCTATCTCAGGTTATATACATGTTATCTAAAGGAGACATGTTTCATGGTAGCCTATCTCAGCCTATATACATCTTATCTAAAGGAGGCATGTTTCATGGTAGTCTATCTCAGCCTATATCCATGTTATCTAAAGGAGGCATGTTTCATGGTAGCCTATCTCAGCCTATATACATCTTATCTAAAGGAGGCATGTTTCATGGTAGCCTATCTCAGCCTATATACATGTTATCTAAAGGAGACATGTTTCATGGTAGTCTATCTCAGGTTATATACATGTTATCTAAAGGAGACATGTTTCATGATAGTCTATCTCAGGTTATATACATCTTATCTAAAGGTGGCATGTTTCATGATAGTCTATCTCAGGTTATATACATGTTATCTAAAGGAGGCATGTTTCATGGTAGTCTATCTCAGGTTATATACATGTTATCTAAAGGAGACATGTTTCATGATAGTCTATCTCAGGTTATATACATGTTATCTAAAGGTGACATGTTTCATGGTAGTCTATCTCAGGTTATATACATGTTATCTAAAGGAGGCATGTTTCATGGTAGTCTATCTCAGGTTATATACATGTTATCTAAAGGTGACATGTTTCATGATAGTCTATCTCAGGTTATATACATGTTATCTAAAGGTGACATGTTTCATGGTAGTCTATCTCAGGTTATATACATGTTATCTAAAGGAGGCATGTTTCATGGTAGTCTATCTCAGGTTATATACATGTTATCTAAAGGTGACATGTTTCATGATAGTCTATCTCAGGTTATATACATGTTATCTAAAGGAGACATGTTTCATGATAGTCTATCTCAGGTTATATACATGTTATCTAAAGGAGACATGTTTCATGATAGTCTATCTCAGGTTATATACATGTTATCTAAAGGTGACATGTTTCATGGTAGCCTATCTCAGCCTATATACATGTTATCTAAAGGAGGCATGTTTCATGGTAGCCTATCTCAACCTATATACATCTTATCTAAAGGAGGCATGTTTCATGGTAGCCTATCTCAGCCTATATACATCTTATCTAAAGGAGGCATGTTTCATGGTAGCCTATCTCAGCCTATATACATCTTATCTAAAGGAGGCATGTTTCATGGTAGCCTATCTCAGCCTATATACATCTTATCTAAAGGAGGCATGTTTCATGGTAGCCTATCTCAGGCTATACATATCTTATCTAAAGGAGGCATGTTTCATGGTAGCCTATCTCAGCCAATATACATCTTATCTAAAGGAGGCATGTTTCACGGTAGCCTTTCTCAGCCTATATACATCTTATCTAAAGGAGGCATGTTTCATGGTAGCCTATCTCAGCCTATATACATCTTATCTAAAGGAGGCATGTTTCATGGTAGCCTATCTCAGCCTATATACATCTTATCTAAAGGAGGCATGTTTCATGGTAGCCTATCTCAGCCTATATACATCTTATCTAAAGGAGGCATGTTTCATGGTAGCCTATCTCAGCCTATATACATCTTATCTAAAGGAGGCAGGTTTCATGGTAGCCTATCTCAGCCTATATACATCTTATCTAAAGGAGGCAGGTTTCATGGTAGCCTATCTCAGCCTATATACATCTTATCTAAAGGAGGCATGCTTCATGGTAGCCTATCTCAGCCTATATACATGTTATCTAAAGGAGGCATGTTTCATGGTAGCCTATCTCAGCCTATATACATCTTATCTAAAGGAGGCATGTTTCATGGTAGTCTATCTCAGCCTATATACATCTTATCTAAAGGAGGCATGTTTCATGGTAGTCTATCTCAGCCTATATACATGTTATCTAAAGGAGGCATGTTTCATGGTAGTCTATCTCAGCCTATATACATGTTATCTAAAGGAGGCATGTTTCATGGTAGTCTATCTCAGCCTATATACATCTTATCTAAAGGAGGCATGTTTCATGGTAGCCTATCTCAGCCTATATACATGTTATCTAAAGGAGGCATGTTTCATGGTAGTCTATCTCAGCCTATATACATCTTATCTAAAGGAGGCATGTTTCATGGTAGTCTATCTCAGCCTATATACATGTTATCTAAAGGAGGCATGTTTCATGGTAGCCTATCTCAGCCTATATACATGTTATCTAAAGGAGGCATGTTTCATGGTAGCCTATCTCAGCCTATATACATGTTATCTAAAGGAGGCATGTTTCATGGTAGCCTATCTCAGCCTATATACATCTTATCTAAAGGAGGCATGTTTCATGGTAGCCTATCTCAGCCTATATACATCTTATCTAAAGGATGCATGTTTCATGGTAGCCTATCTCAGCCTATATACATCTTATCTAAAGGATGCATGTTTCATGGTAGCCTATCTCAGCCTATATACACCTTATCTAAAGGATGCATGTTTCATGGTAGCCTATCTCAGCCTATATACATCTTATATAAAGGATGCATGTTTCATGGTAGCCTATCTCAACCTATATACATCTTATCTAAAGGAGGCATGTTTCATGGTAGCCTATCTCAGCCTATATCCATGTTATCTAAAGGTGGCCAACGTCATGGTAGCCTATCTCAGCCTATATCCATGTTATCTAAAGGAGGCATGTTTCATGGTAGCCTATCTAAGCCTATATCCATGTTATCTAAAGGTGGCCAACGTCATGGTAGCCTATCTCAGCCTATATACATCTTATCTAAAGGATGCATGTTTCATGGTAGCCTATCTCAACCTATATACATCTTATCTAAAGGAGGCATGTTTCATGGTAGCCTATCTCAGCCTATATACATGTTATCTAAAGGAGGCATGTTTCATGGTAGCCTATCTCAGCCTATATACATCTTATCTAAAGGAGGCATGTTTCATGGTAGCCTATCTCAGCCTATATACATGTTATCTAAAGGAGGCATGCTTCATGGTAGCCTATCTCAGCCTATATACATCTTATCTAAAGGAGGCATGTTTCATGGTAGCCTATCTCAGCCTGTATTAATCTTATCTAAAGGATGCATGTTTCATGGTAGCCTATCTCAACCTATATACATCTTATCTAAAGGAGGCATGTTTCATGGTAGCCTATCTCAGCCTATATACATCTTATCTAAAGGATGCATGTTTCATGGTAGCCTATCTCAGCCTATATACATCTTATCTAAAGGATGCATGTTTCATGGTAGCCTATCTCAGCCTATATCCATCTTATCTAAAGGAGGCATGTTTCATGATAGTCTATCTCAGGTTATATACATGTTATCTAAAGGTGGCATGTTTCATGGTAGCCTATCTCAGCCTATATACATCTTATCTAAAGGATGCATGTTTCATGGTAGCCTATCTCAACCTATATACATCTTATCTAAAGGAGGCATGTTTCATGGTAGCCTATCTCAGCCTATATACATCTTATCTAAAGGAGGCATGTTTCATGGTAGCCTTTCTCAGCCTATATACATCTTATCTAAAGGAGGCATGTTTCATGGTAGCCTATCTCAGCCTATATACATCTTATCTAAAGGAGGCATGTTTCATGGTAGCCTATCTCAGCCTATATACATCTTATCTAAAGGAGGCATGTTTCATGGTAGCCTATCTCAGCCTATATACATCTTATCTAAAGGAGGCATGTTTCATGGTAGCCTATCTCAGCCTATATACATCTTATCTAAAGGAGGCATGTTTCATGGTAGCCTATCTCAGCCTATATACATCTTATCTAAAGGAGGCATGTTTCATGGTAGCCTATCTCAGCCTATATACATCTTATCTAAAGGAGGCATGTTTCATGGTAGCCTATCTCAGCCTATATACATCTTATCTAAAGGAGGCATGTTTCGTGGTAGCCTATCTCAGCCTATATCCATCTTATCTAAAGGAGGCATGTTTCGTGGTAGCCTATCTCAACCTATATACATCTTATCTAAAGGAGGCATGTTTCGTGGTAGCCTATCTCAGCCTATATACATCTTATCTAAAGGAGGCATGTTTCGTGGTAGCCTATCTCAGCCTATATACATCTTATCTAAAGGAGGCATGTTTCATGGTAGCCTATCTCAGCCTATATACATGTTATCTAAAGGAGGCATGTTTCATGGTAGCCTATCTCAGCCTATATACATCTTATCTAAAGGAGGCATGTTTCATGGTAGCCTATCTCAGCCTATATACATCTTATCTAAAGGAGGCATGTTTCATGGTAGCCTATCTCAGTCTATACACATCTTATCTAAAGGAGGCATGTTTCATGGTAGCCTATCTCAACCTATATACATCTTATCTAAAGGAGGCATGTTTCATGGTAGCCTATCTCAGCCTATATACATGTTATCTAAAGGAGGCATGTTTCATGGTAGCCTATCTCAGCCTATATACATCTTATCTAAAGGAGGCATGTTTCATGGTAGCCTATCTCAGCCTATATACATCTTATCTAAAGGAGGCATGTTTCATGGTAGCCTATCTCAGCCTATATACATCTTATCTAAAGGAGGCAGGTTTCATGGTAGCCTATCTCAGCCTAAATACATCTTATCTAAAGGAGGCATGTTTCATGGTAGCCTATCTCAACCTATATACATCTTATCTAAAGGAGGCATGCTTCATGGTAGCCTATCTCAGCGTATATACATGTTATCTAAAGGAGGCATGTTTCATGGTAGTCTATCTCAGTTTATATACATCTTATCTAAAGGAGGCATGTTTCATGGTAGTCTATCTCAGCCTATATACATGTTATCTAAAGGAGGCATGTTTCATGGTAGCCTATCTCAGCCTATATACATGTTATCTAAAGGAGGCATGTTTCATGGTAGCCTATCTCAGCCTATATACATGTTATCTAAAGGAGGCATGTTTCATGGTAGCCTATCTCAGCCTATATACATGTTATCTAAAGGAGGCATGCTTCATGGTAGCCTATCTCAGCCTATATACATCTTATCTAAAGGAGGCATGTTTCATGGTAGCCTATCTCAGCCTATATACATCTTATCTAAAGGATGCATGTTTCATGGTAGCCTATCTCAACCTATATACATCTTATCTAAAGGAGGCATGTTTCATGGTAGCCTATCTCAGCCTATATACATCTTATCTAAAGGATGCATGTTTCATGGTAGCCTATCTCAGCCTATATACCTCTTATCTAAAGGATGCATGTTTCATGGTAGCCTATCTCAGCCTATATACCTCTTATCTAAAGGATGCATGTTTCATGGTAGCCTATCTCAACCTATATACATCTTATCTAAAGGAGGCATGTTTCATGGTAGCCTATCTCAGCCTATATCCATGTTATCTAAAGGTGGCCAACGTCATGGTAGCCTATCTCAGCCTATATCCATGTTATCTAAAGGAGGCATGTTTCATGGTAGCCTATCTCAGCCTATATCCATGTTATCTAAAGGTGGCCAACGTCATGGTAGCCTATCTCAGCCTATATACATCTTATCTAAAGGATGCATGTTTCATGGTAGCCTATCTCAACCTATATACATCTTATCTAAAGGAGGCATGTTTCATGGTAGCCTATCTAAGCCGATATCCATGTTATCTAAAGGTGGCCAACGTCATGGTAGCCTATCTCAACCTATATACATCTTATCTAAAGGAGGCATGTTTCATGGTAGTCTATCTCAGGTTATATACATCTTATCTAAAGGAGGCATGTTTCATGGTAGTCTATCTCAGGTTATATACATGTTATCTAAAGGAGGCATGTTTCATGGTAGTCTATCTCAGGTTATATACATCTTATCTAAAGGAGGCATGTTTCATGGTAGTCTATCTCAGGTTATATACATGTTATCTAAAGGAGGCATGTTTCATGATAGTCTATCTCAGGTTATATACATGTTATCTAAAGGTGGCATGTTTCATGATAGTCTATCTCAGGTTATATACATGTTATCTAAAGGTGGCATGTTTCATGGTAGTCTATCTCAGGTTATATACATCTTATCTAAAGGAGGCATGTTTCATGATAGTCTATCTCAGGTTATATCCATGTTATCTAAAGGTGGCATGTTTCATGGTAGTCTATCTCAGGTTATATACATCTTATCTAAAGGAGGCATGTTTCATGATAGTCTATCTCAGGTTATATACATGTTATCTAAAGGTGGCATGTTTCATGGTAGCCTATCTCAGGTTATATACATCTTATCTAAAGGAGGCATGTTTCATGGTAGCCTATCTCAACCTATATACATCTTATCTAAAGGAGGCATGTTTCATGGTAGCCTATCTCAGGTTATATACATCTTATCTAAAGGAGGCATGTTTCATGGTAGCCTATCTCAGGTTATATACATCTTATCTAAAGGAGGCATGTTTCATGGTAGTCTATCTCAGGTTATATACATCTTATCTAAAGGAGGCATGTTTCATGGTAGCCTATCTCAGCCTATATACATCTTATCTAAAGGAGGCATGTTTCATGGTAGCCTATCTCAGGTTATATACATCTTATCTAAAGGAGGCATGTTTCATGGTAGTCTATCTCAGGTTATATACATGTTATCTAAAGGTGGCATGTTTCATGGTAGCCTATCTCAGCCTATATACATCTTATCTAAAGGAGGCATGTTTCATGGTAGCCTATCTCAACCTATATACATCTTATCTAAAGGAGGCATGTTTCATGGTAGTCTATCTCAGGTTATATACATCTTATCTAAAGGAGGCATGTTTCATGGTAGCCTATCTCAGCCTATATACATCTTATCTAAAGGAGGCATGTTTCATGGTAGCCTATCTCAGCCTATATACATCTTATCTAAAGGAGGCATGTTTCATGGTAGCCTATCTCAGCCTATATACATCTTATCTAAAGGAGGCATGTTTCATGGTAGCCTATCTCAACCTATATACATCTTATCTAAAGGAGGCATGTTTCATGGTAGCCTATCTCAGGTTATATACATCTTATCTAAAGGAGGCATGTTTCATGGTAGTCTATCTCAGGTTATATACATGTTATCTAAAGGAGGCATGTTTCATGGTAGTCTATCTCAGGTTATATACATCTTATCTAAAGGAGGCATGTTTCATGGTAGCCTATCTCAGGTTATATACATCTTATCTAAAGGTGGCATGTTTCATGGTAGTCTATCTCAGGTTATATACATGTTATCTAAAGGAGGCATGTTTCATGGTAGTCTATCTCAGGTTATATACATGTTATCTAAAGGTGGCATGTTTCATGATAGTCTATCTCAGGTTATATACATGTTATCTAAAGGAGACATGTTTCATGGTAGCCTATCTCAGCCTATATACATGTTATCTAAAGGAGACATGTTTCATGATAGCCTATCTCAGGTTATATACATCTTATCTAAAGGAGGCATGTTTCATGATAGTCTATCTCAGGTTATATACATGTTATCTAAAGGAGACATGTTTCATGGTAGCCTATCTCAGCCTATATACATCTTATCTAAAGGAGGCATGTTTCATGGTAGCCTATCTCAGCCTATATACATCTTATCTAAAGGAGGCATGTTTCATGATAGCCTATCTCAGGTTATATACATCTTATCTAAAGGAGGCATGTTTCATGGTAGCCTATCTCAGCCTATATACATCTTATCTAAAGGAGGCATGTTTCATGGTAGCCTATCTCAGCCTATATACATCTTATCTAAAGGAGGCATGCTTCATGGTAGCCTATCTCAGCCTATATACATCTTATCTAAAGGAGGCATGTTTCATGGTAGTCTATCTCAGGTTATATACATCTTATCTAAAGGAGGCATGCTTCATGGTAGCCTATCTCAGCCTATATACATCTTATCTAAAGGAGGCATGTTTCATGGTAGCCTATCTCAGCCTATATACATCTTATCTAAAGGAGGCATGCTTCATGGTAGCCTATCTCAGCCTATATACATCTTATCTAAAGGAGGCATGTTTCATGGTAGCCTATCTCAGCCTATATACATCTTATCTAAAGGAGACATGTTTCATGTTAGCCTATCTCAGGTTATATACATCTTATCTAAAGGAGGCATGTTTCATGATAGTCTATCTCAGCCTATATACATGTTATCTAAAGGAGACATGTTTCATGTTAGCCTATCTCAGCCTATATACATCTTATCTAAAGGAGGCATGTTTCATGGTAGCCTATCTCAGCCTATATACATCTTATCTAAAGGAGGCATGTTTCATGGTAGCCTATCTCAGCCTATATACATCTTATCTAAAGGAGACATGTTTCATGTTAGCCTATCTCAGGTTATATACATCTTATCTAAAGGAGGCATGTTTCATGATAGTCTATCTCAGCCTATATACATGTTATCTAAAGGAGACATGTTTCATGGTAGCCTATCTCAGCCTATATACATCTTATCTAAAGGAGGCATGTTTCATGGTAGCCTATCTCAGCCTATATACATCTTATCTAAAGGAGACATGTTTCATGTTAGCCTATCTCAGGTTATATACATGTTATCTAAAGGAGACATGTTTCATGGTAGCCTATCTCAGCCTATATACATGTTATCTAAAGGAGACATGTTTCATGTTAGCCTATCTCAGGTTATATACATCTTATCTAAAGGAGGCATGTTTCATGATAGTCTATCTCAGCCTATATACATGTTATCTAAAGGAGGCATGTTTCATGGTAGTCTATCTCAGCCTATATACATGTTATCTAAAGGAGACATGTTTCATGATAGCCTATCTCAGGTTATATACATCTTATCTAAAGGAGGCATGTTTCATGATAGTCTATCTCAGGTTATATACATCTTATCTAAAGGAGGCATGTTTCATGGTAGTCTATCTCAGCCTATATACATGTTATCTAAAGGAGACATGTTTCATGATAGCCTATCTCAGGTTATATACATCTTATCTAAAGGAGGCATGTTTCATGATAGTCTATCTCAGGTTATATACATGTTATCTAAAGGAGGCATGTTTCATGATAGTCTATCTCAGGTTATATACATGTTATCTAAAGGAGGCATGTTTCATGATAGTCTATCTCAGGTTATATACATGTTATCTAAAGGTGACATGTTTCATGATAGTCTATCTCAGGTTATATACATGTTATCTAAAGGAGACATGTTTCATGATAGTCTATCTCAGGTTATATACATGTTATCTAAAGGTGACATGTTTCATGATAGTCTATCTCAGGTTATATACATGTTATCTAAAGGAGACATGTTTCATGGTAGTCTATCTCAGGTTATATACATGTTATCTAAAGGAGACATGTTTCATGATAGTCTATCTCAGGTTATATACATGTTATCTAAAGGAGACATGTTTCATGATAGTCTATCTCAGGTTATATACATGTTATCTAAAGGAGACATGTTTCATGATAGCCTATCTCAGGTTATATACATGTTATCTAAAGGAGACATGTTTCATGATAGCCTATCTCAGGTTATATACATGTTATCTAAAGGAGGCATGTTTCATGATAGTCTATCTCAGGTTATATACATGTTATCTAAAGGAGACATGTTTCATGATAGCCTATCTCAGGTTATATACATGTTATCTAAAGGAGACATGTTTCATGATAGTCTATCTCAGGTTATATACATGTTATCTAAAGGAGACATGTTTCATGATAGCCTATCTCAGGTTATATACATGTTATCTAAAGGAGGCATGTTTCATGATAGCCTATCTCAGCCTATATACATGTTATCTAAAGGAGGCATGTTTCATGATAGCCTATCTCAGGTTATATACATGTTATCTAAAGGTGACATGTTTCATGATAGTCTATCTCAGGTTATATACATGTTATCTAAAGGAGACATGTTTCATGGTAGTCTATCTCAGGTTATATACATGTTATCTAAAGGAGACATGTTTCATGATAGCCTATCTCAGGTTATATACATGTTATCTAAAGGAGACATGTTTCATGATAGTCTATCTCAGGTTATATACATGTTATCTAAAGGAGACATGTTTCATGATAGCCTATCTCAGGTTATATACATGTTATCTAAAGGAGACATGTTTCATGATAGTCTATCTCAGGTTATATACATGTTATCTAAAGGAGGCATGTTTCATGATAGTCTATCTCAGGTTATATACATGTTATCTAAAGGTGACATGTTTCATGGTAGTCTATCTCAGGTTATATACATGTTATCTAAAGGAGACATGTTTCATGGTAGTCTATCTCAGGTTATATACATGTTATCTAAAGGAGACATGTTTCATGATAGTCTATCTCAGGTTATATACATGTTATCTAAAGGAGACATGTTTCATGATAGCCTATCTCAGGTTATATACATGTTATCTAAAGGAGACATGTTTCATGGTAGTCTATCTCAGGTTATATACATGTTATCTAAAGGAGACATGTTTCATGGTAGTCTATCTCAGGTTATATACATGTTATCTAAAGGAGACATGTTTCATGGTAGTCTATCTCAGGTTATATACATGTTATCTAAAGGAGACATGTTTCATGGTAGTCTATCTCAGGTTATATACATGTTATCTAAAGGTGGCATGTTTCATGGTAGTCTATCTCAGGTTATATACATGTTATCTAAAGGAGACATGTTTCATGGTAGTCTATCTCAGGTTATATACATGTTATCTAAAGGTGACATGTTTCATGATAGTCTATCTCAGGTTATATACATCTTATCTAAAGGTGACATGTTTCATGATAGTCTATCTCAGGTTATATACATGTTATCTAAAGGAGACATGTTTCATGATAGTCTATCTCAGGTTATATACATGTTATCTAAAGGTGGCATGTTTCATGGTAGTCTATCTCAGGTTATATACATGTTATCTAAAGGTGACATGTTTCATGATAGTCTATCTCAGGTTATATACATGTTATCTAAAGGAGACATGTTTCATGATAGTCTATCTCAGGTTATATACATGTTATCTAAAGGTGACATGTTTCATGGTAGCCTATCTCAGGTTATATACATGTTATCTAAAGGTGACATGTTTCATGATAGTCTATCTCAGGTTATATACATGTTATCTAAAGGAGACATGTTTCATGGTAGCCTATCTCAGGTTATATACATGTTATCTAAAGGTGACATGTTTCATGATAGTCTATCTCAGGTTATATACATGTTATCTAAAGGAGACATGTTTCATGGTAGCCTATCTCAGGTTATATACATGTTATCTAAAGGAGACATGTTTCATGATAGTCTATCTCAGGTTATATACATGTTATCTAAAGGTGGCATGTTTCATGGTAGTCTATCTCAGGTTATATACATGTTATCTAAAGGAGACATGTTTCATGGTAGTCTATCTCAGGTTATATACATGTTATCTAAAGGTGACATGTTTCATGGTAGCCTATCTCAGGTTATATACATGTTATCTAAAGGTGACATGTTTCATGGTAGTCTATCTCAGGTTATATACATGTTATCTAAAGGTGACATGTTTCATGGTAGTCTATCTCAGGTTATATACATGTTATCTAAAGGTGACATGTTTCATGGTAGTCTATCTCAGGTTATATACATGTTATCTAAAGGTGGCATGTTTCATGGTAGTCTATCTCAGGTTATATACATGTTATCTAAAGGTGACATGTTTCATGGTAGTCTATCTCAGGTTATATCCATGTTATCTAAAGGTGGCATGTTTCATGATAGTCTATCTCAGGGTATATACATGTTATCTAAAGGAGACATGTTTCATGGTAGTCTATCTCAGGTTATATACATGTTATCTAAAGGTGACATGTTTCATGATAGCCTATCTCAGGTTATATACATGTTATCTAAAGGAGACATGTTTCATGGTAGTCTATCTCAGGTTATATACATGTTATCTAAAGGAGGCATGTTTCATGGTAGTCTATCTCAGGTTATATACATGTTATCTAAAGGTGACATGTTTCATGGTAGTCTATCTCAGGTTATATACATGTTATATAAAGGAGACATGTTTCATGATAGCCTATCTCAGGTTATATACATGTTATCTAAAGGTGACATGTTTCATGATAGTCTATCTCAGGTTATATACATGTTATCTAAAGGTGACATGTTTCATGGTAGTCTATCTCAGGTTATATACATGTTATCTAAAGGAGACATGTTTCATGGTAGTCTATCTCAGGTTATATACATGTTATATAAAGGAGACATGTTTCATGATAGCCTATCTCAGGTTATATACATGTTATCTAAAGGTGACATGTTTCATGATAGTCTATCTCAGGTTATATACATGTTATCTAAAGGTGACATGTTTCATGGTAGTCTATCTCAGGTTATATACATGTTATCTAAAGGTGACATGTTTCATGGTAGTCTATCTCAGGTTATATACATGTTATCTAAAGGAGACATGTTTCATGATAGCCTATCTCAGGTTATATACATGTTATCTAAAGGTGACATGTTTCATGATAGTCTATCTCAGGTTATATACATGTTATCTAAAGGTGACATGTTTCATGATAGTCTATCTCAGGTTATATACATGTTATCTAAAGGTGACATGTTTCATGATAGTCTATCTCAGGTTATATACATGTTATCTAAAGGAGGCATGTTTCATGGTAGTCTATCTCAGGTTATATCCATGTTATCTAAAGGTGGCATGTTTCATGATAGTCTATCTCAGGGTATATACATGTTATCTAAAGGTGACATGTTTCATGGTAGTCTATCTCAGGTTATATACATGTTATCTAAAGGAGGCATGTTTCATGGTAGTCTATCTCAGGTTATATACATGTTATCTAAAGGTGACATGTTTCATGATAGTCTATCTCAGGTTATATACATGTTATCTAAAGGTGACATGTTTCATGATAGTCTATCTCAGGTTATATACATGTTATCTAAAGGTGACATGTTTCATGATAGTCTATCTCAGGTTATATACATGTTATCTAAAGGAGGCATGTTTCATGATAGTCTATCTCAGGTTATATACATGTTATCTAAAGGTGACATGTTTCATGGTAGTCTATCTCAGGTTATATACATGTTATCTAAAGGAGACATGTTTCATGATAGTCTATCTCAGGGTATATACATGTTATCTAAAGGTGACATGTTTCATGGTAGTCTATCTCAGGGTATATACATGTTATCTAAAGGTGACATGTTTCATGATAGTCTATCTCAGGTTATATACATGTTATCTAAAGGTGACATGTTTCATGATAGTCTATCTCAGGGTATATACATGTTATCTAAAGGTGACATGTTTCATGGTAGCCTATCTCAGGTTATATACATGTTATCTAAAGGAGACATGTTTCATGGTAGCCTATCTCAGGTTATATACATGTTATCTAAAGGTGACATGTTTCATGGTAGTCTATCTCAGGTTATATACATGTTATCTAAAGGTGACATGTTTCATGGTAGTCTATCTCAGGTTATATACATGTTATCTAAAGGTGACATGTTACATGGTAGCCTATCTCAGGTTATATACATGTTATCTAAAGGTGACATGTTTCATGATAGTCTATCTCAGGTTATATACATGTTATCTAAAGGAGACATGTTTCATGATAGTCTATCTCAGGTTATATACATGTTATCTAAAGGAGACATGTTTCATGATAGTCTATCTCAGGTTATATACATGTTATCTAAAGGTGACATGTTTCATGATAGTCTATCTCAGCCTATATACATCTTATCTAAAGGTGACATGTTTCATGATAGTCTATCTCAGGTTATATACATGTTATCTAAAGGTGACATGTTTCATGATAGTCTATCTCAGGTTATATACATGTTATCTAAAGGAGACATGTTTCATGATAGTCTATCTCAGGTTATATACATGTTATCTAAAGGTGGCATGCTTCATGATAGCCTATCTCAGGTTATATACATGTTATCTAAAGGAGACATGTTTCATGATAGTCTATCTCAGGTTATATACATGTTATCTAAAGGAGACATGTTTCATGATAGTCTATCTCAGGTTATATACATGTTATCTAAAGGAGACATGTTTCATGATAGCCTATCTCAGGTTATATACATGTTATCTAAAGGTGACATGTTTCATGATAGTCTATCTCAGGTTATATACATGTTATCTAAAGGTGGCATGTTTCATGATAGTCTATCTCAGGTTATATACATGTTATCTAAAGGAGACATGTTTCATGATAGTCTATCTCAGGTTATATACATGTTATCTAAAGGTGACATGTTTCATGATAGTCTATCTCAGGTTATATACATGTTATCTAAAGGAGACATGCTTCATGATAGCCTATCTCAGGTTATATACATGTTATCTAAAGGTGACATGTTTCATGATAGTCTATCTCAGGTTATATACATGTTATCTAAAGGAGACATGTTTCATGATAGTCTATCTCAGGTTATATACATGTTATCTAAAGGTGACATGTTTCATGGTAGTCTATCTCAGGTTATATACATGTTATCTAAAGGAGGCATGTTTCATGATAGTCTATCTCAGGTTATATACATGTTATCTAAAGGAGGCATGTTTCATGATAGTCTATCTCAGGTTATATACATGTTATCTAAAGGAGACATGTTTCATGATAGTCTATCTCAGGTTATATACATGTTATCTAAAGGAGACATGTTTCATGATAGTCTATCTCAGGTTATATACATGTTATCTAAAGGAGGCATGTTTCATGATAGTCTATCTCAGGTTATATACATGTTATCTAAAGGAGGCATGTTTCATGATAGTCTATCTCAGGTTATATACATGTTATCTAAAGGAGACATGTTTCATGATAGTCTATCTCAGGTTATATACATGTTATCTAAAGGAGGCATGTTTCATGATAGCCTATCTCAGGTTATATACATGTTATCTAAAGGAGGCATGTTTCATGATAGTCTATCTCAGGTTATATACATGTTATCTAAAGGAGACATGTTTCATGATAGTCTATCTCAGGTTATATACATGTTATCTAAAGGAGACATGTTTCATGATAGTCTATCTCAGGTTATATACATGTTATCTAAAGGAGACATGTTTCATGATAGTCTATCTCAGGTTATATACATGTTATCTAAAGGAGGCATGTTTCATGATAGTCTATCTCAGGTTATATACATGTTATCTAAAGGAGGCATGTTTCATGATAGCCTATCTCAGGTTATATACATGTTATCTAAAGGAGACATGTTTCATGATAGCCTATCTCAGGTTATATACATGTTATCTAAAGGAGAC
Organism: Mantis religiosa; assembly: GCA_030765055.1. NCBI lineage: Eukaryota > Metazoa > Arthropoda > Insecta > Mantodea > Mantidae > Mantis > Mantis religiosa. Next base: position 72,413,362 of record CM060959.1, read on the forward strand.
ATGTTTCATGATAGTCTATCTCAGCCTATATACATGTTATCTAAAGGAGACATGTTTCATGGTAGTCTATCTCAGGTTATATACATGTTATCTAAAGGAGGCATGTTTCATGATAGTCTATCTCAGGTTATATACATGTTATCTAAAGGAGACATGTTTCATGATAGTCTATCTCAGGTTATATACATGTTATCTAAAGGAGACATGTTTCATGATAGCCTATCTCAGGTTATATACATGTTATCTAAAGGAGACATGTTTCATGGTAGTCTATCTCAGGTTATATACATGTTATCTAAAGGAGACATGTTTCATGATAGTCTATCTCAGGTTATATACATGTTATCTAAAGGAGACATGTTTCATGATAGTCTATCTCAGCCTATATACATCTTATCTAAAGGAGACATGTTTCATGATAGCCTATCTCAGCCTATATACATGTTATCTAAAGGAGACATGTTTCATGATAGTCTATCTCAGGTTATATACATGTTATCTAAAGGAGGCATGTTTCATGGTAGTCTATCTCAGGTTATATACATGTTATCTAAAGGAGGCATGTTTCATGGTAGTCTATCTCAGGTTATATACATGTTATCTAAAGGAGACATGTTTCATGATAGCCTATCTCAGCCTATATACATCTTATCTAAAGGTGACATGTTTCATGATAGTCTATCTCAGGTTATATACATCTTATCTAAAGGAGACATGTTTCATGATAGTCTATCTCAGGTTATATACATCTTATCTAAAGGAGACATGTTTCATGATAGCCTATCTCAGGTTATATACATGTTATCTAAAGGTGACATGTTTCATGGTAGTCTATCTCAGGTTATATACATGTTATCTAAAGGTGACATGTTTCATGATAGTCTATCTCAACCTATATACATCTTATCTAAAGGTGACATGTTTCATGGTAGTCTATCTCAGGTTATATACATCTTATCTAAAGGAGGCATGTTTCATGGTAGTCTATCTCAGGTTATATACATGTTATCTAAAGGAGGCATGTTTCATGATAGTCTATCTCAGGTTATATACATGTTATCTAAAGGAGGCATGTTTCATGATAGTCTATCTCAGGTTATATACATGTTATCTAAAGGAGGCATGTTTCATGATAGCCTATCTCAGGTTATATACATGTTATCTAAAGGAGACATGTTTCATGATAGCCTATCTCAGGTTATATACATGTTATCTAAAGGAGACATGTTTCATGATAGTCTATCTCAGCCTATATACATGTTATCTAAAGGAGACATGTTTCATGGTAGTCTATCTCAGGTTATATACATGTTATCTAAAGGAGGCATGTTTCATGATAGTCTATCTCAGGTTATATACATGTTATCTAAAGGAGACATGTTTCATGATAGTCTATCTCAGCCTATATACATCTTATCTAAAGGAGACATGTTTCATGATAGCCTATCTCAGCCTATATACATGTTATCTAAAGGAGACATGTTTCATGATAGTCTATCTCAGGTTATATACATGTTATCTAAAGGAGGCATGTTTCATGGTAGTCTATCTCAGGTTATATACATGTTATCTAAAGGAGGCATGTTTCATGGTAGTCTATCTCAGGTTATATACATGTTATCTAAAGGAGACATGTTTCATGATAGCCTATCTCAGCCTATATACATCTTATCTAAAGGTGACATGTTTCATGATAGTCTATCTCAGGTTATATACATCTTATCTAAAGGAGACATGTTTCATGATAGTCTATCTCAGGTTATATACATCTTATCTAAAGGAGACATGTTTCATGATAGTCTATCTCAGGTTATATACATGTTATCTAAAGGTGACATGTTTCATGATAGTCTATCTCAGGTTATATACATCTTATCTAAAGGAGACATGTTTCATGATAGTCTATCTCAGGTTATATACATCTTATCTAAAGGAGACATGTTTCATGATAGTCTATCTCAGGTTATATACATCTTATCTAAAGGAGGCATGTTTCATGATAGCCTATCTCAGGTTATATACATGTTATCTAAAGGTGACATGTTTCATGGTAGTCTATCTCAGGTTATATACATGTTATCTAAAGGTGACATGTTTCATGATAGTCTATCTCAACCTATATACATCTTATCTAAAGGTGACATGTTTCATGGTAGTCTATCTCAGGTTATATACATCTTATCTAAAGGAGGCATGTTTCATGGTAGTCTATCTCAGGTTATATACATGTTATCTAAAGGTGACATGTTTCATGATAGTCTATCTCAGGTTATATACATCTTATCTAAAGGAGGCATGTTTCATGGTAGTCTATCTCAGGTTATATACATGTTATCTAAAGGAGACATGTTTCATGGTAGCCTATCTCAGCCTATATACATCTTATCTAAAGGAGACATGTTTCATGGTAGCCTATCTCAGCCTATATACATCTTATCTAAAGGAGGCATGTTTCATGGTAGTCTATCTCAGGTTATATACATCTTATCTAAAGGAGGCATGTTTCATGGTAGTCTATCTCAGCCTATATACATCTTATCTAAAGGAGGCATGTTTCATGATAGCCTATCTCAGCCTATATACATGTTATCTAAAGGAGGCATGTTTCATGATAGTCTATCTCAGCCTATATACATCTTATCTAAAGGAGGCATGTTTCATGATAGCCTATCTCAGCCTATATACATGTTATCTAAAGGAGGCATGTTTCATGATAGTCTATCTCAGGTTATATACATGTTATCTAAAGGAGACATGTTTCATGGTAGTCTATCTCAGGTTATATACATGTTATCTAAAGGAGGCATGTTTCATGGTAGTCTATCTCAGGTTATATACATGTTATCTAAAGGAGACATGTTTCATGGTAGTCTATCTCAGGTTATATACATGTTATCTAAAGGAGGCATGTTTCATGGTAGTCTATCTCAGGTTATATACATGTTATCTAAAGGAGACATGTTTCATGGTAGCCTATCTCAGCCTATATACATCTTATCTAAAGGAGGCATGTTTCATGGTAGTCTATCTCAGGTTATATACATGTTATCTAAAGGAGGCATGTTTCATGGTAGTCTATCTCAGCCTATATACATCTTATCTAAAGGAGGCATGTTTCATGATAGCCTATCTCAGCCTATATACATGTTATCTAAAGGAGGCATGTTTCATGATAGTCTATCTCAGGTTATATACATGTTATCTAAAGGAGACATGTTTCATGGTAGTCTATCTCAGGTTATATACATGTTATCTAAAGGAGGCATGTTTCATGATAGTCTATCTCAGCCTATATACATGTTATCTAAAGGAGGCATGTTTCATGATAGCCTATCTCAGCCTATATACATCTTATCTAAAGGGGGCATGTTTCATGATAGCCTATCTCAGCCTATATACATCTTATCTAAAGGGGGCATGTTTCATGATAGCCTATCTCAGCCTATATACATGTTATCTAAAGGAGGCATGTTTCATGATAGTCTATCTCAGCCTATATACATCTTATCTAAAGGGGGCATGTTTCATGATAGCCTATCTCAGCCTATATACATCTTATCTAAAGGAGGCATGTTTCATGATAGTCTATCTCAGCCTATATACATCTTATCTAAAGGAGGCATGTTTCATGATAGCCTATCTCAGCCTATATACATGTTATCTAAAGGAGGCATGTTTCATGATAGCCTATCTCAGCCTATATACATCTTATCTAAAGGGGGCATGTTTCATGATAGCCTATCTCAGCCTATATACATCTTATCTAAAGGAGGCATGTTTCATGATAGCCTATCTCAGCCTATATACATGTTATCTAAAGGAGGCATGTTTCATGATAGTCTATCTCAGCCTATATACATCTTATCTAAAGGGGGCATGTTTCATGATAGCCTATCTCAGCCTATATACATGTTATCTAAAGGAGGCATGTTTCATGATAGTCTATCTCAGCCTATATACATCTTATCTAAAGGAGGCATGTTTCATGATAGCCTATCTCAGCCTATATACATGTTATCTAAAGGAGGCATGTTTCATGATAGTCTATCTCAGGTTATATACATGTTATCTAAAGGAGACATGTTTCATGGTAGTCTATCTCAGGTTATATACATGTTATCTAAAGGAGGCATGTTTCATGATAGTCTATCTCAGGTTATATACATGTTATCTAAAGGAGACATGTTTCATGGTAGCCTATCTCAGCCTATATACATCTTATCTAAAGGAGGCATGTTTCATGGTAGCCTATCTCAGCCTATATACATCTTATCTAAAGGAGGCATGTTTCATGGTAGCCTATCTCAGGTTATATACATGTTATCTAAAGGAGACATGTTTCATGGTAGCCTATCTCAACCTATATACATCTTATCTAAAGGAGACATGTTTCATGGTAGCCTATCTCAGCCTATATACATGTTATCTAAAGGAGGCATGTTTCATGATAGTCTATCTCAGGTTATATACATGTTATCTAAAGGAGACATGTTTCATGGTAGCCTATCTCAGCCTATATACATCTTATCTAAAGGAGGCATGTTTCATGGTAGTCTATCTCAGCCTATATCCATGTTATCTAAAGGAGGCATGTTTCATGGTAGCCTATCTCAGCCTATATACATCTTATCTAAAGGAGGCATGTTTCATGGTAGCCTATCTCAGCCTATATACATGTTATCTAAAGGAGACATGTTTCATGGTAGTCTATCTCAGGTTATATACATGTTATCTAAAGGAGACATGTTTCATGATAGTCTATCTCAGGTTATATACATCTTATCTAAAGGTGGCATGTTTCATGATAGTCTATCTCAGGTTATATACATGTTATCTAAAGGAGGCATGTTTCATGGTAGTCTATCTCAGGTTATATACATGTTATCTAAAGGAGACATGTTTCATGATAGTCTATCTCAGGTTATATACATGTTATCTAAAGGTGACATGTTTCATGGTAGTCTATCTCAGGTTATATACATGTTATCTAAAGGAGGCATGTTTCATGGTAGTCTATCTCAGGTTATATACATGTTATCTAAAGGTGACATGTTTCATGATAGTCTATCTCAGGTTATATACATGTTATCTAAAGGTGACATGTTTCATGGTAGTCTATCTCAGGTTATATACATGTTATCTAAAGGAGGCATGTTTCATGGTAGTCTATCTCAGGTTATATACATGTTATCTAAAGGTGACATGTTTCATGATAGTCTATCTCAGGTTATATACATGTTATCTAAAGGAGACATGTTTCATGATAGTCTATCTCAGGTTATATACATGTTATCTAAAGGAGACATGTTTCATGATAGTCTATCTCAGGTTATATACATGTTATCTAAAGGTGACATGTTTCATGGTAGCCTATCTCAGCCTATATACATGTTATCTAAAGGAGGCATGTTTCATGGTAGCCTATCTCAACCTATATACATCTTATCTAAAGGAGGCATGTTTCATGGTAGCCTATCTCAGCCTATATACATCTTATCTAAAGGAGGCATGTTTCATGGTAGCCTATCTCAGCCTATATACATCTTATCTAAAGGAGGCATGTTTCATGGTAGCCTATCTCAGCCTATATACATCTTATCTAAAGGAGGCATGTTTCATGGTAGCCTATCTCAGGCTATACATATCTTATCTAAAGGAGGCATGTTTCATGGTAGCCTATCTCAGCCAATATACATCTTATCTAAAGGAGGCATGTTTCACGGTAGCCTTTCTCAGCCTATATACATCTTATCTAAAGGAGGCATGTTTCATGGTAGCCTATCTCAGCCTATATACATCTTATCTAAAGGAGGCATGTTTCATGGTAGCCTATCTCAGCCTATATACATCTTATCTAAAGGAGGCATGTTTCATGGTAGCCTATCTCAGCCTATATACATCTTATCTAAAGGAGGCATGTTTCATGGTAGCCTATCTCAGCCTATATACATCTTATCTAAAGGAGGCAGGTTTCATGGTAGCCTATCTCAGCCTATATACATCTTATCTAAAGGAGGCAGGTTTCATGGTAGCCTATCTCAGCCTATATACATCTTATCTAAAGGAGGCATGCTTCATGGTAGCCTATCTCAGCCTATATACATGTTATCTAAAGGAGGCATGTTTCATGGTAGCCTATCTCAGCCTATATACATCTTATCTAAAGGAGGCATGTTTCATGGTAGTCTATCTCAGCCTATATACATCTTATCTAAAGGAGGCATGTTTCATGGTAGTCTATCTCAGCCTATATACATGTTATCTAAAGGAGGCATGTTTCATGGTAGTCTATCTCAGCCTATATACATGTTATCTAAAGGAGGCATGTTTCATGGTAGTCTATCTCAGCCTATATACATCTTATCTAAAGGAGGCATGTTTCATGGTAGCCTATCTCAGCCTATATACATGTTATCTAAAGGAGGCATGTTTCATGGTAGTCTATCTCAGCCTATATACATCTTATCTAAAGGAGGCATGTTTCATGGTAGTCTATCTCAGCCTATATACATGTTATCTAAAGGAGGCATGTTTCATGGTAGCCTATCTCAGCCTATATACATGTTATCTAAAGGAGGCATGTTTCATGGTAGCCTATCTCAGCCTATATACATGTTATCTAAAGGAGGCATGTTTCATGGTAGCCTATCTCAGCCTATATACATCTTATCTAAAGGAGGCATGTTT